>CM038676.1:628550459-628903582 GCA_021605205.1 Aegilops longissima
AAAACAGCGGTGTCCGCTTTGATGCAGCAACCGACAAGGAAATGACACATATTATGGTTACATAGTAGACATATGGGAACTTGACTACGGAGTAGATTTTAAGGTCCCTTTGTTTAAGTGCAAGTGGGTCAATCTGTCAGAGGCGGGTATGTGTAGACCCACAAAGACGGAATGACAACATTGGATCTGAAAATCTTGGGTACATCGACGAACTGCTCATTCTAGCCAATGATGTGGCACAGGTTATCTATGTGAAGGACATGTCTACCGCATCGAGGAAAAGAAAAGATAAGGAAGTTAATACATCATACAATGAGCCAAAGCGCCACATAGTTCTTTCAGAAAAGGGACATCCCGGGAGTGGAGGGCAAGACAGACATGTCTCAAGAGTATGAAAAGTTTCATGAAATTCCCTTCAAAGTCAAGGCTGACCCAAGCATCCCGATAAATGATGAAGATTATCCATGGTTACGCGCAATAAGCAAACGACACAAGCGAAGAAAAAGTGAAGACTTTCTCCCAACTATTATGATGATACCATGCCAACTTTGTAACACACTAGTATGATACCATTGTCCGCTTTGTTCATGAACATGCTATGCCAACTTTTTCAGAGTTCATTTGAAAACTATGAATTTGAAAACCTCGCTAACCGAAGGGCGCCACACCGTTTATAATTAAGCCCGCCCTCTACGCCTTTGTTGAGCTCACAAACTTGTGATTCAAACAAATTTCAAAGAATTCAAATTTTATAAAACAAATGGCACAAACAGAAAGTTTATAATTGTTCTAAAACAAATGGCACTAACAGAAAGTTTATAATTTTGCTGACCTAAAAGCAAAAAGAATTAAAAAATAAAGCAAAAAACCAAAAGAAAATAAATAATGCAGGAAACAAAACAAAAAACTTGAAAAAAAAATAATAATAGCAACAATAAGCATTTTGTTGTAAGTAGAAACAAAATAAAATAAATAAAGCAACAAAGAAAACAAAAAAGTGTTTTTGAATTTTAAAACTAATGGCACAAACAGAAAGTTTATATTTTTTCTAAAACTAAAAGCACTAACAGAAAGTTTATAATTTTGCTGACCTAAAAGCAAAAAGAATTAAAAAATAAAGCAAAAAACCAAAAGAAAATAAATAATGCAGAAAACAAAACAAAAAACTTGAAAAAATAAAAATAGCAACAATAAGTATTTTGTTGTAAGTAGAAACAAAATAAAATAAATAAAGCAACAAAGAAAACAAAAAAGTGTTTTCAAATTTTAAAACTAATGGCACTAATAGAAAGTTTATATTTTTCTAAAACTAAAAGCAAAAAGAAAATAAAATATAAAGCAAAAAAACTGCCACCTACTAGGCCCCCACGGCCCGAATACGACTAGAAACCCTACATGGGCCAGATTAAGGCCCGCAGAGGACCAATAGGCCCACAGCATTAGCATGATTAGGCCCGAAAGCCTGCATTTGAGAGGAGCTCGAAGGGGACGCACACCAGCGCTTATAAACCAAAGGCCGCGCCCTTCAACTAGCGAGGTGGGACTAAACATTTGGGTTCGGGCAGCACAGTCCTTGGTCCCGTTGGTGGCACCAACCGGACTAAAGGGGGCATTGGTCGCTGGTCGCTACCAACCGGTCTAATGCCCTTTAGTCCCGGTTGGTGCCACCAACCGACCAAAGGTCGCCGCTTCCCACCCTTTGGGCTGCTGAAAATTGTTTGGTCCCGTTGGTGGCACCAACCGACTAGTAGTATTAGTCCCGGTTCGAGGCACCAACCGACCAATGCCCTTGCTATATAACCAGGACTTGTGAAAATTTCACATCTCCTCGCCAGATTCCTCGACGACGCCGAGCTCATCGACGCCGCCAGTTGCCCAGATCGACGCTGTCCGCTGCCCGCCGCCGCATTACCGTCCGTTGCTACGCCACGACGCTTCGTTGTCGCTTCTGCCCTGGTTGTCACGCTTGCTGTCTGTCAGCCGCCAGGGCCAAGCTTGTTTCGACGCCAGACGCCGCTGGCCTGACGCTGTCGTTGTCGCCATACTTGCTGCCGCCGCCACGCCTCCCTGCCCGCCCGCCCGAGCCCGTCTGTCGCCTGTGCCCCGAGCCGCGTCTCGCCGCCTCTGCCCTGCTGCCCGCCTCGAGCCCGCTTTCGCCCTGCCCTGCTTGAGCCTGCCGTCGCCGACGCCTGGCTGCTGTTGCCTGCCGCCCATAGAGTCGCCACGAGCCGCCTGCTTTTTTTATTTTTATTTGTTTATTTTTTTTGGTTCATATGTGATGTATATGTGTATGTGGCTATAATGTATATGTTTTTTATTTTATTAGTTTAGTTTTTTGTTCATTTATAGAAAGTTACAATTTTAATTAGGTTAGTGCATTTTAATTAGGTTAGTGTAGAGGAAAAGTAAAATAAGGAAAAGGAAGAAAGAGGAAGAAGGAAGAAGGAAGAAGAAGAAGAAAAGAATGAGAGGAAAAGAAGAAGAAGAAGAAAGAAGAAGAAAGAAGAAGAGGAGAAGAAGAAAAATAGAATTTTTTCTATTTTTCTTCTTCTCCTCTATTCTTTTCTTCTTCTCCTTTTTTTCTTCTTTTTTTCTTTCTTCTTCTTCCTTCTTCCTTCTTCCTCTTTTCTTCCTTTTCCTTATTTTCCTTTCTCGAGGGATAAGAAGAAAAGAAGAGGAGAAGAAGAAAGAAAGGAATAGAGGAGAAAGAAGAAACTTTGACACGAGGGGGGGTACCGATACCCCTCCCCGATAACATTATTTTACCATGTATATGTATGTTATGTCGTTGTTTATATAACGAGTGTGTCGAGGATCGCCGAGGGTCGAGGGTCGGAACTAGGTAGAGGGTCGAGGGTCGCTAAGGGTCAAGGGTCGAAGGTTTCAGGTCGAGGTTTTATAGTGTCAAAGTATTCAAGAATTCATGGTTTCATCATTAGCCGGAAGTAACCATGGCATGATGGTATGAAGTCCTCCAAAGTTGTTACTGAATGGAGTTCCGGATAGGATAATTTGCCTTTTGCTGAACTTTGTACCAAAAGTGAATTATCCTATCCGGGACCTGCTCCAAAACAACTTTGGAGAGCTTGCACCATCATGCACCTGCTACTTTAGCCTAATGATGAAGACATGGTTTTGTTGAATCCTTTGACACTAGGCAACCTCCCGACCCTCGGCGATCGTCGACCCTTGACCTCGACCGCTCGGCGATCCACGCACCCTCTACCCTACTTGTGGGACATAGATGTACTGTTCAACGCCGACCCTCCCGATAGCTTCAACACGTGGGGGGTCGATATTATGTACCCTCCTAGCTTGAAGCGTTCTCGAGGCCACCCCTAACCCTTGAAGCGCTGTCGAGGCCACCCCAAACCCTAGAGAAGCAGCGCCGAGGCCACTAATATGATTCCTTATTGTGATTAGCTAGCTAGTTCTACGCTGGCACTAATATATCCATATCTGTCATGTTTGAATAATAATTGCCATGTTGTAAATATTTGTAGAAACTATGGACACCCCCGAGACGGTTAATAAGAAGCATTGTTGAGGGACATAATCGCACACGGAAGTGATGCCGCCTCCTCGATGATGTTTCTCAACGCCGATAACGATGGTCCGGAAGGAGAGGGTGAAGAAGCAGCTGGCTATGATTTACATGGTCCGGCGACCCAATGCCGGTGCAAGAAGTAGACCGTGAGGACGGCTCGTGATCACCAAACCGAGTCCGCCAGGTATATATATTAGTTAAGCCTCGTCTTGACTAGCTCGCCTTTGTTTTGGTATATATATATATACACATATTAATTAACTCGCCTTTGTTTTTTTTCTAGTTCTCCGGATCGAGCACAACTTCGTAAAGAGACGAGGCCCAAGAAAAGTTGAGCTCGGATGAAAAGTTTGAGATCATACAAATCGCGCGACGGCCAACCGATTGAACTCTACCGACAAAGAAGGCATTTGTTGCTCAAAGCGGGGTTCTCGTTAGGGACAAGATCCCGATCAGCATCCACCAATGGTATAAGCCTAAGAACGAAGACCCGAGGTGTCTTATGTCAATGATATGCGAAAATGATCTTTGACCGAGCTGAAGTCAAATTTACCCTACCGCCAGAGGATGATCCGGAGAAGCCAGAATAGAGCCATTAATCAAGTCTTTTGCTCTTAAGAAGATGGCAGAACAATTCAGGAATTGGAAGAAAGACCTCAATACGTATGTCGTAAAAAAATGAGACACCAGAATTCACGGCAAATATGAGAAGATCGAGATGTCCGCCCGCATTTGTGGCCTACAAGACATCGGAAAAGAGTAAAAAGATGTCAGCGATAAACAAGAGAAATGCTGCGAAGAAGAAGCTTCATCATCGCACGGGTCGTGGCTACCTCATAGCAAGGCCTAAGTGGTCCAAGGCTGAGAATGATCTGCTTGATAAAGGGATCGAACCCAGACAATGAACTGGCCAGACCGCTGTCGGACTTGGTTCTTCGGGGCATGGATCCTTGACCCTATAACGGGAAGTGCATTTGGATGGACGAACAATTGGACATACCAGTCAAGAGGCTTAAGCATTATATCAAGCAGCGCAGCAAGGGAAGTTCGCTCCGCATAGGAGAAGGACGAGCTCACAATGGCCCTCGGAATCTCGAGCACCTCGGACGGACACGAGGCACGCCAGCTCCCTTTCGTGGAAGGCTGGATTTCGGACGCAGGGGTTACAAAACCCATGAGAGGAGGAATAAACGGAGCAGAGCCTAATGCAAGCGCTGCACTAAAGGGTAATGGGGCTAGAGGAACGAGAAGCAGCCGATCACAACAAACGACCTGCCAAGCTTCCCGAGGCTACCCGCTTATCTCAGCCGAGAAGCAGCGTGGTTTCCACCGAGCTGCTTCAGCCGAGCAGCATGCCTTGACGGCTCCTCGCCAGCTATCCCGTGGATGCTATCACGGATGCTGAAAGTTGCCACCTTATGGCGCAATGGAGCAATTTAAAGGTCAAGGCGGCTGTTGGCTCTGCTTATCCCACTAAACCCGACTCAACTTTTCACCGCCGCCGATTCCGAAGGATATGCTAAGGTGATGGTCGATGAAATAACGGAGGGATTTGAGGAGCTCCGGCTGACCACCCTACCGGTGAAGGGGAGTATCGGCTGGGTTCTGCTCAAGACTCCATGCCTATGGCGGAAGGATCTCATCAACCTTCCGAATCTGACGCCCGCCTCCTCCTCCTCCCGCGAAGTCAGGGCACTCCGCCTCCACCGCCTCCTCCTCCTCCGCGAGTCAGGCACTCCGCCTCCACCGCCTCCTCCTCCCGGCGAAGTCGGGGCACTCCGCCTCCACCGCCTCCTCCTCCGCGAGTGACGATCAGGCACTCGGTCGGCTCCTTCTCCGGCGTGGCGGCACTCCGTCTCCTTCTCCGCTTGCACCGCGCGTCCGGCAGCCAGCCTCTTCCTTCTCCGCCTCGCCGCAAGGGCGGAAGAGACCGCCGCCGCCCGCTGCTCCGGCGTCGTAGTCCTTCTCCTCCGCCGTAAGCAAGGAAAGAAGACATCCGCTCCGTCTCGCTTCCGCCGGGCGTTTAGCAAGACGCCAAAGGCGGAGAAGATATAGATTCGGTCCTTCTCAAGACTCCAGAAGTTACCGTCACGAGAGGAGCGAGGAGGAAAACGCGAAGATCACGCAGATCAAGTGGATGACTGGTTTCAAGGGTTGAAAGCAAAGAGACATCCACCGGAGGAGAAGGTAGATCCGGTCAAAGCGAAGCGATTGCTGCCCTCGACAAAACCACCCAAGTCTCCACGAAAGGCAACTATGAGCGCATTATTGGAAAGGCATTTGCCGAGGCGGAGAGATCGGGAAGTACTGTCGCTGATCAAAGGATGAAAGAACAACGAGCTGGGAAACAAATTGCCCAGCTCGGCGAACAAGCCGAAGAATCGTGCCCCGCCAAGGTGCTCGCTAGCGACATCGCCGATCCGAGGATGGTGCCCGTTATGGCAATCCTGAAGATTACTTGCCCGACGATGTACAATTTGATTTCTTGGAGGTGCAGATACAAAGATACGAGTACGGGAAGCCTCTCGTCAAAGATGAAAGCTCTCTAACAACGATGATGGGAAGATTGCATGATTGGTACATGAAAACCTGCAAAGAGTCTGACGGGAGGAATACTTTGTATTTGAGAGTTAAAAAGGAGCATGACCTCCTTGGAATTGAACTGTTGCCTATTCCATTTGAGGAGTTCTATCAGTTGTTCAATCAATTGGCCATCGACAAAGCAACGGTCACCTGCTACTGTCTGTAAGTAGTACTACTTCTGTCATTAAGTATCTCTATATAACTCAGCTCTTTCATTGCATGTATTTATAAATATCCTCACTATATTATGCAGATTGAAGATCGCAGAAATTAAGAAAAAACAAGTGGGTGATATTGGGTTCATTAACACATATCTCATCGATGCAAATGAGGTTAAATATCGTGCCAAGGAAACCGAGGCCAACTTGCTACGATCGTTGGAAATAAATGAACACAAAAATACAATACTCTTCCTTACAACTACACGTGAGTGTTACTGTCTTGTGGCATATTCGGTTTCCCTTATTTAGTCCAGGTTATAGAAATGTAATATTGATGAGTTATGCATGCGCAAGCAGGTCCCACTATATTCTCCTAGAGATTAAGCTTGAGCAGGGAGTAGTAACTGTCTTAGACTCGAGACTAAAAGATCCCAAGGAGTATGCGGAAATGACTGAATTGCTCGAGAAGTAAGTTAAATCGATCATTATCCACCATATCAGCAACTTTGTTCATTTCTGATATCAAGTAATTGTTTTCTTTGTATGGCAGGGCTTGGGAAAATTCACCAAAAAGCTCCGGGACTACCAAGAAGCTGCAATTTAGACACCAAAGTAAGTACTATATAGTAGCATATTCCACGCAAGATCTCCTAGTGATTCAAGCGCTAGTTTCATCAATACCATTTAGCATGTGCTTGCTATATATAATTATCAGTTTGATTGACCTCTGTTTCTTGTAAAGTGGTTGTGGCAGGAACAAGGGAATGATTTATGTGGATACTACGCTTATGCAGTCCATCCGCCACACGACCTGTGAGAGGGGCTACTCCGACAAACAATTTGAAGTGCGTAAATAAAAATATTCACAATTTTATTTTACTACCATCATTTGTGTTGAGTTTCATTCATTCATATATATATATATATATATATATATATATATATATATATATATATATATATATATATATATATATATATATATGTATTGACCCTTTCTTAAAATTAGATGTTTCGCAGCGGATGAACTCCTAGCACCAGATCGCATGCAGCAATTCAAGAGGAATTGGCGGCATTCTTTCTTGACCACGTGATCGCTGAAGACGGAGAATACTATGTGGACCACGCGTCCGTATTGTAAAAGATAACTATTGTATATATGTAGCTGGTAGTGTCGGATAGATATACGAGAACTTGTTGTTCGACCAATCTCTCGGAGAAGGAGAGGTGGTCGATATCACTTCTCTCGTATGCATATATATGTTCATGACGATCTTCTGTTTGCTTAATTACTAGCTAGCTAGCATGTCTAGTTAGTCCTCTCTATAACGTATGTATAGTACGAAGGCGACCAAGCACGGACCAAAGAAAGGACACTTTCTCTATTAATTAGCTAGCTATAGCACAATATATGAAACACCTAAATTAACCCCCAAAACCCCCAAACCCCCTCTTTTGAAAAAAACAAAAACCAGAGCCAAAGAAACGCTGACGCGTGGATGTTTATTGGTCCCGGTTGGTGCCACCAACCGGGACCAAAGGCCCTCCCGCTCGGGCTCAACGGACAGGCCACGTGGAGGGCCATCTGTCCGGTTCTCGATAGAACCGGGACTAAAGGGCGAGGTATTAGTATCGATTTTAGTCCCGGTTCATGAACCGACTAAAGGCCCTTATGAACCGACTATAGGCCCTTTTTCTACTAGTGACAAGGCGTCCTCCGGACTTTGCGCCGACTCCATATCGTAACCCGCAGTGGTTCCGGGTCCGCCGGGCGCCCTTCAATGAAGGGCAAGACTGCGGACGCCGCGGCTTCCGCCCAACCGAGGCGCCGGGCAATTGTTGAGGCGCCGCAGAGCGCCCATCAGGAGGAACACCGCACTATTATGAGTGCGGTGATTCAAGGTGCATCTCGCCAAGAGCGGGCTGACCAAGCCTCGCAGATCCTTCTATCGTGCTTTGAGGTAAGAAGTTAAAATATGCAATGTAATACCGCATAGACAGAGCCCCGATGCTCGGTTCGGTGTTCGGGAAGAAAAGCCGGACCGAGGATCTGAAAAAAAGATATACGCAGGGTTGCTAAAAATTATGTCAATATGGGTTGCAGGCTGCGCCATCGACCTCCGCCCGACCGATCGCGGAGGTCGGTGCTTTGAAGCAGAGTCGAGCGGTCCGAGCAAGAGCTCGGCCGCGCTGTGAAGCAGCTCCAGGAAAAAGAAGGTGAGTAACACCACTTTGAACTTGTACCTTATGTAAAAGGATTTAGGTTGCAACAAAAATAACAAGGATAACATGTATCGCAGGGGCCACGAACGAGGTGGCGACTCGAAGGAGGCCGTGTCCGCGTCGAACGCAATGCGCCACCGAACGGGCAGAGCGAGAAAAGCAGGAGGCGCGGGTGGCGGTGGTTCAGAAGAGTTCTGTGCTCTCATGGCAAAGCATGAGAGTTTGGAGCGTGACTCAAAGACTCAAGAGTCCGAGCTTGCCTCGCCTCGAAAGTGCCAAACTGCCAAGGCCGATGCCCATAAGTCCTTCAGAGATTGAGTTGATGAGGAAGATAGCGCGGTAAGGCATTGTTCATGCAAAGCAAGCATGTGAATGTAAATTACGTGTTACTTACCCGAATTTGGAGCTCTCGAGGCGCTTGCAGATCTGCCTCAGCGTGTCTCGATGTCCGCCGATTCTACCGAGCCGAGGAGGGAGCTCAACGGAGAAGGTCTTCGGTCTCAAGATGCCGAGGCCGCCATCCGGTGTTTCTAGCGACCAGTCAAGCAGCTGGTCGAGCTCCACAAGGAGGCCGAGGCCATGAAGGGCCTCAGAGTCCGGCTGTGGCCTAGAGAGGCCATGCCTGGGAGCTACTTCGCCTCGGCGACGGTTGGTGGATGCGCCCTCGGGTGGAGGTTATCAAGCGCCCGCCTGTATTGAAGGTGCTCGCGGGCCCTTGCCCGCAAGAAGGTGCATTGGGGCAAGCTGGATGCGGAGAAGCTAATCACTGACACGCCACCAGCGGGCAAGGAATATCGTACGCCCGAAATGTAATATAAGACTGTCCTGAAGGGTGCCCACAAGATTGCGGATGAGTTCCCCAGGGATGTAGTTATTGAGTAAACTCGCAATGTGTTATCCTGTGCACTGAAAACTTTGTTCATATGCGCTCAGCAACGCTTGTTAATTTAAAATATTACCTTCTGTGCGGCCGTTTATTAAATCTGAGAGATGGCAAGTCATCGGCTTCAGCCCCCATGCCACGAGTGCTGGGGTGTTGGGATAAACTTGAGCACTCTTGTTCCCATTTTTGGGTCCATCTAGGAGGCGCCAACACAACGTAACAAGGCAACCAGACTTATAGTGCTTGAACACTCTCACTTAGCCATAGAATTCTATAATTTTAAATTTCGCGAAGCCCCTAGTATTCGGAGGACCGAATTGGGCGCTTATCCACGCCTTCGTCGGACATTATTCGAACTTCGCTCAAGCGGCGAGGTCTTTAAGGACCCGAAGGACCTCTCTAACAGCGACCAGTCTCTCGCCTTTATCATGACAGCCAGTTTTAGCTTTCCATCGAGGCGTTAACCTGCTCAACCGGGCGCAATCGCAGTGGTTCTCCCAGTGCTACCTTAGCCGATAGAACGGAACGTAAGGTGCCAAACATGGGAGCTGGGCAAACCCAACTATTGACCCAAGACATGATTCAGAGCCGATTCATATAATGCTATAAGTTCGGGTGCCGACTTGTGAAAGTGTTCGGACTTTATCACACCATAATGCGGAGAACATAAGCCCTCGGGTATTTGGCCGCACCAAAATGTAACGGGTGCAACATATCGTAAATGAACATATATATATAAGGTAATGCAATTATGGGCAAAAAGTGCTGCATTGTATTCGAGAAGATATGCTATGAGTGCGGAATGATACAAATAGTGCGGAAAGCAAGGATTGGGCGAATTAAAGGCGTCTCTCCTCGGTGGTAGGTCATGGAATGTTGTATTTAACAAATTTAATGCTCGTGATGGAGACCACCTGAGTGTTCGTGGCGGCCTTTGTCCTTCCCTGGCTGTTGCATCATGAGTTCGGCAGGTTCGCCGCCGGACAGAGTTCTGTATAAAAAAGGGAGAAATAAAAAGAAAAAGAGCGACACACTTGGGAGCCCCGGTGTGGTCGAACCACACTGGTCTGTTATGGTTGTGCCTTTCCCCTATGCCCATGGTATCTCTGTAGGCGTAATTATGTACGCAGAGAGTTTGTCTTACAATTTTGCGAGGGCTGGGGTTGAGGCCGCATTGCTACGCTGCTCGGAACGTGCTGTGGTCTTGGTTGATGTTGCTCCGGCGCGTTTGGCGTGTCCGGTCGCTTAACGGCCGGACTCAAAATTGCCTTAAAAGGCTGCTCAGATTTCCGCCGCGAGAGCCGCTGTATGTTCCTCCGCTCGAGGGAGCATTCCGTGTTTCCATTGACCGTGATGACTCCACGAGGCCTCGCATCTTGAGCTTAAGGTATGCATAACGCGGCACCGTTGAATTTTGCGAACGCGTTCGTCCGAGCAGAGCGTGATAGCCGCTATGAACGGGACTATGTCAAGATTAACTCCTCGCTCGGAAATTATCCGGGATCCGAAGACCACTTCAGTAATCGAGCCAGCATAACCGCCTCGACACCTGGTATGACGCCTTTGAAGGTTGTCTTTGTAGGTTTAACTTGAAGGGTCTATGCCCATCTTGCGCGACCGTATCCTCGATAAAGCAGGTTCAGGCTACGCCGCCGCCCATCGTGACTCTCGTGAGGTGAAATCCATCGATTTATTGGGTCTAAAACCATCGCGCGAATCCGCCATGGCGGATACTGGTCGGATGGTCTCTTCGATCGAAAGTGATCGGGCAAGAGGACCATGGGTTGAATTTTGGGGCGATCGCTCCATCGCAGATACGCCCCTTAGTGCACACTTCCGCTCCCTCTTGGGAATATGCGCTATGATATCATGTTTACCGTCCAACTTGAGGGGCAATCCTTTGTCCTCTCGTTGTTCGGGCGGCCTGGTCTCTTCCTCGCCATCGCTGTAGCCCCTTGTCACTGTTTTGGCGATTAATTTGCCTGCCTGCTTGAATACCCAACAATCTCTCTGGTGTGGTTAGCTGGCTTTTCGGGGTTCCATGTATTTGACAGAGAGCGTCAGTATTCGGTCCAAATTGGACGGGCCCGGAGTGGTTCTTTTGAATGGCTTCTTCCGCTGACGGGCTTGAGCTCGAATCCGCATTGACCGCCAGATCTCATTGCCGCCGCCAACGCGGCGTTTGTTTTGTTTCGACGCAACCTGCCATTGCGATCCTTGGTATCCGGACTGCCAGCCGTTTTGCTAAGGTTGTTGCTGCGAGCCAGCCAGTTATCCTCTCCCGCAAGAAGCGGGTCATGAGTGATGTGAGGGCTGCCATGGATTTCGCTTCTCCTGTCCTAGGTGCCGGGCCAGCCACTCGTCATGATGTTATGTTTGAAGGCAGCGAGGGCCTCTGATCCGGACAATCGATTTAATTGATTTTCCTTTGTTAAGAACCGTGTCCAGAATTGCCTGGCCGATTCGTCTGGCAGCTGGATTATGTGGCTTAGGTCATCTGCGTCCGGTGGTCGCACATACGTGCCCTGGAAGTTGTCGTGGAATGCGGCTTCCAAGTCTTCCCAGCATCCAATTGACTCTGCGGGCAGGCTGTTAAGCCAATGCCGAGCTGGTCCTTTAAGCTTGAGCGGGAGATATTTGATGGCGTGAAGATCGTCACCGCGGGCCATATGTATATGGAGGAGATAATCCTCAATCCAAACCGCGGGGTCTGTTGTGCCATCGAGGATTCGATATTAACGGGTTTAAACCCTTCAGGATTTGATGATCCATTACTTCGCTGAAGCATAGTGGGTGTGCGGCACCTCAGATTGAACAATATCGCGACGTAGCTCGAGAGAGCGTTGTTCCGCTGTGTTCGACCGGCCGGAGTAGTTGTGTCCGCGCGACGGTATTCGCTGTGGGTCTTGGGGCGCCCACGGATCCATAGATAGATCTTGATTGTCTTGCCTTGTCCTCCAATATATCTCGCAAGTCCCGCGCTCCCCGTGGCTTCATGCTTTTGAGCGATGCCGGGTACGGTTTTGGTGGAGGGCTTGCACGCCTCTGTCGCGCGCCACGAGGTTTCCGGTCTGCCGACAGCGCTGGTGATGCAGGTTTGCACGCTTCTCCTCTAATCGGGGAGCAACTTGCGTTTTGGGTAACTTTTGAGGGCGCTCGAGTTCATACTCTTCGCCGCGAGGACCTCGGTCCATCTGTCGGCCAAGAGGTCTTGATCAGCTTGAAGCTGTTGCTGCTTTTTATTTAGGCTGTTTGCCGTGGCCATTAGCCTCGCGCCTGAAATGCTCTTGTTCGACGGGATCCTCAGCACGACGAATCCGTCTGTCGCCGAGGCTTGCCTCGCTCTCCGGAGGGAGGTAAGTAATTGTCATCCTCGACCTTCGCTCGCCGCCTCTCGTGAGGGCTTGCTTCGCCTCCTCCCGCGCTGGATCGGCCGGAGGGAGTTGTCTTCGCACTTTCGGGCGTTATTATCTCCCGTGCCGGAATCTCCATTCTTGCCGTGGCAGGATTTAGAGCGCGCCATCGACGCCGGGCGCTTGGGCTGTTTCTTTAAGGAATCGGCCTCGCTGCTTCTTCGCCGCCCCCATCTTTTGGGGTGTCCACCATGTATATGTCGATGACGAGGTGGTCTTCCAAAGGTCCTCGTAGGCGCTGGTTCTTGGTAGTCTCCGCATCGCCGCCCATACCGCCGATGTCTTCGGAGTCGTAGTCGAGCACGCCGGTTAAATCGCCGACGGTGGCTACGAAGTGGGTGGTGGTGGGCTCTGAATTTCTTCGTCGTCCGCTGTCCCAACCGCCCCGGCCGTAGTTCGCCAGGCTCTCCGGATAGCGAGAGATGCTTCAGTGAATTTATGATATCGCCAAGGGCGAAGTCTTGAAAGATGTCCGCAGCGGTGAATTCCATGATCGGCGCCCAATCGGATTCGACTGGCAGGGGCGCAGGAGGTTCGGAATCCAGCAGAGAGTCCGGCACCTCGGAGTCATGAGCTTTATGCGGGACAAGGTAAGTGTTCGGCTCCATTGCCGTAGAAGTTATAGCTCCCGAGGCGGTGTCCAGCCATCCGTCCTCGATCCGAGCGATCGGCTCCGGACTATGGGTCGGAGCGGATTCGCAGCGTTCTCAAGGTGCTGTCCGCGGCGAAGTTAGGTCATGCCCATCGTGACAGCGCTGCACGCCTGGCTGTGGCTCAGATCCATCGAACATCAAGTCTCCGCGATATCGGTCGTGAAGTTTAGGTTTCCAAACCTGACCTCGACGGCCAGGGCGAAGCTGATCTGCTCCAGATGGCCAAGTGAGTTGGCCCGCAGCGCGAAGCCGCCGAATACGTAAGATCTGTCCGGGAGAAAAGTCTCACCCAGACTGCGCCGTTATCGATTGAAGAGGCCATCACGCCTATCGGTGACTACACGAGGAACTCTCAATGAAAGCACCAATGTCGGTGTCAAACCGCGGATCTCGGTAGGGGGTCCCGAATCTGTGCGTCTAGGCGGATGGTAACACGAGACAAGGGACACGATGTTTTACCTGTGTTCGGCCCTCTTGATGGACGTAAAACCCACGTCCTGCTCGATTGATATTGATATTGTGGATGTTTACAAGAGTGGATCTACCACGAGATCAAGGAGGCTAAGCCCTAGAAGCTAGCCTATGGTATGATTGTAAGGGTTGTTGTCGTTGTTGTCCTACGGACTAGAGCCATCCAGTTTATATAGACACCGGAGAGGGCTAGGGTTACATAGAGTCGGTTACAATGGTAGGAGATCTATATATCCGTATCGCCAAGCTTGCCTTCCACGCCAAGGAAAGTCCCATCCGGACACGGGGCGAAGTCTTCAATCTTGTATCTTCATAGTCTTGGAGTCCGGTCGATGATGATAGTCCGGCCAATGATAGTTCGGCTGATTATGGTAGTCCGGCTATCTGGACACCCCCTAATCCAGGACTCCCTCAATCACCAAGATCGAAGGTGACATACATACCCTCCTGAAAATCATACGCCTTGCACAGTGCTTCCCAATTCGAGCAACCAAAATGGGATACAATCTCTGAATTGTATAACTTTACAGCAAAATCATAACCATGACGGGTCTTGAGATGAACTATCTTTGTCTCCATATTTTCATGATCTTCAAAATTCAGATGCTCCAAGACATATCATCTTGTATGGCATGGGATAAGCTAGTCGAATTGTAAAAGATAAAAATTACACGTTGAAGAAGCAGAAGTCATGCTTAATTACGAAAAAAGACTTGTTGTTGCGTACCATTTTAACATCAAAGGTCTCATCGAGCTTAACACTGAAGCGCCGACCATCTACCAGGTGAGGCATGTCGCACAGACCCCGATCATCGCAGCAGTAGTCGCACTTCGGGATCCTATTGTCGTCATCAGGCATTTCCTATGTTCATAATTCAAAGATTAAACTTCTAAAATTCAATATATGTACTAAAAAACTAAATTAGATCATTATTATTCATCACGGGTTGACTATCGGCCTGTCGAGTCTTTTCTTGAAAACTCTCATCTCATCTCATGTGGTGTATATGGTGGACACTCCCTCACAGATATTTTGACCGTCGGTGATGGTAGCTCCTCCCTTCGTTCCCGAGTGCATTATACAAAAATGTCTAGCACACGGGAACGAAGGAGAAGCGACCCCCACGACAAGAGCCGGGATTCTTTGTTCTCTCTCATATATGGTGGACACACTCCCTCTCTGTTTTTTCGACCGCTGGTGATGGTCGCTACTACTCCTTCGCCTAGTGCATAACAAAGGTCTAGCACGAGGAGAAGAAGAAGATACGACCCCCACCGCAACAGTCGGGACTCTTCTTCTCTCATATATGGTGCAGACTTTCTCCCTCAGTGTTTTTTTGACTGTCATGTATGGAGCCTCGACAGACTTGAAGTCAACCCAAAATGTCATTTAATTATCTTTCTAGAAAATCCGGGCGACTCGATATTTCCTACATATTCTAGCACAAGTCATGCCAAAATTCACGGAATAATCCAACATGAACTTTGCTAAAAAGGACATATCGAGTGCCTGAAATTTGTCAGAATGAAAATTAATCAACACTCCGGCAAAACATATGCCACTTGGAGGTGTTTGGCTGGTCATCACATTGTCACAACTACTCATCTACTGCACTACTACATCTATCGAAACATCTACATCATCATCAACATGGAGATTTTGCTGGTCTCACCTCAAGGTCGGAGGGGGTCGGTGACGGGGACGACGGCGGCCGGGATGATGCAGGGGCCCTTGATTTCTACAAAAACAAAATATAAACAAAAACATTATTATCCTCATTTAGGACTTAGTGAAACCCTATGTCTAAAACAGAAACAAAATTTGTAAGACCTAGTTCTAACCCTAATAATTTGTACTGCCCATCTATTCGTCCATTTGTGTAAACCTAGTTCTTACCCTAAAAATTTCTAAAACCTTGTTCTAACCCTAAAAATTGAAAAGACCTGTACATTTACTAAAATACCCTAGTTCTAGCCCTAACATCTATCCGTCCATCACTACAAAAAAATACACTTCCATGATGATACGTGTTTGTCACAGTAGGTCACGTTTTCTGTCATGCATGTACATCCATGACGATTTTATGACAGAATCATGATAGTCATACATGTGCTATCGTAGAAGTGTTCCATGACATTACCAAAATTATCATCACGGAAGTGTGCACTTCCATGACGATAAATCGCGCGTCACAGAAGTGCTTTCATCAAGGGTGACCGACACGTGGCATCCACCGTAACGGAACACCGTTAATTTATTGGGTTGGGTTTTGGATCCGATAACTGAAGGAAATATGCCCTAGAGGCAATAATAAAGTTATTATTTATTTCCTTATATCATGATAAATGTTTATTATTCATGCTAGAATTGTATTAACCGGAAACATAATACATGTGTGAATACATAAACCTACAGAGTGTCACTAGTATGCCTCTACTTGACTAGCTCGTTAATCAAAGATGGTTATGTTTCCTAACCATGAACAAGGAGTTGTTATTTGATTAACGGATCACATCATTGGTTGAATGATCTGATTGACATGACCCATTCCATTAGCATAGCACCTGATCGTATAGTTTGTTGCTAGTGCTTTTCTTCATGACTTATACATGTTCCTATGACTATGAGATTATGCAACTCCCGCTTGCCCGAGGAACACTTTGGTGCTACCAAACGCCACAACGAATCGGGTGATTATAAAGGTACATTACGTGTGTCTCCGAAGGTACATGTTGGGTTGGCATATTTCGAGATTAGGATTTGTCACTCCGATTGTCGGAGAGGTATCTCTGGCCCTCTCGGTAATGCACATCACATAAGCCTTGCAAGCATTGCAACTAAATGTGTTAGTTGTGAGATGATGTATTACGGAACGAGAAAAGAGACTTGCCAAGAACGAGATTGAACTAGGTATTGATACCGACGATCGAATCTCGGGCAAGTAACATACCGATGACAAAGGAACAACGATGTTGTTATGCGGTCCGACCGATAAAGATCTTCAGAGAATATGTAGGAACCAATATGGGCATCCAGGTCCCGCTATTGGTTATTGACCGAGAGGTGTCTCGGTCATGTCTACATAGTTCTCGAACCCGTAGGGTCCGCACGCTTAACGCTTCGATGATGCGGTTATTATGAGTTTATATGATATTGATGTACCAAGGTTGTTCGAGTCCCGGATGAGATCACGGACATGACGAGGAGTCTCAAATGGTCGAGACATAAAGATTGATATATTGAAGCCTATGTTTGACTCGGAATCACTCCGGTGAAATTGGGAATTTTACCGAGTACCGGGGTTACGGAACCTCCCGGGGGGTCAATGGGCCTTGATGGGCCTTAGTGGAAAGGAGGAAAGGGGCCCAAGTGCTGGCCGCACCTTCCCCCCTTCCCTAGTCCTATTAGGACTAGGAGAAGGGGGTGGCGCCCCCTCTCTCCCTTCCCACTTGGCCAATCCTAGTTGGACTAGGATTGGGGGGGAGGAATCCTACTCCCGGTGGGAGTAGGACCCCAGCGCAGCCCTTGGTGGCCGCCAGCCCCTCCCCTTCCCTCCTTTATATACAGGGCAGAGGGCACCCCAGACACACAAGTTGATCATTGAGATCGTTCCTTCAGCGTGTGCGGTGCCCCTTCCACCAAACTACACCTCGAATATACCGCTGCGGAGCTTAGGCGAAGCCCGCGCCGGTGGAACATCATCATCGCCACCACGCCGTCGCGTCGATTTAAACTCTCCTCAACACTCGGCTGGATCGAGTTCGAGGGACGCCATCGAGCTGAACGTGCAGAACTCGGAGGTGCCGACGCTCGGTACTTGGATCGGTTCGATCGGGAAGAAGTACGACTACTTCCTCTACGCTGCGCCAACGCTTCGCTGTCTGGTCTACGAGGGTACGAGACAACACTCTCATCTCGTTGCTATGCATCACCATGATCTTGCGTGATCGTAGGAAAATTTTTGAAATTACTACGCTCCCCAACAAAGGGCATCCGAGCCTGGTTTTATGCGTTGATGTCATGTGCACGAGTAGAACACAAGTGAGTTGTGGACGATACAAGTCATACTGCCTACCAGCATGTCATACTTTGGTTCAGCGGTATTGTGAGATGAAGCGCCCGACCGACATTACGCCAGACGCTTACGCGAGACTGGTTTCACCGCCCGAGCACTCGTTGCTTAAAGGTGACCGGCGGTGTCTGCTCTCTCACTTTAGTTGAATCGAGTGTGACTACGCCCGTCCTTGAGAAGGTTAAACGGAGTCTATTTGACGAAGTATCGCTGTGGTTTTGATGCGAGGTAAGAACGGTTCTTGCTCAGCCCGTAGCAGCCACGTAAAATTTGCAACAACAAAGTAGAGGACGCCTAACTTGTTTTTGCAGGGCATGTTGTGATGTGATATGGTCAAGACATGATGCTGAATTTTATTGTATGAGATGATCATGTTTTGTAACCGGTTATCGGCAATCGGCAGGAGCCATATGGTTGTCGCTTATTGTATGAAATGCAACGCCATGTAATTGCTTTACTTTATCACTAAGGAGTAGCGATAGTCGAGAAGCAATAGTTGGCGAGACGACAACGATGCTACGATGGAGATCAAGGTGTCGCTACCGGTGACGATGGTGATCATGACGGTGCTTCGGAGATGGAGATCACAAGCACAAGATGATGATGGCCATATCATATCACTTATATTGATTGCATGTGATGTTAATCCTTTATGCATCTTATTTTGCTTTGATTGACGGTAGCATTATAAGATGATCCTTACTAAATTATCAAGAAGTGTTCTCCCGAGTATGCACCGCTATGAAAGTTCTTCGTTTGAGACACCACGTGATGATCGGGTGTGATAGGCTCTACGCTCAAATACAACGGGTGCAAAACAGTTGCACACGCAGAATACTCAGGTTATACTTGACGAGCTATGCATATAAGATATGACCTCGAACACGGAGACCGAAGGTCGAGCGTGAATCATATAGTAGATATGATCAACATATTGATGTTCACCATTGAAACTACTCCATCACACGTGATGATCGGTCATGGTGTAGTTGATATGGATCACGCAATCACTTAGAGAATTGAAGGATATTTTTCTAAGTGGGAGTTCTTAAGTAATATGATTAATTGAACTTTAATTTATCATGAACTTAGTCCTGGTAGTATTTTGCAAATTATGTTGTAGATCAATAGCTCGCGTTGTTGCTTCCCTGTGTTTTTATATGTGTTCCTAGAGAAAATTGTATTGAAAGATGTTAGTAGCAATGATGTGGATTGGATCCGTGATCTGAGGTTTATCCTCATTGCTGCACAGAAGAATTATGTCCTTAATGCACCGCTAGGTGACAGACCTATTGCAGGAGCAGATGCAGACGTTATGAACGTTTGGCTAGCTCAATATGATGACTACATGATAGTTTAGTGCACCATGCTTAACGGCTTAGAATCGGGACTTCAAAGACGTTTTGAACGTCATGGATCATATGAGATGTTCCAGGAATTGAAGTTAATATTTCAAGCAAATACCCGAGTTGAGAGATATGAAGTCTCCAACAAGTTCTATAGCTAAAAGATGGAGGAGAATCGCTCAACTAGTGAGCATGTGCTCAGATTGTCTGAGTACTTCAATCGCTTGAATCAAGTGGGAGTTAATCTTCCAGATAAGATAGTGATTGACAGAATTCTCTAGTCACCATCACTAAGTTAGTAGAACTTCGTGATGAACTATAGTATGCAAGGGATGACGAAAAAGATTCTCGAGCTCTTCGCGATACTAAAATCGGCGAAGGTAGAAATCAAGAAAAACATCAAGTGTTGATGGTTGACAAGACCATTAGTCTCAAGGAAAATGGCAAAGGGAAGAAGGGGAACTTCAAAAAGAACGGCAAGCAAGTTGCTACTCGAGTGAAGAAGCCCAAGTCTGGACCTAAGCCTGAGACTAAGTACTTTTGCTGCAATGGAACTGGTCACTGGAAGCGGAACTACCCCAAGTATTTGGCGGATAAGAAGGATGGCAAAGTGAACAAAGGTATATTTGATATACAGATTATTGATGTGTATTTTACTAGTGTTTATAGTAACCCTCGGTATTTGATACTGGTTCAGTTGCTAAGAGTAGTAACTCAAACGGAGTTGCGAATGAACAGAAACTAGTTGAAGGGAAGTGACGATGAGTGTTGGAAGTAGTTCCAAGATTGATATGATCATCATCACACACTCCCTATACTTTCGGGATTAGTGTTAAACCTAAATAAATGTTATTTGCGCTTATGCTGAGCATGAATATGATTTGATCATGTTTATTGCAATACGGTTATTCATTTAAGTAAGAGAATAAATTGTTGTTCTGCTTACATGAATAAAACCTTATATGGTTACACACCCAATGAAAATGGTTCGTTGGATCTCGATCGTAGTGATACACATATTCATAATATTGATGCCAAAAGATGCAAAGTTAATAATGATAGTGCAACTTATTTGTGGCACTGCCGCTTAGGTCATATTGGTGTAAAGCGCATGAAGAAACTCCATACCGATGGACTTTTGGAGTCACTTGATTATGAATCACTTGGCACTTAAGTAACCGTGACTTATGGGCAAGATGACTAAAACACCGTTCTCCGGAACTATGGAGAGAGCAACAGATTTATTGGAAATCATACATACTGATGTATGTGGTCCAATGAATGTTGAGGCTCGTGGCGGATATCGTTATTTTCTCACCTTCACAGATGATTTGAGCAGATATGGGTATATCTACTTAATGAAACACAAGTCTGAAACATTTGAAAAGTTCAAAGAATTTCAGAGTGAAGTGGAAAATCATCGTAACAAGAAAATAAAGTTTCTACGATCTGATCGTGGAGGAGAATATTTGAGTTACGAGTTTGGCCTACATTTGAAACAATGCGGAATAGTTTCACAACTTACGCCACCGGAACACCACAACGTAATGGTGTGTCCGAACGTCAGAATCGCATTTTATTAGATATGGTGCGATCTATGATGTCTCTTACCGATTTACCGCTATCGTTTTGGGGTTATGCTTTAGAGACGGCTACATTCACTTTAAATAGGGCACCATCTAAACCGCTGAGACGACGCCTTATGAACTGTGGTTTGGCAAGAAACCAAAGTTGTCGCTTCTGAAAGTTTGGGGCTGCGATGCTTATGTGAAAAAGCTTCAACCTGATAAGCTCGAACCCAAATCGGAGAAATGTGTCTTCATAGGATACCCAAAGGAGACAGTTGGGTACACCTTCTATCACAGATCCGAAGGCAAGATTTTGTTGCTAAATTGGAAACTTTTTGGAGAAAGAGTTTCTCACGAAAGAAGTGAGTGGGAGGAAAGTAAAACTTGATGAGATAATTGTATCTACTCCCTTATTGAGAAGTAGTACATCACAGAAAACAGTTTCGTGACACCTACACCAAATAGGAGGAAGCTAATGATGATGATCATGAAACTTCAGATCAAGTTTCTACAGAAACTCGTAGATCAACCAGAGCAAGATCCGCACTGAGTGGTACGGTAATCCTATTTTGGAAGTCATGTTACTGGAACATGATGAACCTACGAACTATGAAGAAGCGATGGTGAGCCCAGATTCCACAAAATGGCTTGAGGCCATGAAATCTGAGATGGGATCCATGTATGAGAACAAAGTGTGGACTTTGGTTGACTTGCCCGATGATCGGCAAGCAATTGAGAATAAATGGATCTTCAAGAGGAAGACAGATGCTGATAGTAGTGTTACTATCTACAAAGCTCGACTTGTCGCAAAAAGGTTTTCGACAAGTTCAAGGTGTTGACTACAATGAGATTTTCTCAACTGTAGCAATTCTTAAGTCTGTCCGAATCATGTTAGCAATTGCCACATTTTATGAAATCTGGCAAATGGATGTCAAAACTACGTTCTTTAATGGATTTATTAAAGAAGAGTTGTATATGATGCAACCAGAAGTTTTTTGTCAATCCTAAAGGAGCTAACAAAATGTGCAAGCTCCAGCGATCCATCAATGGACTGGTGCAAGCATCTCGGAGTTGGAATATACGCTTTGATGTGTTGATCAAAGCATATGATTTTATACAGACTTTTTGGAAAGACCTGTATTTACAAAAAAGTGAGTGGGAGCACTACAACATTTCTGATAAGTATATGTGAATGACATATTGTTGATCGGAAATGATGTAGAATTATTCTGCAAAGCATAAAGGAGTATTTGAAAGGAGTTTTTCAAAGAAGGACCTCGGTGAAGCTGCTTACATATTGAGCATCAAGATCTATAGAGATAGATCAAGACGCTTGATAAGTTTTTTCAATAAATATATACCTTGTCAAGATTTTGAAGTAGTTCAAAATGGAACAGTCAAAGAAAAGTTCTTGCCTGTGTTACAAGGTGTGAGATTGAGTAAGACTCAAAACCCGACCACGGCAGAAGATAGAAAGAGAATGAAAGTCATTCCCTATGCATCAGCCATAGGTTCTATAAAGTATGTCATGCTGTGTACCAGATCTATTGCATATCCTACCACTAAGCTTGGCAAGGGAGTGCAATAGTGATCTAGGAGTAGATCAATGGACAGCGGTCAAAATTATCCTTAGTAGAATAAGGATATGTTTCTCGATTATGGAAGTGAAAAAGGTTCGTAGTAAAGGTTACGCCGATGCAAGTTTTAACACTAATCTAGATGACTCGAGTCTCAATCTGGATACATATTGAAAGTGGGAGCAATTAGCTAGAGTAGCTCCGTGCGAGCATTGTAGACATAGAAATTTGCAAAATACTTACGGCTCTGAATGTGATGCAGACCGCTGACTAAAATTGTCTCACAAGCAAAACATGATCACACCTTAGTACTCTTTGGGTGTTAATCACATAGCGATGTGAACTAGATTACTGACTCTAGTGAACCCTTTGGGTGTTGGTCACATGTCGATGTGAACTATGGGTGTTAACCACATATAGATGTGAACTATTGATGTTAAATCACATGGCGATGTGAACTAGATTATTGACTCTAGTGCAAGTGGGAGACTGAAGGAAATATGCCCTAGAGGCAATAATAAAGTTATTATTTATTTCCTTATATCATGATAAATGTTTATTATTCATGCTAGAATTGTATTAACCGGAAACATAATACATGTGTGAATACATAAACCTACAGAGTGTCACTAGTATGCCTCTACTTGACTAGCTCGTTAATCAAAGATGGTTATGTTTCCTAACCATGAACAAGGAGTTGTTATTTGATTAACGGGATCACATCATTGGTTGAATGATCTGATTGACATGACCCATTCCATTAGCATAGCACCTGATCGTATAGTTTGTTGCTAGTGCTTTTCTTCATGACTTATACATGTTCCTATGACTATGAGATTATGCAACTCCTGCTTGCCCGAGGAACACTTTGGTGCTACCAAACGTCACAACGTAATCGGGTGATTATAAAGGTACATTACAGGTGTCTCCGAAGGTACATGTTGGGTTGGCATATTTCGAGATTAGGATTTGTCACTCCGATTGTCGGAGAGGTATCTCTGGGCCCTCTCGGTAATGCACATCACATAAGCCTTGCAAGCATTGCAACTAAATGTGTTAGTTGTGAGATGATGTATTACGGAACGAGAAAAGAGACTTGCCAGTAACGAGATTGAACTAGGTATTGGATACCGACGATCGAATCTCGGGCAAGTAACATACCGATGACAAAGGGAACAACGTATGTTGTTATGCGGTCTGACCGATAAAGATCTTCGTAGAATATGTAGGAACCAATATGGGCATCCAGGTCCCGCTATTGGTTATTGACCAGAGAGGTGTCTCGGTCATGTCTACATAGTTCTCGAACCCGTAGGGTCCGCACGCTTAACGTTTCGATGACAGTTATTATGAGTTTATATGATATTGATGTACCGAAGGTTGTTCGGAGTCCCGGATGAGATCACGGACATGACGAGGAGTCTCGAAATGGTCGAGACATAAAGATTGATATATTGGAAGCCTATGTTTGGACTCCGGAATCACTCCGGGTGAAATTGGGAATTTTACCGGAGTACCGGGGGGTTACCGGAACCTCCCGGGGGGTCAATGGGCCTTGATGGGCCTTAGTGGAAAGGAGGAAAGGGGCCCAAGTGCTGGCCGCACCTTCCCCCCTTCCCTAGTCCTATTAGGACTAGGAGAAGGGGGTGGCGCCCCCTCTCTCCCTTCCCACTTGGCCAATCCTAGTTGGACTAGGATTGGGGGGGAGGAATCCTACTCCCGGTGGGAGTAGGACTCCCAGGCGCAGCCCTTGGTGGCCGGCCAGCCCCTCCCCTTCCCTCCTTTATATACAGGCAGAGGGCACCCCAGACACACAAGTTGATCATTGAGATCGTTCCTCAGCCGTGTGCGGTGCCCCTTCCACCAAACTACACCTCGAATATACCGCTGCGGAGCTTAGGCGAAGCCCCGCGCCGGTGGAACATCATCATCGCCACCACGCCGTCAGGTCGACGTAAACTCTCCTCAACACTCGGCTGGATCGGAGTTCGAGGGACGCCATCGAGCTGAACGTGTGCAGAACTCGGAGGTGCCGTACGTTCGGTACTTGGATCGGTTGGATCGGGAAGAAGTACGACTACTTCCTCTACGTTGCGTCAACGCTTCCGTTGCTGGTCTACGAGGGTACGTAGACAACACTCTCATCTCGTTGCTATGCATCACCATGATCTTGCGTGATCGTAGGAAAATTTTTGAAATTACTACGTTCCCCAACAATAACCCGTTAGCAGCCCCGACCAATGGGGATTTTCCACATGTAAAATTATCATTGGCTGGAGGGAACACGTGTCAGCTCAACGTTGGGACAGATGTCATCCACTCATTGGACGTAAGGCACCTATGATACGTCGACACGTGGCACGACCCAATAGAGGCCCATTCCTGTGAAAAGGCCGGCCTGTTTGACTTGGTCAAAAGGTGGCGGGTCGACCCATGGAAAGCCTGTTAACAGCCTGTTCGCATATAGCCCATTTACAGCCCGCTAACCCAAGGCCCGTTACGCCCTATCCAAATTAGGCCCAGTAGCATCATCTGGGCCATCCAATATGATTCCAGCCCGTTTTCACTTCTGGCGCATGTATGGCCCATGACGTCTTTCGGCCCATATGAGGCCCTATGTAACTCTTGGCCTATTTAACGGCCTGTGGTGAAACTGGCACGTAATGAACAGTGTATCACTTTACACCCATTAACGGCCCGTGGTGAAACTGGCCCGTAAAGAATAGTGTATCACTTTATACCCATTAACGACCCGTTATTCCATTGGGCCGTTTCCAGCCCATGTTATCTTTCGGCCTTCTCAGAGCCCATTTATTCTTGGGCTCATTTCTAGCATTCGTTTACTTACGCCCACATCGCTATTTTTTCGCCAGGGCCAAATTCAGCCCATGGTTACAATCGGCCCGCTTGTGGTCCGTTAATCGCTAATGCTTTTGATAGCATCATCAAATATGGCCTATTAACGATGGCCCGTTATGGTAGGCCCATGAACGGACGATTCCAACTCTAGCCCATTTACGGCCATAATGCGGTCTGTTTGGCCCATGTTTGGCCAATCGATCATACGGCCCGTATGAGGCCAATTGATGATACGGCCCGTAGAAGGCCCATTGTTTCTACGGCCCGTAGAAGGCCCATTGTTTCTACGGCCCGTAGAAGGCCCATTGTTTCTACGGCCCGTAGAGGCCCACTGTTTCTACTGCCAGTAGGAGGCCCAGTGTCACTACAGTAAATATTAGCCCATGGTTATTGTGGCCTAGTTTTAAAAAATAGGTTATTGCAGCCACTAGCAAACCGTGGAAAAAGAACTGCAGTGACTACAACCAAACAAATAAACAAGACAACAAGGAAATAAATAAGCAAGCAACTAACGCTAGGCTATCACGGCTATTACACATATTACATCCACTGGGCATCAAAGTTCGCCACCAGTGCAAATATAGGGAACAAAGCAGCATATCATATACACTAGTTGTCAAAGTTGGCGACCAGCGCAAATAAACGTCGCAGCAAAACAAATCCAGAACTGAAACCACTTCAGAAGATCTCAAGAAACAATATCCTGGGTACCCATAATGCTGGCAAGATGCTTAGCAAGCTTATTAACTTTCTCTTGTTTGGCGCTTAAATCCTCCAGCGCTTGTTGTTGCACCAGAAAATATGCATCTGAATTCTGCAGGGACTTCCTCAGTCCTTCAGCTTCCTGTCACAACACATCTGATCGATGTCTTTAAACTTGAAGTTGGGACTCAAGAAGACGAACTGATTCAGGCAGCGAGTTCGAAGAGCTTGTGCCAGCAGTAGTGGCCAGTAACTTGAACACTACATCAAGACAGGACTTTTGGGTTCCCTCACTGTCGTCAAGATAGTTTTTATCAGCTTTCTTGGAGACCAATAGGGATGTCTCACTATTTTGAACCTTATTTGCATTACTTCCTTTACCATTGGATAACGCGGTACTGTTCTCCAATATTTTGTCCGCATTCTAAAAGAGAAACAAGGACACATCACATGTTTACTATGTTGTATATGAAACTCATTTTGGTAAATGAGTTTAGTAGTAAAGTGGACAGGATAACAGCATGAAACAAACATATATCTATGTACCATGGTCACTTTATGGTCTATATCATTCTAGTTTTTGTTGCCAAATCAAGATAGAGACACAGTTCAAATAATATTTGTTCAAGACAAAGCAGAATAGACAGAATATAAGTGTGGGTAACTATAGAGCAATAACAACACTTGTAATGTGCATGACATGAGAACATAACTGTTTATTCAATTGAAACTGAAATCAACATAGAGCAGGTTACAACAAAGAAACCAGTTAAAGAAACAGGTTTAAAACATACCTGTTGCGCCATTGGAGTTTCAATTCCATCCTTCAAATTTGAAAATAGTTGGTATGAGTAAATACAGAATGCAAAAAGCAAAGGAGTATGAACCATAGCTACGTAACCTGACCTGAGAACAAATCTTCTTCTCCTTAAGCGTTGAGTTGGGATTCGAGTGGTGGTCCTCGTGCTTTGGGCACCGCAGTTCCCTTACTAACTGCTCGTGTTTGGGTGCTGTGGTGGAGACGGTGTTGTGTCAACTGGAACTGGGTTACTATCTGCCGGGTTGGGGTTAGAAGGGGTGTAGCTGGTT
Organism: Aegilops longissima; assembly: GCA_021605205.1. Taxonomy (NCBI): domain Eukaryota; kingdom Viridiplantae; phylum Streptophyta; class Magnoliopsida; order Poales; family Poaceae; genus Aegilops; species Aegilops longissima. The sequence continues at coordinate 628,577,608 of CM038676.1, forward strand.
CTCTGTCCAACTGGGTTGGGGTACACCCACGAGAGTCTGGGTTATGTGTGGTGGATCTGGTCCTTGGGCAAGTACAACCGTGGTTCTATCTGCATCAACTGGTAGCACTATCTTTTTCAAGACCGTGTTGTTACTCCCTTAGATACTGCCATCACGCTCTCCAATTCAAATGGATGGTAAACAAGAAAAGTAATTGAAAGTATAGGCATTGTATGATAGACAGGTGCAATGGATAGTGGGGAATAAAAGAGGGCATGAAATAATTCATATTTATGTTGTCTAACCAAACAGGATAGGATGACACAATTTCACATATATGATGGCTAACTAAACAGGATAGCATGACACAATTTCACATTATGATGGCTAACTAAAAAAGATGGAAAGACATAGTTCAAAATTTGAGACTATGTAAACAGGATGACATGACATAACTATATAATGTGTTTATTAAATAGGTTGGCATGCCATAATTCACATACATTCATGGATAGAATGCCATAATTCAAAATATGATGACTGTAAACACTAAATAAGAGGAGATGATATAACTATATGATGTCTTTATTAAATGGGTTGCCATGCCATAATTTAGATAGATGATGTGTATGTACTATGTAAACATGATGGCATGATATAATTCAAATATATGATTTATATAGTAAACAAGTAAGAAGATGGCAATCCATATATGATGTAAAAACTAAGCAATGCAAGAAACCATGCATGACATGGGTAATATAACCCTGCCAAGTTTGAGAATAGACCTCAGGGGGGAAATAGGACTGGTCATCGGTCTGAATCCTCCTCCGAGGAGCTCTCTCAGAATCAGCAAGATGTCTGCTTCAGCAGGTAGCATTGTCTGCTCTGAATACCTTGTTTTCACTCCAGATACTTCCAACACCGCTTTAAATGGCTGATGCACAGGAAGAGTAGTTGAATATACAAACGTTGTCGACAAATGGAACACGTAATACAAAAAAATGATAGCATGATATAATTCACATACATGATGATTGGCTAAACAACATGGCATTGCATAATTCACATATATAATGCCTTTGCAACAAGATAGCATTGTATAATTCACATATATAATATCTTGCAACAAGATGGCAATGCATAATTCACATATATGGTAATTAGACACTGAACAGGTGGCATTCACACAAAGCATGTCTAACTAATCAAATGACATAGCAATGCGAGACACCATACGCACGATATGAGCAACATAACCCTGCCAAGTTAGAGCATACACCTCGGGGAGGGGGGGATAGGACTGGTCATCTGTCTCTGAATCCTCCTCTGAGGAGCTATCCATAACCAGCGAGATATGCGCTTCGTCAGATAGCATAGTCTACTCTGAAGACCATGTTTTCACTCCAGAATTTGCTATCACCATGTCAAATGGCTGATGCACACGAAGAGCAGTTGAATGTACTAACATTGTTGACAAATGTAATATGTAACGCAAAAAAAGGATGGCCTGATATAATTTACATATAAGATGACTGGCTAAGCAGGATGGCATTGCAAAATTCACATATATGATGCCTGGCTAAACAAGATGGCGTTGCATAATTCACATAAATGATGTCTAAACTAAGCAGATGGCATTCACATAAAGGATGTCTAAACTAAGCAGATGACATATTTGATGTATAAAGTAAGCAATGCAAGACACCATATGCATGATATAACCAACATCAGCATGCCAAGTTAGAGCGAAGACCTCAGGGGGTAAATTGGAGTTGTCTTCTCCTTCTGAATCCCCCTCATAACAGATATATTCCTCTCGATTACATTCCGAAATGCGTGGAGGGGGGGCTGCCTTTGCGCCTACCATGGAGCGACGTCTGCATGAAATTTTATTGCCACGCAAGGCTCGTCTCTTTTGCTCTACATGTTCAGTTCCATTGTTTACAATAACTGTCACGCATAGGAATAAAACATAGTGAGATTATGTAAGGAGTGCATGCAGAAATCCAGAGTGATGGTAGCAACCTGTGGATAGACCCAAAACCAATAATAGCAGGCAAATAATGGCTTCAGTTACAGATAATGGATTCTTTACTGTTTGTTTCCCACCCAAAATGAAACTCATAGTAGACACCGAAGATTAACCAGATAGTAGATAGATACTATTGATAGCGGCCCTGATATGTACCGCACAACCATTTAAAAACTCAAGTTTGACCATTAGTTTGGAGCTGACTTAGAGTCTAATAAGTGAACATGACGATAAAGTAGCATGTAATATTAAGCGATGCATAACGTAAGCAGACACGAAAGAGTGCGACCTCTCTTGCGGACCCGTGTAGTCCTCGAGGTCATCTGCTTGGTTGATGATGGTAATGCAGTTTTCATGGCTGCCAGCGGCGGGGAAGAAGATCTGAGACGACGAAAGACAGTCTGGAGGCCGGATCCTCGCTGTGCTGGACCCTTCGTCGTTGGAGCAGCCGAGCTGGGTGGACGACGGCGCAGCAGGAGCGGACAAACCACGCAAGGTTTTTTTGACAACTATATGTAAGAGAAGTAATTATGTAAGTGCTCGCTTGAATTGGAGGATTCCAACAATGCAGGATAGGAAATAGACATGAATAGGATAGGAATGCACGCAAAACAGAGAATTTAAAACACATGATTTCGCTAACTGGGTGTTTGATTCACAACAATTGAAGATCACAGGATGCAAAGAAGCATGGTGAGATTAAGTCAAACCACAAGAAAATGTACGATTATAATGCTATTATGCTACTATCTCTTAGTCTTCTGCTTCATGAATAGGAATTTGAAAAGGAGGACACGTGAAAATTAAAATTCCTACGTTTTTCTTTCAAGGAGACACTAAAGGAACAAATGTGTGTGCTCAGTGGACAATATATATAACATGTAGAGTAAAAAAGAGATGCAACAATTGTACAACCTCTTTGAAGAAGCCATGTCGATCTCAGCGTGATTGGGTTGGCCGGTGAGGATGCTCCGGCTGACTTTGCTGTCGGAGGAGTGGAAGAAGATCTTAGGCGCCTGGAGATGGAGCCCGAGGTACTGCTCACTGTGATGGAGGGTTTAAATCGCTGGAACAGCTCCGTGTGTTGTACGACGCCGAGGCTGAAGCAGACAAGAGAGACAACAAACAACGTTAACCTGAGTGGAATTCTAATAGCATCTCCAATACATGACGAAAATACATAACCACAAAGTGCTAGATGTAAAATACATCAGCCGCCATCTCTGAACTTAACCGTCAAACTGAACTTAACTGTCAAAACTGAACTTAACGGTGAAACTGAATTTGGGTGTCGAAACTGAATTCTGCCGTCAAACCTGAACGCACTAGCAAGGTGAGGCTACACGCCGGTCGATCGACTTTTTCATCTCTCGTCACCGATTTTGCAGCCGTTGGATACGAAATCAAGGGTCGGCGGTTCATCTTCAACCTCCACCCCTCGAGCCGCCGCCTCCACCGCCAAACAGCAGCCCTCCGCCATGGCCGACTGTGTGCCGCCCGCCCGCCCAAAACGCTCCCCACCGCCGGTCCGCCACCGCCTGCCATCCTCTAGGCCCCCCCCGCCCGCCGAGCTGTTTCTCCAGCGATCCCCATGCCACCGCCCGCCAACGCCCGCCACCGCCAAGGCCACCGCCCCATCCTGAACCCTAAGATAGATAGTGGGGTACCTCTCCGGCGAGCCCTCCTCCTCGCTGCGGCTGGTTCTTCCTTCACCCCGGCGAGCCCACCCTTTGAAAATCGACTGACCCAAAATTTGATTCAGTCGACTGAAGTGTAGCCAAATCGGAGCAACATCGCAAGCAAGAGCAAGAGAGAGAGAGAGAGAGAGAGAGAGCAGCGCGAGCAAGAGCAATAGCAAGAGCAGACCAGGCAGGGGACCATGAGCAAGAGCAGAGCAGCAGCACGAGCGAGAGCTAAAGCAGCTGTGACGCCCTCGATTCAATCGTACACTAATCATACACGCAAATGTGTACGATCAAGATCAAGGACTCACGGGAAGATATCACAACAAAACTCTAGACACAAAATAAAATAATACAAGCTTTATGTTACAAGCCAGGGGACTCGAGGGCTCGAATACATAAGCTCGAAAACACAAGAGTCAGCGAAAGCAACAATATCTGAGTACAGACATGAGTTAGACAAGTTTGCCTTAAGAAGGCTAGCACAAAAGCAACAACGATCGAAAACGCAAGGCCTCCTGCCTGGGAGCCTCATAACTACTCCTGGTTATCGGCGGCCTCCACGTAGTAGTAAGCATCGGTGGCATCTGCCCCGGCTCCGCTATCTGGTTGCATCCACGGAAAGAAGAAGAAAGGGGAAAAGGGGAGCAAAGCAACCATGAGTACTCATCCAAAGTACTCGCAAGCAAGGATCTACACTACATATGCAACATTATCAAAGGAAGGCTGTATATGTGGACTGGGCTGCGTAAATGCCGAATAGAGAGAAGGCCTAGTCCTATCAAGACTAGCATCTTCTCGAAACCACCATCTTGCAGCAAACGGAGGAGTAGAATAGCATAAAGTAAAGTAGTAGTGTTATCAACCTCGCCGGAGATCCTTTCTCGACTCCCGCGAGAAAGATATCCCGAGCCATACTATCCAGCTACCATCACCATCCAGTTCCCATCACCATCAAATTCTCACCACAAGTATCCAGTTCTAGTTTTATCGATCGATACAGCTCCAAGTGTCCGCTATCAGAGGACAGGCTATCGATAGATGTTTTCACCGCAGGGTGCACCAACTTACCCACCACGCCGCTTAACTCCGGTCGGACACACTTTCTGTGGTCATGCCCGCCTCGCCAAACAATACGCCGCAACCCGACCTAGGCTTAATAGAGAGGCCAGCACGCCGGACTAAACCTATGCCCTGTGGGTCATGGGCCATCTCCCCGAACTCCTGACGCTATGACGCTGCGGCTGGTGAGCGACCTAGCTACCTCCTTCAACAAGGCAGCGCCACGCAGTCCAACCCGGCGCCGCCGCCGCCGACGCCTATTAAGCTTCGGCTGATGTATACGACGCAGAACGCCCATACTATCCACGGATGGTTAGTGCTATCAGGCCGAGGCCCTCGGATCAAATATCCAAATCGTAGTGGATGATGAACGCGCGGTAACAAGCAGAGACTCACGAAGATGTGACCCGTTCTGCCTCGAGGACTTGCGGCAAGGGCTAGGAATGCCCGCCACGCCCGTAATTATCTCGCTGGCACCCTCCGTGTCAACCCGACTTCACATCACTGCAATTAAGCTCGCTGGTACCCTCGTGGTCGCACCCGCCTTTAGTAACATGGCTCATGTAAAGTCATAGTAACCATAGTAACTGTGTGTCTAAACATCAAAGGGAAAGCCCGAGGAATCACCCCCGTGAATTCCACTTGATGTAATCATCAAGGTGAACGAAGAGGATTCACCCCGAGGTCCACACTTGAGGGGTTGCACGACGTAGTCGTGATCGTAAGTGGTTAAAGAGGAAATCACCCTCGATGACCACGACCGAATAACTACACTACAGGGTTAACATCGGCGTCCGATGAGGTCTCACCCTTGGTACTCGATAGTAACCCAGTAGTGTCGAGCAACTAAGGGGAAGTGATGTGCGGTGTCGGGGCCTGGTCTTCGATCCCGTTGATCGGGTCTTCCGATTATCTAGCGAGGCAGTCGGGACAAAGTGGGGGTCACTGATGGATCTCTAAGCAACCTATACTAAGCAGTTTAGGATAAGCAGGTAGGTAACAATAGCAGGTTACAATAAACAGGCTATGCAGCAGAATAGGAGCAAACAATAACAGTAGCAAAATCTATTGCAAGCATGAGAGAATGGAATGGGCGATATCGGGATGATCAAAAGGGGGGGGGGGCTTGCCTGGTTGCTCTAGCAAGGAGGGGTCGTCGTCGACGTAGTCCATCACAGGGGCATCAGCGGCGGTCTCGGGGTCTACCGGAGAGAAGAGGGGGAAGAAACAGTAAATACAGGCAAACATATGCACAACATGATTACAAGCGGGGCTAGAGGTATTCTAACGCAGTGCTAGGCTTTACCGAGATGGAGAAACATCCGGAAAGTTTTCCGGTCCCGACGCTATCGACGAGATGAACCAGAGGGGAAAGGTTGCATGTTTGCTATGCTAGGGACGTGTGATGCATTTAACGGAGGGCGATTGTGATTCGCCTCGCGCTCGAGCAACTTTCATGTAGAAAACATTTTCATCTGAGCTACGGTTTATTTTCTATTATTTTCAAATATTTATTTATATATAGGAATTAATTTTAATCCAAAACAAATGCGGAATTGCTAAGTGCACACAGCACGTGTACACAAAAGTGTACACAAGTTGACAAGTGGGTCAGGAGGGCTGAGTCAAGAGCTCATCAGCGATCAACAGTTATGTTGACTAGTCAAACTGACTGGTGGGGCCGTGTGTAAGTGACACATACTTTAATAGTTTTTTATTAAAATAAGTTATTGCCTCAGATTATGTTAGTGGCCTTGGGCCCACGGGTCGTTGAGCGTTAGGGAGTGGGTTAGTGTCGGGGGGGGGGGTTATCCCCACTAACGAAACAGGGCCGCCTGTGCAGAGGCCGGTGGCTTTGCGGCTGGGCTCACAAGGCACAAGGCACCGGCAGCCATGGCGCGGCCGCCGACTAGCGGTAGGGCTAGCCGAGGGCGGCGAGGGCGAGGCCATGGCCATCGCCGCCGGCCGGAGTAGGAAGGCGGTGCGCTGCCCCGCACGGACGCTGCCACGGCTCGCAGCTGGGGTGGCTGTGGTGGCGCGGCAGTGGCACGGAGGAGAAGCAGGGCGAAGGGGCAAGGCGGGAGCAGCTGGGTGGCAGTGCGCTGGCGGCAGCGCGTTGGCGCGATGTGGACGCGGGACAGAGCGGGAGCATGCTCGAGGAGCCGGCCTCCGCCCATGGCGAACAGCAACGCGGGGGCATCTATGGCAACCATTCGAGACAAGGAACAAGGGGGAGGTGAAGGGGGAACAGGCAGGGCTCACTGGGAGGTCATGTACGAGCTCGGGGAAGCCGGGGGGGGGCGGAGTAGGCGAATCGACAGCGGCCGCCGGTGTGAAGTTCGAGGACGAGCTTGATGGCGGCGATTCGGTGCGGATCCACTCGATTCGATGCACGGGATGGACGAAGTTGACGGTGGCTGTCCTCCTGGTCACGGTCTCAGGGCTTGGGGAGGCCGGTGGCCGCGTCTGTGGAGGCGGCATGGCGATGGTGTCGCTCGGGCGGGGCGAGCAGAGGAGGTCGCATCATGGGGGGAGAGGAAGGAGAGGCGGCTAGGGTTCGCCCGGGGAAAAGAGGGGGGGCTTGGAGGTAGTGGGTGGCTAGGTTCCGGGGGAAGGGAGAGAGTATGCAGGCGTGACCTCTTATCCACTCGCCGATGCCGTCGAGCTGGTCCGGCGGGCGCCTCAGAGCGACTCCCAATCGGGGGAACAGGAGGTCGACCGAGGGAGGGGGAGTGGGTCGGGCCAGTTGGCTGGCTCTGGCCCAGGGTGTTCCCTTTTCCTTCTTTTTTTTTGGCATTTCTATTTCCTTTCTCTTTTTACAGAATGCTTTGCAAATTTTTGGAGCTGTCAAAAAGGATTCTGTAAAATGTGGGACTTGGTCACATAATTACAATGAAATGTTTTACACAGCCACAAAAAGTTTTGGAAGAAATTTGAATTAGATGGAATTTGCAAAAAGATGGAAAAACAATTAATTTGCTGAGTTGGCACTATTTTAATTTGCTATAGTCCATCTTAGCTTGGAGGTGATGTTGTTTTCCTTAACAATCATTTGTTATGGAATTTTTACTAAACGATGGACTATTTTGCAAGATCTTTGTGCAACTTCAAAAATCACTTGCAAATTGAATTTGATTCCAAAGTGGAATTTCAAATGAGGTTTGAATCAAAGGTGATTAAGCACTGTTTGGAAAATGATTAGCTTAATCACAAAGGTTATCAGAGCATGACACCGGGTGTTATAAATCTCCTCCATTACAAGAAATCTCGTCCCGAGATTTAAGAGGTGGAGTAACGGGGGAAGACTCAGGAAGGACGGAGCTCAACACAAGATAGGTACGTGGGGACTATGTGAGTGGACGTGGCATAGAGGCATCTCTCGATTTGAAATTCAAGAAAGTCATCGAGAGTAAGGTGAGGTGCAATAAGAAGCTTCAACCTGGTGACAATCGTTTGTTGCCTGAAACAAGGGGGTGAAAAGGGGTTCAGAGCAATGTTAATAACTATCGCGTCTGATACCAGAATAGATTGCCTCTCGGAAGGCAGCTCGGGATTTTCATATGAAGCCAAGTGTGAGAATTAACCTTAGAAACAAGGGTGTACAGGAGAGTCAGGTTTCGATCTTGTGGAACTGTGGGTTATGCGTCCACCATGTGGGTTAAAATGCAGGAAGGGTAGTGACAACTTGCACGGGCATGATAGCAAGCCAGGTCAGAGGATAGCCTGTCTGTTATGTTGGCAAGGTACCACGGGCGAGGGACGAAGAGAACCATTTTCCTGCTCGTTAATTCGAGGCGGACCAATAGGCAAAGTTCTCGTCCATCGGTGATACCGAAATGTCAGCAACATTAGTAACTGGGTCTCACTGACAAGGTTGTACATCGGGGTGTTTTATAAGCAGGGATTTATTACTGCTTATATCATATATATCACAAGAAAGATTAATCAAACAATGGAAATGAAGAAGGTGGTTATTAAATTAATCAGAACAATGGAAAGGAAAATGTGATTATTATGATAACCAGACCAATGAAAAGGAAAGATGTTTATACCCAAGTGTTAGAGTATAACTTTCCCAAGGAAAGGCAGAGCATGATAGGGCTTCAAGTATTAAGCCGTCTAGACAAAGGGGCAAGGAATTTATGATGTTTACCCATACAACGGTGTTTGGATAATTGATCAAGAACAGTTAGCATTGCGCTCCCAATGTTCTTGTTGATGATCGGAGTACCACACACTTGCTTCGGGATAGTGTTGACATCGCCATCGGGGAAATGTCAAACTTCGGATACACAAAGGATCCATCGGAACAACTTATAAAATAAGTCATACAATTTCAGCAAGGAAAAATGAGGATGGGGCACACGGGCTCAGAAACAATTCATCGAGGGAGTAAGGATGTTATTTCTCATCATGAATTCGGTTGATATCCTTGAAAAGTTTGGAATGATGATGATGATCATGACACCTTTGTTGAGAGGTTTCATGAAGATGTAATCGATCAAAGACGACATTAAGCAAAAGAAATGATGAAGTGTAAGGTTAATTGAATCATGAGTACGACACAAACTCGAAAGCAAGCTTGCTGTTCAAGGGAAAATGGTATGACGAGGAAGATCGACATAAGCTCAGCTCGTCGTCGAAAATTGTGCTCCGGAAAGGACCTGGTAGCACAGTTAAAATTTAGCATGATAATGATATAAGCGATCAAGCTAGGAATGATGTGATGGAGTATCATTCCAAATGAGAATTCACAAGTGGTAGTGCAATGACACAATATACTTGAGATAACAAGGGGCAATACTTGAGGTGGATCAAAAATAGAGGTTAGACATATGAAATGATCTGCAGAAGACAAGTATTTTAACATGTCCGGGAAATGGAGTTAAGGAGAAACTATGGTCGGAACCACGGTTACGAATGATCAAACCACCGATACAAGATGAACTTATAAAAAGGGGTAATCATATTTACGAGCAGCTTTCACGGTAAGTTCTACATCGGGTCCATGGGCATGAACACAAGGGTTCAAGGTCGACTCCCACTTCTTCAATGCATAACCTTTAATTCTCCTCGCTTTTCAAAGAAAATGTAGTGCAGAGGATTTATCGCGAAGTACCGTAAGAGTAAGACTCGTGAGAACTCTCGGTTCACTCGGATTACGGAAGGCATAAGTTCAACCCATCGGGCATTTTTACGAATCTATACAGCCATCAACCAAGCAAAAGATACGAGTTCGAAAGCGAGTATCAAGTCAAAGCAGATGATACAATATATCAAGGTATTATGTATCGTGGAAAATACTCGATAAGATTTTGATGTGAAGGACATCGCCGGATAACAACCCAGCAATGGATCCGCGATTCACGACAGAGTTGATGTGAGTATCGGTAATCAATCAGATGAAGAAGGGGATGCAAAGGCATCGGCTTATATAAACGTCTGAATGATTCGATGCTTGGGTACACAGGAATTATGATTTCAAGACGAAGGATCAGAAGCGGAGGCTCTGATCAAAAGATGAGTAAGTTGAATAGACTTAGAGGTGCACCCGAACAAATCTTGATTGGGCAAGAACCAACTCATATTTGAAACAATGCCTGAGCCGCAAAGAAAATTTCCAAGGATTAATTGATGATCATGTGCATTCTCACACATGCTGAATCAACAGGATCAGAATGTTAACCCCAAAGGATTTTAGCGAATATCGCTAGACAAATGGAATTAACCAGAAAACAAGTGTGCAAGAATTCCAAGAGCAACAGGTTGTAGAGGATTTTCGGAAGATCAAATAGTATTTCGAAGTATTTTGTGAATCACACGAACAACTGAGGATGAACTGATCCTCGGTGAGTGCAAGGAATTATTCGAAGGGGGGTATTCATGGGGCAAAGAACTGCAAGGCAGTAAGCTCAAAGGATTCTCGAAGCAATAGAGAATTTCGGGGCATCTTGTAATATCAGGAGCAACTAGGGTTGAAGGTATGAGCGACAAGGATATGTAGTTAGTCATAGGGGCTTACCGGTGGTAGGGAATTGCAAACGCGATGAGCACAAGTTACCGGGATAACATCAGAGAGTATCTTCGGAATCTTCTGGTGCAGCAGGCGATCATCTATAATAAAGGGCTCTCCGGCACGAAGTAGTTACGAGAACCTAATGTTAGAGTTAGCAAAATTGTTTAACCCGAATGGAAGAGAGATCAGAGTCCCAGAGTATAGACGAGGAATAAAAGATCCTAATACCACCCAATGGCGACGTGGGCCCGTAAGCCACACAGCCAATGTTAGTAAAAGTTTTTCAATGACTAGACTCGACTTCGGCCAAGGAGTTGGAAAGGGGGCTACCTACAGGCAGTCGGCTCTGATACCAAACTTGTGACGCCCTCGATTCAATCGTACACTAATCATACACGCAAATGTGTACGATCAAGATCAAGGACTCACGGGAAGATATCACAACACAACTCTAGACACAAAATTAAATAATACAAGCTTTATGTTACAAGCCAGGGGCCTCGAGGGATCGAATACATAAGCTCGAAAACACAAGAGTCAGCGGAAGCAACAATATCTGAGTACAGACATGAGTTAGACAAGTTTGCCTTAAGAAGGCTAGCACAAAAGCAACAACGATCGAAAAGGCAAGGCCTCCGCTCGAGCCTCCTAACTACTCCTGGTCATCGGTGGCCTCCACGTAGTAGTAAGCATCGGCGGTGGCATCCGCCCCTGGGCTCCGCCATCCGTTGCATCCACCGTAAGAAGAAGAAAGGGGGAAAAGGGGAGCAAAGCAACCGTGAGTACTCATCCAAAGTACTCGCAAGCAAGGATCTACACTACATATGCAACATTATCAAAGGAAGGCTGTATATGTGGACTGGGCTGTAGAAATGCCAGAATAGAGAGAAGGCCTAGTCCTATCGAAGACTAGCATCTTCTGGAAACCACCATCTTGCAGCAAACGGAGGGAGTAGAATAGCATAAAGTAAAGTAGTAGTGTTATCAACCTCGGCCGGAGATCCTTTCTCCACTCCCTGCGAGAAAGATATCCCAGAGCCATACTATCCAGTTACCATCGCCATCCAGTTCTCATCACCATCAAATTCTCACCACAAGTATCAAGTTCTAGTTGTATCGATCGGGATACAACTCCAAGTGTCCGCTATCAGAGGACAGGCTATCGATAGATGTTTTTTCCCGCAGGGTGCACCAACTTACCCACCACGCCTCTTAACTCCGGCCGACACACTTTCCGTGGTCATGCCCGCCTCGCCAAACAATACGCCGCAACCCGACCTAGGCTTAATAGAGAGGCCAGCACGCCGGACTAAACCTATGCCCCGGGGTCATGGGCCATCTCCCGAACTCCCTGACGCTATGTGACGCGCCGGTGAGCAGACCTAGCTACCTCCTTGAACAAGGGAGGCGCCACGCAGTCCAACCCGCGCGCAAGGCCGCTTAGTCGCCGACGCCTATTAAGCTTCGATCGATGTATACGACGCAGAACGCCCATACTATGCCCACGTGATGGTTAGTGCTATCAGCCGAGGCCCTCGGATCAAATATCCAAATCATAGTGGATTAGGAACACGCGGTAACAAGCAGAGACTCACGAAGATGTGACCCGCTGCCCGCCTCGAGGACTTGCGGCAAGGGTAGGAATGCCCGCCACGCCGTAATTATCTCGCGGGCACCTCCGTGTCGACCCGACTCCACATCACTCGCAATTAAGCTCGCGGGTACCCCTCAGGGTCGACCTGTCTTTAGTAACATGGCTCAGTGTAAAGTCATAGTAACCATAGTAACTGTGTGTCTAAACATCAAAGGGAAAGCCCGAGGAATCACCCCCGGTGAATTCCACTTGATGTAATCATCAAGGTGAACGAAGAGGATTCACCCCGAGGTCCACACTTGAGGGGTTGCACGACGTAGTCGTATCGTAAGTGGTTAAAGAGGAAATCACCCTCGATGACCACGACCGAATAACTACACTACAGGGTTAACATCAGAAGTGCTGATGAGGTCTCACCCTCGGTACTCGATAGTAACCCAGTAGTGTCGATCAACTAAGGGGAAGTGATGTGCTATGTCGGGGCCTGGTCTTCGATCCCGTTGATCGGGTCTTCCGATTATCCAACAAGGCAGTCGGGACAAAGTGGGGGTCACTGATGGATCTCTAAGCAACCTATACTAAGCAGTTTAGGATAAGCAGGTAGGTAACAATAGCAGGTTACAATAAACAGGCTATGCAGCAGAATAGGAGCAAACAATAACAGTAGCAAAATCTAATGCAAGCATGAGAGAATGGAATGGGCGATATCGGGATGATCAAAAGGGGGGGGGGCTTGCCTCGTTGCTCTGGCAAGGAGGGGTCGTCGTCGACGTAGTCGATCACAGGGGCATCAGCGGCGGTCTCGGGGTCTACCGGAGAGAAGAGGGGGAAGAAATAGTAAATACAGGCAAACATATGCACAACATGATTACAAGCGGGGCTAGAGGTATTCTAACGCAGTGCTAGGATTTACTGGCGATGGGAGAAACATCCGGGAAAGTTTTCCCGGTCCCGGACGTCTATCAGACAGATGAACCAGAGGGGAAAGGTTGCATGTTTGCTATGCTAGGGACGTGTGACAGGTGAACGGAGGGCGTACCCGGATTTGTCTCGTCGTTCTGAGCAACTTTCATGTAGAAAACATTTTCATCTGAGCTACGGTTTATTTTCTATTATTTTTCAAAGTTTTATTTATATATAGGAATTAATTTTAATCCAAAACAAATGCGGAATTGCTAAGTGCACACAGCACCGTGTACACAAAAGTGTACACAGTCGACAAGTGGGTCCAGGAGGGCTGAGTCAAGAGCCAGTCCACCGTCAACAGCTGATCGCTGACTAGTCAAACTGACTGGTGGGGCCGTGTGTAAGTGACACATACTTTAATAGTTTTTTTATTAAAATAAGTTATTGCCTCAGATTAAGTTAGTGGCCTTGGGCCCACGGGTTAGTGAGCGGTTAGGGAGTGGGTTAGTGTTAGGGAGGGGGGGTTATCCCCACTAACGAACAGGCCGCCTGTGCAGAGGCGGTGGCCACGGCTGGGCTCACATGGGCACAAGGCGCCGGCAGCCACGGCGCGGCCGGCCGGACTAGCGGTAGGGCTAGCCGAGGGCGGCGAGGGCGAGGCCATGGCCATCAGCGGCCGGCCGGAGTAGGAGGGCGGTGACCGCCCGGCGCGGACGCCGCCACGGCTGTTGGGGGGTGGCTGTGGTGGCCGTGGCGGTGGGCACGGAGGAGAAGCAGGGGCGCGAAGGGCAAGGCGGGCGAGCAGCTGGTCGCCAGGCGCTGCCGAAGCCGCGTTGGGTGCGGTGGACGCGCGACAGGAGCGGCGAGCATGCTCGGGGAGCCGGCCTCCGTCCATGGCGAACAGCAACGTGCGGGGGCATCTATGGCAACCATTCGAGACAAGGAACAAGGGGGGGGGTGAATGGGGAACAGGCAGGGCTCACTGGGAGGTCGTGTACGAGCTCGGGGAAGGGCGAATCGACAGCGGTGGTCGTCGGTGCAGAAGTTCGAGGACGAGCTCGATGGCGGCGATTCGGTGCGGATCCACTCGATTCGATGCACGGGATGGACGAAGTTGACGGTGGCTGTCTTCCTAGTCATGGTCTCAGGGCTTGGGGAGGCCGGTGGCCGCGTCTGTGGAGGCGGCATGGCGACGGTGTCGCTCGGGCGGGGCGAGCAGAGGAGGTCGCAGCACGGGGGAGAGGAAGGAGAGGCGGCTAGGGTTCGCCTGGGGAAAAGAGGGTGGGGCTTGGGGGTAGTGGGTGGCTAGGGTTCCGGGGGAAGGGAGAGAGCATCCAGGCGCGGCCTCTTATCCACTCGCCGACGCCGTCGAGCTGGTCCGCAGGCGCCTCCTAAGCGACTCCGGTCGGGGAACAGGAGGTCTAACCGAGGAGGGGGAGTGGGTCGGGCCAGTTGGCTGGCTCTGGCCCAGGGTGTTCCCTTTTCCTTCTTTTTTTGGCATTTCTATTTCCTTTCTCTTTTTACAGAATGCTTTGCAAATTTTTGGAGCTGTCAAAAAGGATTCTGTAAAATGTGGGACTTGGCCACATAATTACAATGAAATGTTTTACACAGCCACAAAAAGTTTGGAAGAAATTTGAATTAGATGGAATTTGCAAAAAGATGGAAAAACAATTAATTTGCTGAGTTGGCACTGTTTTAATTTGCCATAGTCCATCTTAGCTTGGAGGTGATGTTGTTTTCCTTAACAATCATTTGTTATCGAATTTTTACTAAACGATGGACTATTTTGCAGCAACTTTTGTGCAACTTCAAAAATCACTTGCAAATTGAATTTGATTCCAAAGTGGAATTTCAAATGAGATTTGAATCAAAGGTTATTAAGCACTGTTTGGAAAAACGATTAGCTTAATCACAGTGGGTTACTGTAGCATGACACCGGGGGTGTTACAGCAGCAGCAGCTCCTAATGATGTCGACGTCACCGTGGAGGAAGTGGCCAGCGACGCCACCGTGGATGGAGCTGCGCCGTGTCTGCTCGGGACCGAGCACCGGCAGCACCGTGAGATTGAATCAAGAAGAAAATGCGGCGATTAGTGTACAACCTCTTTGGTGGCGCCGATTAGGCCGCAGATTCATCCGAGGAAACGGTGATGATGATGCTCTTCCGGTGGTGCAGGTGAAGACGGCGGTGTGGGAATGGAGGTGGCGTGAAAGACGAGGGGAACGTCGGGGCAGCTCCTTGGAGGTGGAGGACGGGGTGGCTGAACCGGCGGGACGATGAGATCGACGACGGATCCTCATCCGGTACGGTGGATGAGGGACGTCGATTTGTTGTTGTGTTCGACGTCGTCGGGGAAGAGGCTCCGGCTGGGTGGCGGACGGAGCAGGGTGTGGGGTTTCGTCGCGGGTTTTCGCAGCCTCGGTGTACGAATGGGTGGGCGGATGGGATGGTAGTGGGGAACCATGGCTTAGAGAGGCGCTTGTCCAAAATGTGGGGTAAGTTAAGAAAGTACCCCCACCGATTTGAGGCGGTTCTTTCGGTTCAGGGGTACCACGGGCATTTCACGTGTTGGGATTTCACAGGAGGTGGGAGTTTTCGCACGCGTTGTAATTTCGGAATAGCAAGGTGCGGGTTGAGATGGAGGGAGTTATTGGAGCACAACGAGACAAAGATATATCTTAAATATTTCGGGCTAACAAGACGCGGGTTGAAATTTCTGGACAAACCTGACGTGTACTGTACCAAATCAATGTGCACTACAAATGTCATTCAAAACTTTGAAGTCATGTTATGTTCAATTAAAATATCCCGCTACGTGTATAATGCATGCAACCTACTACTCAAATGAACGTTTTAGTGCATTCCAAACGTATATACTACCGCTTCAATATGAACTAAATTTGAATTTGTTTCTCTATTTGAATAAGATCTACAGTAATGATTGTTGTGAAGTCAAAGCATTTGAATTCGTTTCTCTGTTGTAATAAGATCTACAATCATCATTATTGTCAAGTTAAACCATCGTTTGTGTATTATCTTCACAGCACACCACATGATTAGTCTCGAGTTACATATGAACTATGTGTACTATATGAACTCGAACTATATTTTTTGAATCCACTTTATTTTGATTTCAAATCACATTACATTTCTAGCTCTAGCTAGATCTTCATAATCTAAACCATGTCTCATATGTATAATGTGTTTATCACATTATGTAGGGTGCCCCGCCCCCTACACCTACATGTATTTAGATGTGAGTTGCAAACACCACACATTAC
Source organism: Aegilops longissima (assembly GCA_021605205.1). Taxonomy (NCBI): domain Eukaryota; kingdom Viridiplantae; phylum Streptophyta; class Magnoliopsida; order Poales; family Poaceae; genus Aegilops; species Aegilops longissima. The sequence continues at coordinate 628,594,166 of CM038676.1, forward strand.
CACAAATTCAAATAAAATGTGAGAATGTTCGATATATAGTATTTTTTTAGATTGTTCGATATTTAGTTGTAAGCTGCAAACGCCACACATTATCACAAATTCAAATAAAATGTGAGATTGTTTGATGTATAGTATGGTTTAGATTGTTCGGCATTTAGTTGTGAGTTGCAAACGCCATGCATTATCACATTATGGTATAACATGTGCACATCACGTGTATCACCGCTATATTCATGCATGCAATGTTTAAAACACTATGATCTCCTGTTGAAATATATGAATCCGCTTTCATATCAAATTATGATCTTTGTTAGTCTCTTACACCCACACAGTCCTCTAAACTTTGTAGCTACCACTAACTTTCTCTCGTGCATGCACACGCGCTCCTCGCCCTCCCCCTCCCTCGGCAATCTATCCACGGGGCACATTCATTTTTTTCTTTAGGTCGTTCTCCTAGAGTCTCCACAACTCCTTTCCAACACAGACAGATCGATAAACCTCTTCAGCGATGCCTGCCTACAACATACACACACACCTTCAATCTCCTCCTTTATGTGTCCTTGCCTCGTGTCTCTCATACGGTCAGACACACATGTAAACTCTCGCCCCTCTTTTCATCGATCTCACAACCGCACACTCCTCCCCCTATCTAGCTAGTAGTTGGGCCTCTCGCATCACCTCCTAACTCCATTCTCCCTGTCTATCTGTCTCGCTGGGCCTTATTTGCCTCTAACAAATGGACGTACAACGACCGGTCTCTCGCTATACATATAGCTAGCTAGGTCCTTATAACTCGTTTTTTACCCACACGTCGATCAATCTACCTCATTAGTTGTGTATCTCCCTTCCTCTGACAAACAACAATTGATCTACCGATCTAGTTAGGTTTGCTTACCAAACACATGGTTCCCCTTCATCATCCATGGATGCGTCCCGACAGATCTATCACGCATGTGCACACACGTAAACACATCCCGCTCTTATTGATAACATTGCAGTTCCACCTCAGTTTGTCTAGTAGGCCTCTCCCACCATCTCCGAGAAGCAACTCCATCACCCATCCAACACTCTACCCTCTCCTCCCTCTCCTCCCTCCTCTCTCTCTCTCTCTCTCTGTCCCATCATATTTCCCGTCCTTGAGCTTATGTATGGATGTCGACCGATCTCCCTCAAGACATAGTTAGGTCTCTCCTTCTCAACACATATACGAGTCGTTCTACCTCTATAGTTAGGCCTCTCCCTACCCCTCCCCTCCCCCCCCACACACACACCGATACATCGAGCGCCTAGTCATGTCTCCCCCACACACAAAATTGACATGTGCCCTCTAACGTTCCGGTAGGCCAGTCGCCCTATATCTTTGACTTGCACACACACACACACACACACACACACACACACACACACACACACACACACACACATTTCGATGGCTCTCTTCATCGATCTCGCACCCACCTACTTGATCCTCTCTTCGACTCTATCAGCTATGACCCCTCCCTCTCTTCTCGTGGATTGCCCGACCCTCTATGTACGATATGGGTAGGCCTCCATTTCACACACATTGCATGCAAAATTTTGTTTGAGATGTCATCGACACATATTCCCACAAATAATTCACGAAATCAACCCCCCACCCCACCCCCCACCCCCACCCCAAAACAAAAAGCACTCACAAACGCGGTTTGTATCTCTGACACACACCCACTTAGGTGGGGGACGTGCAGGAAGAGAAGAGGTGCATGCACGGCGCACATGCTGCCGTCTCTTTCCCAACCACACCCGCGTGGGTACACGGTGGAGCTCGATTATGTACGAAAAAGGAAGCCCACGTGGTAATTTGGCACGTGTACTGGTTGTCCACTTGGTGGAGGGAGGATCATCTACCACGGGTGAACAAACAAATCGCGACTTGACGTGTTATGTTAAAAAAAAAGGCAAACCATGTGGGGCCTACCTTAGAGGAAAGACTTTTGATGTGTCCCGTCAACTCGCAGAACGAGGAGAAGCTTGCTTAGTACGCCGTCTCCCCTGCCCACGGGCATGGTGGCTCGCAGGATGAGGTGAAGCTTGCTCCGCCTTACGCCCGCTCCCTCGCCCATGCGCGCGGTGGCTCGCAGGACGAGGAGAAAAATTTACTACTCCCTCCGTTTACTCCTCGTCCCTACTACCTTGGCTATAGAGATTATATCATATTTTTTGGAATATATATGTCCTTTAGTAGATTTCAATATGAACTACTAGTACATACTCCAAACACTGGTGTATATAGACGTATTTTAGAGTGTAGATTCACTCATTTTGCTCCGTATGTAGCACTCTCCCTCGACCCATGGTGGACGTGCAGCAATTCATTCGGTCTCATATAGCCAGAACGATATATACTGCACTACCATTATTGCTCGACTTCCCGAAGAGGCGAAGAGCCAATCGCAAGGTTAATATTTTGGAGATGCCAAGCGCAAGGTTATAGGAGAACGATTAGTAGGTGCCGCGTCATTTATAAATAAAGTTTTTTTTCTTCAGTGGCACATACGCAATATGATAGGTTCATATGGAGAGAAAAGGAAACCGCTCCACTATATACATAGTCAGGACGGGCCAGCCTACATGGTTGCTTGCTGGGGTTGCTTTCTTCACACTCTCTCGCACAAAACGGCTGTGGCCACATCTCTAACATCCCGGCAGATCACGTCCGCGTGGGGAAGGGATGGATGCTTAGTGTAGATGCAGTGGCAGTCGCCGACGGCGAAAACCCACTATCGGCACGTCCAGATCAGGGGTCCCCGCCATTCTCTCTCACAAACCCGGTGAGGTTGCCTTCATCCCTTGCTCACTGCCACGACGTGGGCAGTTCCCGCCTCCCGCCGCCCTCCTCAAGGTTGAGCTACATCCCTCAAGTACAACTCCCTTTACAGTCGGCTTGCACCACTGCTCCAGCTGCCCACATCACTCCCTGTGGATATTTTTCTACTTCTTTGCCCCGCACATACCTCTAGTGGCTTCTATGTACTGTATTTGTGATGAGTTTATGTCTCATCAACTAGTCCCAGTAATCTTATTCTAATCATGCTTCTTCAATTTCTTTGCCACAGGGATGCTCATCTCGATTTTGGTGAAACTGCACAAAATGATCCGATGGTCAAAAGGTTGCAAACTTCATTTGTTAGGAAGCTCGAATGTTGCCAACAATTTGAAGCCTGGTTAGGGTTCACGGTTCAAGGGCTAGGGACTGCATGGATCGTTTTTTTTTTCTTTAGTTGCCTCTGTTCCAAAATAAGTGTCAACTTTAGTAGTAGTACAACTTAGTACTAAAGTTTGCACAAAGTTGAGACACTTATTTTGGAACGGAGGGAGTACATATTTGCTATGATCTGTCAATCATTGAGATGCAATAGCATGCATGTTGGGGATATAACTATTTGTGTAAACAGCCCAGGAGGGGCCGGGTTACGCAAAGAAGACTCATCAAAAAGAAGCCCAAGGCCAAGCATGAGATGGCAGTTCAATAAAGGGGCTGAGGCCCACAGGCGGCTTAAGGCCCATGCTGATAAACCGGCATAATGACATGACTTGTATCATAAGGTAGAATTAACTGGTCACCGAGCCAGACACTGTTAATGAGCCGGCCGGGACTCTGTAGGCCGCAGGGCGTCCACCCGTCTATATAAGGGGGCGACCCGCTGGCGGCTTAGGGCGAGAAACAACTCATCGAGAGCCGGCCATAGCATATCTCGCTCCCTGGTCATCGAAACATCGAGCAATACCAACCCAACTAGACATAGGCCTTACCTTCACCGTAAGGGGCCGAACTAGTATAAACCTCTCGTGTCCTTTGTCCCGATTAACCCCTTTAAGCTTCCTAGTTGCGATGGCTCCACGACTATGTCCTTGCAAGAGGACATCTGCCGTGAAAAACCCACGACAGTTAGCGCCCACTGTGGGGCCAGCTACGGTGGATTTGAGTTCTTGAAGGGCAACTTCGAAGGGCTCAAGGGATACGCAGTGGGCCGGATGACCAAGAGTCGTTGCGGCAAGATCTACATCGACAACGAAGGCTGGGGCCCCGACGCCGACTCAATTGAGTATGGGTACCGGGTCCACTTCGGCGGAATCCACGTCTTCATCGGCCGGATTGGTGAGCCGGGCCCTGAGCCGGACAACTGCATCGACCTCGTCGAGATGGCTCAGCGCGCGAGACCCGCCCGAGTTCAACCCTTCATGAAGCGTGCCTTCGTGGGCTGCATCCATGGAGAGGAACTTTCTAAAGGATCTAAAGATGGTGGTGAGACGGCCGTCCTCTCTGACGGTGATTCGTCCGCGGTTCAACAGATTCGCTGTATCAAGTGCAAGAGGGCATGCTTGGGGGCTGTTCCGACGGCTCTAGTATTCCGGACTCCTATGAGCCGCCAAGCTAGGCAGGAGTCTTCATGGCTGGTACTCAACCCGGTCAAAACTCAACGGCTGCAACAACAATAATGTCCGGGTCAGGAGCGGCCGGGGCAGGAGGCCATGTTCGCCCGCCGGTTCAGGTGCTGATGGATCTCATGGATAAGCTGGCGGCCCTGTTAACTGCCACGGTTATTCCTGCAAATCAAGATGAGCATAACACGGAGGTGGCAAAGGTGCGTGAGGAGATAGCTCGGGCCAAGGAGGCCTTGGTAGCTAAGGACACCAGGTTAGCTACAGAACGGGCGGCTTTGGATGCACGGGCGTAGCAACTCCAGACAGAGGCTTTCCAGCTTAATATGAGCCTGAACGCATCTAATGAGGTGATGAGAAGGAGGCACCAGAAAACTCAATCCCGTTTGCCTCCGGTTTACGACCCTCGGAACCTTTTCGCTACAAACGGTGCCGGTCCTAGCAACCCGCCCGAAGCAAATCAGTTTATGACAGACGGAGCGGGAGGACCAGCTCAACCTCGGGAGATGGCACCTCCTCATGGGAACATGGCACCACCCCGTTACGTACCGATACCGCCGGGTCACGTTTCCAACCCAATGGAGAACTTGATTGCAGCATCAGCATGTTTGGCGGCTCTCCCGGGGGATGGTGACGATCCAACAGCAGTGGAGACCCGAAGGATCAGAGACCTTGTCCAGACAGCCTTGGCTCAGGAAGAGACTTATTCCTACAGCCGGGACAGGATTCATTCAACTCCTCCGCGTTGGTAATCTCCGGCTCGTCAAAACCGGAGTCCGAGTTACAGCAGGCACATGGAGTCAGAAGCTTTGTCAAGCAACGCCCAGCGTCGTAACCCGCCCGGTGGATATAACCCAGTGCAGGACCGAATACGTCAGGAGGACGAGCGGGCGGCTCAGCTAGCGGCTCAACAAACGGCTCATCAGGACCTTCCAGATTATCCCACGACTTCCGTTGAGGCGGGAGTGGCTACCAGAACCGGCGGTGTTCCTTTCTTAGTGCGGGCTTTACGCAATGTACGTTTACCCAAGGACTTCAAGGGACCTCGGAAGGTGCCGAATTACACGGCCGACTTACAGCCCGGAGCGTGGATCGAAAGTTATTAGATGGCCATGGAGCTGTTGGAGGTCAGTGATGCAGCAATGGCTAAGTACTTCACCATGATGTTAGATGGAACGGCCCGATCTTGGTTAAAGGGCTTGCCACCCAATTCCATTAGCTCATGGGCAGAATTGAAAGCCCGGTTCATCCAGAACTTGATAGACACTTTCAAGCAATCTATGTCGATTGTGGACTTGACAAATTGTAAGTAGGAGGAAGGTGAATCCACGACTCATTGGGTACGCCGGGTCAAGGAGATAATACATTCGTCTGACAAGATGGATGCGAGCTCTGCAGTCCTCATGTTGGAGAAAAACTGCTGCTCTGGGGCGCCTTAAGCGTGATTGCAATGATATGGGTACGCTGATGGAAGCTTTAGTCAAATACGCCGATTCTGATAGTACCAAGGATCCCGCGTCTGATGAGGAAAAGACAGGGAAGGGTAAGAAGAACGGCAATGGAAAGGGTCACCAGCATAATCCAACAAATCGAGGAGGCAATAAGCGTAAGGCTGAGGGTAACCCGGAGTTTGTAGCCAATGCCAATGCACAAGGTAACAATCAGAGACGTAAGGGCAAACCGCCCCCTCGGTCTGGCGGGTCAGGCCCATCTCTTGAGCAGTTACTCAATGAGCCTTGCCCGAGGCACGGCACCCGGGAATTGACTGATAAGGACTTGAGGACGTCCAACACCGTCTTTCATGGAGTGGTGCCTGGTAAGTCGGCTTACCCAGTTGGCAAGATTGAACCGGAAGTGGCCTTTGGAGATGAGTATGATTTTTGAGCTGAGAAATTAACTTTTGAGGTGGTCAAAATCAAGAGTCCATATCATGCTCTGTTTGGTCGGCCAGCTTATGCCAAGTTCATGGCGCGGTCGTGTTATGTTTATCTGCAGCTTAAGATGCCGGGTCACAAGGGCACCATCACCATGCATGGAAGTCAAAAGGTACCCCTGGAATGTGAGGAGGGCGACGCGGCTCATGCTGAGTCTATTTGTGTAGCAGAGGAGCTAAAATTTTATGAAGACACTGTTGACTCGGCGGATATGACCTCTCTAAAGAAGCCAACCACCAAGCATGACCCGACGATGAAGTTTAAGTCGGCTGATGAAACCAAGCTTGTTGATTTCACTCCAGGCGATTCGTCTAAGCAGTTCAGTATCAGTGCCAATTTGGATCCTAAATAGGAAAGCGCGCTCATCGAGTTCATCCGTGAGAACCGGGACATCTTTGCATGGAAACCTTCTGACATTCCGTGTGTACCGAGAGAACTCGCTGAGCACACTCTCAATATCGATCCGAAGTATAAGCCGGTCAGGCAGTTTCTTCGACGGTTCAACGAAGAGAGACGGAAAGCTATTGGACAGGAAGTCGCCCGGCTCTTAGCGACTGGGTTTATTGTGGAAGTTTTTCACCCGGAGTGGTTGGCTAACCCGGTGCTAGTGCTCAAGAAGAACGGCACCTGGCGGATGTGTGTGGATTACACGGACTTAAATAAGGCTTGTCCGGCTGATCCCTTTGCTCTCCCCCGTATTGATCAAATCATTGATGCTACGGCGGTTTGCGAGCGTTTAAGCTTTTTGGATGCTTACTCTGGTTATCATCAGATCAAAATGGCAGTTAAGGACCAGGAGAAGACGACTTTCATTACTCCGTTTGGAGCCTTCTACTATGTATCTATGCAATTTGGGCTCAAGAGTGCTCAGGCGACTTATCAGCGATGTGTACAGAATTGTCTCCACGATCAAATTGGGCGCAACGTTCACGCTTATGTGTATGACACCATGGTGAAGTCCAGAGATAAGGAAACCTTGATATCTGATTTGAAAGAGACCTTTGATAATCTCCGGGTTTATAAGATGATGCTTAACCCGGCAAAGTGTGTATTTGGTGTACCTGCAGGCAAGCTCTTGGGTTTCCTAGTGTCAAACAGAGGCATTGAAGCTAATCCGGAGAAGATCAAGGCAATTACCTCTTTGGCTAAACCGGCGTGCATCAATAATGTTCAGCGACTGGCGGGTCGTGTTGCAGCTTTAAGCCGGTTCATAAGTCGGTTAGGTGAGAAGGCCCTACCGCTGTATCAGATGATGAAGAAAACGGACACTTTTGTCTGGAGTGATGCTGCTAATACTGCCTTTGAAGATTTAAAGAGACAGTTGTCTGAGCCGCTGGTCCTTGCGGCTCCCATTGATAAAGAGTCGTTGCTGTTATATGTGGCTGCTAACTCACGAGTTGTCAGTGTTGCCATCGTGGTGGAGCGTAAGGAGGCTGGCAAGGAGCATTCGGTTCAACGGCCGGTTTATTACATCAGTGAGGTGCTCATAGAGTCCAAGCAAAGGTATCCGCATTGGCATAAACTTGTTTACGGAGTGTTTATGGCAAGTCGGAAGCTAAAGCAGTACTTCCAAGGTCATCCTATAACTGTGGTAAGTTCTGCCCCCTTGGGAGACATCATCCAGAATAGGGAAGCCACAGGACGAGTCGCTAAGTGGGCCATTGAGCTTGGGCCTCATGGTTTGAAGTACATTCCACGTACTGCTATTAAATCTCAAGCCTTGGTGGACTTTATTAATGATTGGATAGAGATACAGGCACCTGAGGAGAATCCAGATAACACATATTGGACTATTCACTTTGATGGGTCCAGGCAGTTGGAAGGCTCGGGGGCTGGAGTCGTTTTAACTTCCCCTCGAGGTGACAATTTTTTTTATGTGCTCCGGCTTATGTTTCCTTGTACTAACAATGCAGCTGAGTATGAGGCCTTACTCCATGGTCTCAGGATGGCCAAAGAGATGAATTTGAGCTGGGTAAGGTGTTTGGGTGACTCAGATCTTGTAGCTCAACAGGTATCAGGCAAGTGGGATTCTAAGGATCCCCTAATGGTGGCTTACCATCGTGAAGTTGATGTTGTGGCTGGGCACCTCAAAGGTTATCAAGTGGAGCACATTGATCGAAGGAAGAATGAGGCGGCTGATGCTTTAAGCCGGCTGAGATCTCAGCGTAAGCCAGTGCCGCCTAACACCTTTCTCGATGTTTTGCATAATCCTTCTGTCAAGGTACCTACAGAGGAAGAACAAGCAGTGCCAGACCTGGAGGCACAGCTGGTGGCAGCTCTTCACGTCATCCCGAATTGGACAGTGCCATATTTGGCCTATATGACCCGGGGAGAATTGCCTGAGGATGACACTTTGGCGAGAAAAATCATCAGGCGGTCCAAATCTTTGACGATTGTTCATGGCGAGTTACATCACCGCAGTGTCACTGGGGCGTTTCAACGTTGTGTGTCGCCTACGGAGGGTCAGGAGATACTTCGCGAGATCCATGAAGGAGATTGTGGTCATCACGCCGGCTCAAAATCTCTTGTGGCCAAGGCTTTCCGTCATGGTTTCTATTGGCTGACGGCTCATGCTGATGCGGAGGATCTGGTCAGTAAATGTGATGGATGTCAGAAATTCTCATGACGAACTCATGTGCCGGCTCAAGAGTTGAGGATGATTCCAATTACTTGGTCGTTCGCAGTCTGGGGGCTTGACATGGTTGGGCCTTTCAAGAGGTATAAAGATAAAAAGACACACCTCCTGGTGGCAGTGGATAAGTTTACAAAGTGGGTTGAGGCAGAGCCGGTCACTAAGTGTGTAAGTGCATCTAGTGCCCCTTAGTGATTTTGGTGTATTGAAGACTTATAGGTTAAGAGACTAATGTGTTTATGAGTGTACACATGTCTATAAGTCTATGAGGAGTTTGATATTTGAGAGAAAGTCGACCCTAAAATGAAGTTCTTCGATCAAGACTTTGATATTCTCAAGACTTTTCAAGACTTTGAAAGTGAAGAAATTGGTGTGACCTTGAAGACTTGGTATGCATTTGAGGAACATGAAGCGTGAAGACTTTTGTTTTCGTAGTTTCGTTTTCTCTTTCTTGAGTCATAGGAAACACCGTACTGTTAAAGGGGGTCGAGGAAATACTAAGGAAAAATTCCATGTGATGCTCAACTCAAAATCCTAGACCTACCAATCCCTTCGAGTGAAGCCTTTGGAAATCTCATACAGCTCAGTCAATTTCTTGAAGGATGAGACAAAGTCCTTCCGTCAGCCGAGGAATTTGTTCGACCGAGGAGTTAGGAATTCGCCAGTCTTGGATTGCCTACAGTGAGGACCATGATAGCCCTCAGGAATTTGAGAGTCAAATTTTGACCGTTCTTTGTCTTCTTGCGCGCCAGCTGTCCCAAAATATCTTATCCACCTAACGGTCATATCATTGAAGGGCATTTATGTCTTATCATGTCGGGCTGCTCCCTAGGCTATAAATAGCCGCCCCCTACAACCACTAGCTGGTTGGCTGCTCCGAGAGAACTTGACACTTGTCATTTGAGAGCAACCCATCCTCCGAGGACTTTGAGCGAAAATCATCGAGTGAGGAAAAACCCAAACCCAAACACCTACAAACCCAAAGTGATTGAGCATCACTGAAGAGATTGATCCTGCGTGGATCCGACGCTTATTACCTTTGAAGACTGTTCTTCTTCCAGACGGTTAGGTGTCATGGTCTAGAGCATCCAAGAGGAATTGTGGATCGCCGAGTGACCAAGTCTGTGAAGGTTTGGAAGTCGCCTGAAGACTTACCACGAGTGATTGGACGAGGTCTGTGTGACCTTAGTTCAAGTAGAATACGGTGAGGACTTGGTGTCCTGAGCTGCGTGCTCAGCGACTGGGTGTCCGGGACTGTGTGTCCTCGAGTTTAAATACTCAGCCACTCCAACCAGACGTACAAATGAGACAACAGTTGGAACTGGTCTACCAAATCATTGTCTTCACCAACCTAACTGGTTCTATTTCGTCAACTCTTTCATTTCCTCATTACTGTGTTGAGTGTTCTTTCATATCTGTGTTTGAAGACTTTGACTGAAGACTTTCTCAATTTCCTCAGTTAAATTTCTTCAGTCTGTTTGTCTTCATCTTGTGCTATCCTGTTTTTACGCTTTTTGTACTCTTTGATTGTCTTCATTTCATCATGATGACCATGCCTGCATTCTCTTATGCTTACTTCTGGGTACTTATTCCGCTGCAAGTAGTTCTTCGCTAAGGAATTTCCTCACCAGCAAATTCCTCAGTGAAGAATTCATAAAAATCGCCTATTCACCCCCCCCTAGTCGATATAACGCACTTTCAATTGGTATCAGAGCAAGGTACTCCCTTGTTCTGTGTGATTTTGGTTTAACCACCTGGAGTTTTAGCTATGTCGACCGCAGGTATGATCAAGTTCTCAGCTGGGTGTCCTACCTTTGATGGGACGGACTACCCCTACTGGAAGAACAAGAGCGAATGCATCTTGAGGCAATTGACAACGATCTCTGGTATGTTGTGGAAAATGGTGTTCCCTCTGTCACACCCTCACTGAACGCTGCCGATGTGAATAGATTCAAGCAACTCGATTCTCAAGCAAAGAATATCATATGTGGCCATCTGAGCAAAGGACAGTATGGAAGAGTGAGTGCTTTGGAAACTGCTAAGCTCGTCTGGGATAGGCTGTCCAAAGTAAATGAAGGAGTCTCAACTCAGCGTGACTCTCGAGTTGATGTTCTTCGAAATCTCTTCAACCGCTTCAAAAGACTCGACAACGAAAATGGTCAACAAACCTTCGATCGCCTCACTGACATCTCAAATGAGCTTCAAGCGCTTGGTGCCACTAACATCACCGACCATGAGGTGGTGAAGAAATTGTTGAGATCGCTTGATTCCTCATTTGATACTCTGGCACTGATGATACAAGAGCGTCCTGACTACAAGTCACTTGATCCGGTGATATCCTCGAGAGGCTAAATACTCATGAGTTCCGACTTGTCAAAAGAGAGATCTCTATGGTTCTAGCTATGGAAAATCACGTGCCCTGAAGGCCAAGGCTGTGTCTGAATCTGATTGTGAAGACTCTGGTAGTAGCCTTGGAGATCCTGAAGAATTGAGTCAGGAGCTAGCACTGCTCATGAAGAAATTTCAGAAGTTCTCAAGACGTGGTCGCTTTGGAAAATCCTCAAGGAGCAGTGATTCCTCATCCAGTGACTATAAGAGAAGACTATGCCACAAATGCAACAAACCTGGTCACTACATTCAAGATTGCCCTCAGTGGGAAAAGGAATTAAAGAAGAAGAAATATAAGGATTACAGTTCTGATGACGCTAAGAAGAAGAAGAAATCATCGAAATCTTCAGCATCAAAATCCTCAAAGTCTTCTTCTCACAAGAAGAGCAGCTCCAAGAAGGCTCGAGCATTCATTGGCAAGGAAATGGACTCTGAAGCTGAATCTGAGGAACATGAGGAAGAGGAGGCATCAGAAGAATCCGAGTCTGGTGTGGCGAGTCTGGCTCTAGCTACTGCTTTCTTCAGCAAATCCATCTTCTACTCTGAAGAAAATGATCTCACCAACAAAGCTGATGAAGATAGTGATGACTACGCTCCCACCTATTGCTTCATGGCAAAGGGTGCCAAGGTACTCAAATATACCTCCTATGAATCTAGTGAAAATGAATCTGATGAAGATCTCAAGCCCAGCTACTCAAAACTTGCTAAGATTGCTGTAAAACAACAAAGGGCTTTTGAAAAGGTTCAAAACATGCTAGATAAAAGTGATGATATGTTAGGTGAAGAAATGGATCGCACTAAAGCCCTCACTGAAAATCTTCAGAGACTTCAGTCTAGGCTTGACAGTCTTCAAGGTCATCATAACACTCTCTTGTCTGATCATGAGAAACTTTCTTATGAATTTCTTCAAAGAAAGCAAGATCTTGAGAAGCTAAGAGTGAGTTACGAAGATCTTCAGAAGAAGCGCGATTCATTACTTGCTCAACAAATCAGCGCTTCTCAGGAAGAATTTGTTCCTCCATGCTTAAAGTGCATTGAACGTGAATCTGCTAATTCTTCACCTGAATGTTCAAATGCTTCAACTGTTACAAATTCCTCATCTGCCTCTGCTATCACTAATTCCTCATCTGAGGACATTGCTAGTATCACTGACGATGCAGGGCTGAAGGAATTGTACATGACAGGCATGTACAAAAGCCTCAAAGGGCATCAGACTCTTTGTGATGTGCTTAAAAAGCAGATCCTCAACAGGAACCCTAGGAAAGAGGGTATTGCCTTTGTTAGGAAACTCAATGCTGATGGAACATATTGGAAACTTGAGCAGTACCCCAAAACCTCATGGGTTGCTGCAAAGGGACCTCCAGTTGATCCATCTGACTTATCTGGCTTTACATGTGAATCTCCTCATTCTTCTGATGAGTCATTTGACCCCAACTATAAACTGTTCAAAAATCAGAATGGTGAAGTATTTGCTAGATATGTTGGCACTAACTGCAGGAACGGTTCTCCTATGAAGAAAATCTGGGTTCCCAAGAAGTGCCTTGAAAGTCTTCAGGTGAATTTCCTCATGACACCACCTGTGAAGAATAGGAACCCCAGATCAAACTCTTCATATGGACCAAATTCTTCATATGGATCAAAGTCCTCATATGATTATCATCGTGCTAACAACTTTGTTTCGCAGGGTAGAGCTAAGGGCTATGAATATGTGCATTATTCTTCAAACCAATATGTTCATAAGTCCTCGAAGAATTTCTCTGCTTATTCATATGCTTACCCTAACCTCTCTTATGTGAAACGGAATGGATTGGCTTCTATGCCACCATTCTCATATGGAGCTCGCAGAGTGATAAACTCTTTGCCACCCCTTCAAATGTGGGTGGTGAAGAAAAAGAACTAATCTCTTCTGCAGGGTCAGGTCTCCAGACGTGCTTCAACGTCTAAAGAATTGCTGGGGACCTGACAAATTTGCCTGAAAGGACGCAGGCTAATCATGAAGAAATGAAATTTCATTTCACACGTCCTCATACTGCTTATCTGTTATACTGCCTGATGAAATTCATCTGATGAAATTGATATCATATTCTTCACTGATGAAGTATATGAGATCGTAAGTTGCACTAATTCATCTGCAGGATGATCAACCCAAAGCCAATGAGTGGGTCCTCGATAGTGGATGTACAAATCACATGACTGGTGACAAGAATCTATTGATGGATGCTCCCTTATCACCGTCACATCTGAAGCATATCATCTTTGCTGACAAAGGCAAAAGTCAGGTATTGGTCTTGGTAAGGTTGCGATCTCTAAGGACATACACATGGACAAAGTCATGCTTGTTGAGTCCTTAGGATACAACCTCATGTCAGTCTCAATGCTTTGTGATCTTGATATGGTTGTTGTCTTTGGCAAGTATCGTTGTGTTGTGATCATGGAAGTGACAATTCCAAAGTCTTCAAGGCTTTAGGAGAGGAGACTTGTATATTGTTGATTTCTCTACAGGACCACAACCAGCCGTGTGTCTACTTGCAAAAGCTTCAGAAGGCTGGCTATGGCATCGACGACTTGGTCACGCAGGCATGAGGAATTTGCACACGCTTGCGAAGAAGAAGCATGTCATTGGCATTGAGAATGTCAAATTCCTCAAGGATCACTTGTGTGGAGCCTGTGAAGCTGGAAAAATGACCAAGGCCAAGCATCCAGCAAAGACTATCATGACCACTACTCGTCCATTCGAATTGCTTCACATGGACCTCTTTGGTCCTAATCATTACTCGGTAGTCACTAATGATGCATCTCTATATGGCTTTGTTATTGTTGATGATTACTCTCGTTACACATGGGTACACATTGTTACTTACAACATGAAGTGCAGGAAGTCTTCAAACGATTTTCCTCGAGGGCTTCAACCAACTTTGGTGTGAAGATCAGGCACATCAGGAGTGACAATGGAACTGAGTTCAAGAATTCCGGTCTTGATGACTATCTTGATGAACTTAGTATTACTCATGAGTTATCTGCTCCCTATACTCCTCAGAAAAATGGCGTCGTGGAGCGCAAGAACAGAACTCTTATTGAGATGGCTCGCACTATGCTTGATGAATACAAAACTCCTCGTTGTTTTTGGATTGATGCAATTGATACCGCGTGCCACATCATCAACAGAGTATATCTTCACAAATTCTTCAAGAAGACTGCCTATGAACTCCTCACTGAGAAGAAACCCAATGTAAGTTATTTCAAAGTCTTCGGTGCTAAATGCTGGATTAGAGATCCTCATCACAATTCTAAATTTGCACCAAAAGCACATGAAGGTTTTATGCTTGGTTATGGAAAGGACTCGCACACCTACAGAGTCTTCAACATCGCTCTTCACAAGATTGTTGATACTGTAGATGTGCGGTTCGATGAAACTAATGGCTCATGAAGAGAGCACCTACCTTCTGTGTTAGATGAACCAGCACCGAGGAATCTATCAAGTTCAAGGCAACCGAGGATGTCATTCCTCATCAAGAATCTGCTGAAGAATTCATTCCCTGACGCTGAAGAACGCCGAGCTGATGCACCGAGGATAATGCTGAAGAAAATGGTGCTGAAGAAAATGCTGATCAAATTCCTCGACGACAACCAGCTCATCCTCGCGTTGCAAAAGAAGTGCAAGTTGACAAGATCATCAATGACATTGAAGCACCAGGTCCTCTCACACGCTCAAAAGCTTCACATTTATCTAACTTTTGTGGGCACTATGCTTTTGTCTCTATCACAGAGCCCACTAAGGTAGATGAAGCATTTCTGGAGCCCGAGTGGATTCAGCAATGCAAGAAGAATTACATCATTCGAGCTCAACAATGTCAGGAACTGGTCAAACGTCCAGATCTTCGCTAGCATAATATCATTGGCACAAAGTGGATCTACCGCAACAAGCAAGATGAAAATGGCCTTGTGGTGAGGAATAAGGCACGACTTGTAGCTCAAGGCTACACAGAGTTGAAGGAATTGATTTCGATGAAACTTTTGCACCTGTTGCTAGACTTGAGGCTATTCAGATATTACTTGCTTATGCTAACCATCATAATATCACTTTATATCAAATGGATGTGAAAAGTGCATTCCTCAATGGTAAGCTTGAGGAAGAAGTATATGTTGCTCAACCCCCAGGTTTTGAAGATCCAAAGAATCCCGACAAAGTCTTCAGACTCAACAAGGCCCTCTATGGTCTCAAGCAGGCCCCACGGGCGTGGTATGATACATTGAAGGAATTCTTCGTGAATAATGGCTTCACACCCGGTTCACTCGACCCTACTCTCTTTACTAAGTCATATGATGGTGAACTGTTTGTGTGCCAAATATATGTTGATGATATTATCTTTGGCTGTACTGATCAACGTTATAGTGATGAATTTGCCTATATGATGAGTGAAGAATATCAAATGTCTATGATGGGAGAATTGAAATTCTTCTTAGGTCTTCAAATTCATCAACAACACAATGGCATATTCATATCTCAGAGAAATACCTCAAAGATGTTCAAGAAATTGGCATGCAAGATTGCAAAGGCGTCAAAATTCCTATGCCCACAAATGGCCATCTATGCAATCGATGAAAATGGTATTGACTTGATCACAAGGTATACCGCCCATGATTGGTTCTCTATTGTACTTATGTGCATCTAGGCCAGATATAATGCTTAGTGTTTGCATGTGTGCCCGATTTCAAGCTACACGAAGGAATCACACCATAAGGTTGTGAAGCATATTCTTCGATATCTAGCTCACACACCAACACTAGGATTATGGTACCCCAAGGGCTCTACTTTTGATCTCATTGGATATTCCGACTCGACTATGTTGGTGATCGTGTGGACCGCAAGTCAACATCTGGTACTTGTCATTTCCTCGGACGATCTTTAGTCCTGTTGGTCCTCGAAGAAAGCAGAACTGCGATCATTGTTCATCTGCGAAGCTGAGTACATTGCTGCTGGCTCTTGTGGTGCTCAATTGCTGTGGATGAAGCAAACCCTCAAGGACTATGGCATCAACGTGAAGAATGTGCCTCTCTACTGTGACAATGAGAGTGCCATCAATATTGCTCACAACCCAGTTCAGCACTCGAAGACAAAGCACATTCAGATTCGTCATCATTTTCTTCATGATCATGTGTTGAAGGGCGACATCTCCATCGAGCATGTGAAGACTGAAGAAAAGCTAGCCGATATCTTCACAAAGCCCTTGGATGAGAAGAGATTTAGCAAGTTGCAGTGTGAGCTAAATATCTTAGAATCTTCGAATGTTCTTTGAAAAGAACACACATCCTGACACTTATGCAAAATTGATGACTTAGATGTGCAACACATGAAGAAGTGTTTTTCCTCAATCAATGAAGAATAACACTCTAAGTGTGAAGAAATTAATGAAGAATTTGATTCTCAGAACCCTACGACAATTGTATGCGGTGTCTGAAATCATCATTCTTATACGGTGGGTCACGCCACCACCAAAATTGAAAATCTTCAATTTGAGTTTTTCCTTAGTTTTGAAATTCTTCAGTTTTTCAAATTCTTCAACTTTGCAAAATCTTCACTATTTCCGTTGTCTTTCTTCATTGGCTATATATATATGGGTTTATGTCCTCTACAGCATTCACTTATGGCTATTTCTTCAAGTTGCTTTTTCTGCTAAGTGAATGTGATCGGACCCTTCCCCCTCTATGCTATACTCAACCCAACTATTCACGAATTCTTCATGTGCGTTCTATTTGAAACTCGTTCAAAATATTCACTGTGTCCTTGTCAGCTGAAGAAATTGCGAACGGAACTTTTAACTTATCTTATCCAAATTTTCGGCTTTGCCACTCAAACCGTTCCACATCCCACGTCAAAATTATCTATTCACCCATGATCTAACACGATCTCCACTTTTCAGTACGTGGGTGACACATGTCAACCGAATGAGAAGCACTAGTAGAAAAGGGGGCAATGGTCCAGGCCAGTTCAGCCCATTAGTCCCGGTTCAATCCAGAACCGGGACCAATGGAGCTATTTGCCCCAGTTCGTGAGCCCAGGGGGCCGGCCGGGCCACGTGGGCCATTGGTCCCGGTTCGTCCGGACCTTTTGGTCCCGGTTGGTGGGACGAACCGGGACCAATGGGCCTGGCTCCTGGCCCACCACTATTGGTCCCGGTTGGTGGCATGAACCGGGACCAAAACTTCCTTTAGTCCCGGTTCATGCCACGAACCGGGACCAATAGTGCTGTTTATATATACCCCTCGCTATGCAGCAGAGCACTCGGTGCTGCTTTTTTCTCTTGTTGGCGAGGGGGCTTTGTGGTGCTCTAGCTCACCTCCTATGCACATGAGGTGTTCGATGAGATGCCCGAGCCACACTACTTACGCTTTCTCCTCTCAAGCTCGACCTCCAACCTCCATTTTCCTCAATATTTGTCTAGGTTTAGCGGTCCGTCACGCCCGTCCCGTCTTCACCGCCGTTGATCACCCGCGCCGATCTCATCGCCAGCACCACCTTGGTGAGCCTCTTGTTCTTATCTTCTTTACGAAAGGAAAAATATTCTTACTTGTATTATTTTCTTACTTTTATTATTGCATCTTATATAGTGCGATGGTTTTGGTATCCGCCCCGTCGGCCCTCGTCCCATCTATGATTCGGATGTGGTATATATTATCTTTTCATAACTATTGGTTCATTTATTGTTTATGAAAATTATGCCACCAACGTGACATAGATTTTATTTATCTAGGAGGTTGTTGAACCGAACTTCCAACCGACCCTATTGTCGAGAGGTTAAATTTAGTTGAAGAACAAAACAATTTCTTGAAGGAAAAATAAAAAACTTGAGGAGGAGAAGATGATATTGGAGTTGCATGTTATGGATGTCCTGGATGATCACAAGATCAAGATGGATGCAATGCGCTTGAAGATGAGAAAGATTAGAAAATATGCCATTCATACCGAGGCTTGGTATCATTATGCCGTTGGATCAGTTGTTACCTTGGTTGCGATTATGATCGCATTTGTTTTCGCATTGAAATGTTTTACATAGTTTCAATGTATGGTTTAATTAATTTAGATGCTCGCAGAGCTTTATGTTGTTAGATGAGAACTATGTATGTACTTTGGTTTTATGTGATGATGAACTTCTATTAATTTGGTCACTTAATTATCTATTCATGATGTTCTGTAATGATTTTTGACACACTTAATTATATATAATGCACGCAGATGAACCGCAATGGATGTACGGTGATGCAGACACATCTCTCGAGTACATTAAGGCGTGCATGATTTTCTCGAAGTGGCTGAGGCAAACAAGCAGAATGGTTTTATGTGTTGTCCATGCCCTATATGTGGAATCTGAAGTCTTACTCGACCGGAAAATCCTTCACACCCACCTGCTTTACAAGGGTTTCATGCCACACTATAATGTTTGGACGAGGCACGGAGAAATAAGGGTTATGATGGAAGACGGCGAGGAAGAAGAGTACGATGACAACTATGTGCCCCTGAATACGGTGATGCTCTTGAACATCAAGATGCACTGACGATGTGCACGATGGTGCTGCAACGGCGAAGCTACTGAACATCAAGAGGAACCAGACGATGTGCCCGATGATGATGATCTCCGCCGGTCATTGTCGATGCAAGGACACAATGCGAAAGTCAAAAGGAGAAGCTGAAGTTCGATCGCATGTTAGAGGATCACAAAAAGGGTTGTACCCCAATTGCGAAGATGGCAACACAAAGCTCGGCACCGCACTCGAATTGCTGCGATGGAAGGCAGAGAATGATGTGCTCGATAAAGGATTTGAGAAGCTACTGAAAATAATGAAGAAGAAGCTTCCAAAGGATAACGAATTGCCCGACGGTACATACGCAGCAAAGAAGGTCGATGCCCTCTAGGATTGGAGGTGGAGAAGATACATGCATGCCCTAATGACTGCATCCTCTACCGTGGTGCCTACTAGGATCTGAACGCATGCCCGGTATGCGGTGCATTGCGTATAAGATCGACGAGATGACCCGGTGATGTTGATGGCGAGCCTCCGGGAAGAGGGTTCTGCGAAGGTGATGCGGTATGCTCCTATAATACCACGGTTGAAACGTCTGTTCAGAAACGGAGAGCATGCCAAGTTGATGCGATGGCACAGTGAGGACCGTAAGAAAGACGGAAGTTGAGAGCACCCGCCGACGGGTCGCAGATGGAGAAAATAGAGAGAAAGTCTTGGGATGAGTTTGCAAAGGACCCAAGGAACGTATGGTTTGCTTTAAGCGCGGATGGCATTAATCCTTATGGGGAGCAGAGCAGCAATCACAGCACCTGGCCCGTGACTCTATGTATGTATAACCTTCCTCCTTGGATGTGCATGAAGCGGAAGTTCATTATGATGCCAGTTCTCATCCAAGGCCCTAAGCAACCCGGCAACGACATTGATGTGTACCTAAGGCCATTAGTTGAAGAACTTTTACAGCTGTGGAATGGAAACGGTGTACGTACGTGGGATGAGCACAAAAAGGAGGAATTTGACCTAAAGGCGTTGCTGTTCGTGACCATCAACGATTGGCCCGCTCTCAGTAACCTTTCAGGACAGACAAACAAGGGATATCACACATGCACACACTGTTTACTTGACACCGATAGTATATACCGGGAAGCTGCAGGAAGAATGTGTACAGGCCATCGTCGATTTCTTCCGACCAACCATCAATGTCGAAAGAAAGGCAAGCATTTCAAAGCGAGGCAGATCACCGGAAGAAGCCCGCCATGCGCATCGGTGATCACGCATTTGCTATGGTCAATGATTTACACGTAATCTTTGGAAAGGGTCCCGGCGGACTAGCTGTTCGAATGACACCGAGAATCACGCACCCATGTGGAAGAAGAAATCTATAATTTGGAACCTACCCTCTGGAAAGACCTAGAGGTCCGCTCTCGATCGACGTGATGCACGTGACGAAGAACCTTTGCGTGAACCTGCTAGGCTTCTTGGGCGTGTATGGGAAGACAAAAGATACACACGAGGCACGAGAGGACCTGCAACACTTGCACGAAAAAGAGGGCATGCCTCCGAAGCGAGTATGAAGGTCCCGCCAGCTACGCTCATTTAAAGAAGAGAAAGAAATATTCTTTCAATGCCTGCTCAAGATGAAGGTCCCGACCGCTTCTCGTCGAATATAAAGGGAATAATAAATATGCGGAGAAAAGTTCCGAACCTGAAGTCTCATGACTGCCACGTGATTATGACGCAGCTGCTTCCGGTTGCATTGAGGGGCTTCTACGGAAAACGTCCGATTAGCCATTGTGAAGCTATGTGCATTCCTCAATGCAATATCTCGAAGGTGATCAATCCAGAAATCGTAACAACGCTAAGGAGTGATGTGGCGCAATGTCTTGTCGGGTTTCGAGCTGGTGTTCCCACCATCCTTCTTCAATATCATGACGCACGTCCTAGTTCATCTAGTCGACGAGATTGTCATTACGGGGCCCAGATTTCTACACAATATGTACCCCTTTGAGAGGTTCATGGAGTCCTAAAGAAATATGTTCAGTAACCACGCTAGGCCGAAGGAAGCATCTCCACGGGCCATCAAAAGAGGATGTCATCGGGTTTTGTGTTGACTTCATTCCTGGCCTTAAGAAGATAGGTCTTCCTAAATCGCGGTATGAGGGGAGACCGATTGAAAAGGCACGCTTGGAAGGGACTCAATAATATGCAGGGACGGATATTCTTGGTCTCAAGCACACTACACAGTTCTACGAACTCTACCTTGGTGACCACGTATGTCGATGAACACAAGAACGATCTGCGCCCAAACACCGGAGCGGGCGACGATTGGATTACATGTGAACACATCGGGACTTTCAGCAGATCTGTTGGAAACACGTCTCGGAGGTGACAACACTGTTTGTGATGAGTTGTACTTGTTGTCCGAGGGACCATCTTCGACTGTAATGATTTGGAAAGGATCTGAGATAAATGGGAATACATTTTACACGATTGACCAAGATGAAAAGAGCACCAACCAAAACAGCGGTGTCCGCTTTGATGCACAACCGACAAGGGAAATGACACATATTATGGTTACATAGTAGACATATGGGAACTTGACTACGGAGTAGATTTTAAGGTCCCTTTGTTTAAGTGCAAGTGGGTCAATCTGTCAGAGGCGGAGTGCTGTGTAGACCCACAAGACGGAATGACAACAGTGGATCTGAAAAATCTTGGGTACATCGACGAACCGTTCGTCCTAGCCAATGATGTGGCACAGGTTATCTATGTGAAGGACATGTCTAATAGACCGAGGAAAAGAAAAGATAAGAAAGCGAATACATCATACAATGAGCCAAAGTGCCACATAGTTCTTTTAGGAAAAAGGGACATCCTGGGAGTGGAGGGCAAGATGACATGTCTGAAGAGTATGAAAAGTTTCATGAAATTCCCCCCTTCAAAGTCAAGGCTGACCCAAGCATCCTGATAAACGATGAAGATTATCCATGGTTACGGCGCAATAAGCAAACGACACAAGCGAAGAAAAAGTGAAGACTTTCTCCCGCAACTATTATGATGATACCATGCCAACTTTGTAATGCATTTAGTACGATACCATTGTCCGTTTTGTACATGCACATGCTATGCCAACTTTTTCAGAGTTCATTTGAAAACTATGAATTTGAAAACCTCGCCAACCGAAGGGCGCTCACACCAGTTTATAAGCCCGTCCCTCTACACGCCTTGTTGAGCTCACAAACTTGTGATTCACACAAATTTCAAAGAATTCAAATTTGAAAACTAATGGCACAAACAGAAAGTTTATAATTTTGCTGACCTAAAAGCAAAAAGAATTAAAAAATAAAGCAAAAAACTAAAAGAAAATAAATAATGCAGAAAACAAAACAAAAAACTTGAAAAAAAATAAAAATAGCAACAATAAGTATTTTGTTGTAAGTAGAAACAAAATAAAATAAATAAAGCAACAAAGAAAACAAAAAAGTGTTTTCAAATTTGAAAACTAATGGCACTAATAGAAAGTTTATAATTTTTCTAAAACTAAAAGCAAAAAGGAATTAAAAATAAAGCAAAAAACAACAAAAAATAAATAATGCAGAAAACAGAACAAAAAACTGAAAATTAATAAAAATAGCAACAATAAGTATTTTGTTGTAAGTAGAAACAAAATAAAATAAATAAAGCAACAAAGAAAACAAAAAATGTTTTCAAATTTGAAAACTAATGGCACTAACAGAAAGTTTATAATTTTTCTAAAACTAAAAGCAAATGGAATTAAAAATAAAGCAAAAATAACAAAAATAAATAATAATGCAGAAAACAAAACAAAAAACTAGAAAAAATAGTGCTGCCTCATTGGACCCCCACGGCCTGAATACGACTAGAAACCCTACATGGGCGAGATTCAGCCCGCAGGAGGCCAAGTAGGCCAGACACATAGCTAGTGAAAGATTAGGCCTGAAGCCTACAGGTTGAGAGGAGCTCGAGAGGGTGGGCGCAGCAGCGCTTATAAACCACTCTCGAGCTCTCTCAACTAGCGAGGTGGGACTAAACTTTTGGCGCCCGGGCAGCACAAGGCCTTTGGTCCCGGTTGGTGGCACCAACCGGGACTAAAGGGGCATTGGTACCAGTTCGTAGCACCAACCGGGACTAATGCCCCCCTTTAGTCCCGGTTGGTGCCACCAACCGAGACCAAAGGCCGTCGCTTCCCGCCTTTTTGGGCTGCTGAAAATTGACCTTTGGTCCCGGTTGGTGGCACCAACCGGGACTAAAGGGGGGCATTAGTCCCGGTTCGTGCCACAAACCGGGACCAATGCGCCGCCTATATAAGCAAGACTTGTGAAATTTTTGTTCAGTTCTTCGATCCCGCCCCGACGACGCCGCCAGGCTGCCCCTCTGCGCCTCGCCGTCGCCGTCGTCGCCTGCCTCCGACGCCGTCGCGCCGCCCAGACGCCATCGCCACCCGCGCCGCCCGATGCTGTCGCCCGCGCGCCACCCAGCCGCCCAGCGCCGCGCCGCCCGCCCTGCCTCGCCGTCGCCTCGCCTCGCCCAGCGCCCGCTTTGGTCAGGGCTGCACCGCCTCTCTTCCCTTTTTTTGCAAATATAGCTATGTTTTTCCTGATTATGTGTATATGTATGAGTATATGTATATGTGTATATCTGTTTATATGTCTTTTTCTAGATTTTCTTGTTTTTGCATTTTATAATTCTCTGTGTATATATATGTTTTCTGTTCATAGATTTTATTTGAACATTATTTTAAAAACAAGCAATACTACTTCATGTATTTTTAAGAAGGAAGAAGAAGAAAAGAATGAGAGGAAAAAGGAAAAAGAAGAGGAAGAAAGGAGAAGAAGAGGGAGAGGAAGAAGAGGAGAAATAAATAAGAAGAAGAAAAAGAAGAAGAAGAGGAGAAGAAGAAAGGAATAGAGGAGAAGAAGAAAAAATAGAAAAAAAATTCTATTTTTTCTTCTTCTCCTCTATTCTTTTCTTCTTCTCCTCTTTTTTTTTCTTCTTTTTCTTCTTCTTCTTCCTTCTTCCTTCTTACTCTTTTCTTCCTTTTCCTTATTTCCCTTCTCGAGGGATAAGAAGAAAAAGAAGAGGAGAAGAAGAAAGAAAGGAATAGAGGAGAAAGAAGAAACTTCGACACGAGGGGGGGTACCGATACCCTCTCCCCGATAACATTATTTTCCCATGTATATGTATGTCGCGTCGTTGTCGATATAACGAGGGTGTCGAGGGTCGGGAACTAGGGTAGAGGGTCGAGGGTCGTTAAGGGGTCAAGGGTCGAGGGTTTCAGGGTCGAGGGTTCGAGGGATCGAGGGTCGAGGGTTCCAGGGTCGTCGAGGGTTCGAGGGGTCGAGAGAGGTTTCGTAGTGTAAAAGTATTGAAGAAATCCATGGCTTCATCATTGGCGAAGTAACAGGGCATGATGGTGTGAAGTCCTCCAAAGTTATACGGAATGGAGTCCCGGATAGGATAATTTTTCTTTTTGTACGAATTTCAGCAAAGGCGTTCCAAATAACGATATTCGGAAGGTTCTTGCTAAACTTTGTACCAAAAAGCGAATTATCCTATCTGGGACTCCGTTCCAAAATAACTTTGGAGAGCTTCGTACCATCATGCACCTGTTAATTTCGCCTAATGATGAAGACATGGTTTTGTTGAATCCTTTGACACTAGGCAACCTCCCAACCCCTCGGCGATCCTCGACCCCTTGACCCTCGACCGCTCGGCGATCCTTGACCCCTTGAACCACGACCCCTCGGCGATCCTCGACCCCTTGATAAAAAAAAGAAGAGGAAGAAGAAAAAAAAGAGGAGAAGAAAGAATAGAGGAGTTCTTCTCCTCTATTCTTTCTTCTCCTCTTTTTTTTCTTCTTCTTCCTCTTTTTTTTATCGGGAACGAGGGTCGTCGAGGGTCGCCGACCGGTAGAGGAAACCCTAATTAAATAGCAAGTATCGTCGGTGTGAGATACATGTGGCCACCCCCTCCTTGAAGCGTTCTCGAGGCCACCCCCTAACCCTTGAAGCGTTGTCGAGGCCACCCGAAACACTAGAGAAGCAGCGTCGAGGCCACTAATTAATATGATTCCTTATTGTGATTAGCTAGCTAGTTCTATGTTTGCCACTAATATATCCATATCTGTCATGTTTGAATAATAATTGCCATGTTGTAAATATTTGTAGAAACTATGGACACCCCGCCACGAGACGAAGCACAAGAAACGTTGTTGAGGGACATAATCGCACAAGGAAGTGATGTTGCCTGCTCGTTGATGTTTCTCAACGACAACGATGGTCTGGAAGGAGAGGGTGAAGAAGCAGCTGGCTATGATTTACATGGCTCCGATGACCCAATGCCGGTGCAAGAAGGAGAGGGTGAAGAAGTAGACCGTGAGGACGGCTCCGGTGATCAGCAAACCGAGTCCGGCCAGGTATATATATTAGTTAAGCCTGTGCTGACTAGCTAACTAATGCATTCATTGTTTTGGTATGTACACATATTAATTAACTCTCGTCTTTGTTCTTTTTTCTAGCCCTTCGGATCGAGCACAACTTCGGTAAAGAGACGAGGCCCGAAGAAAAAGTTGAGCTCGGATGAAATGTTTGAGATCATAGAAATCGCGCGCGACGGCCAACCGATTGAACCCTACCGGACAAAGAAGGCATTTGTTGCTCGGTCACGGGGTTACGGTTAGGGACAAGATCCCGATCAGCATCCACCAATGGTATAAGCCTAAGAACGAAGACCCTGAGGTGTCTTATGTCAATGATATGCAGAAAAATGATCTTTGCACTGAGCTGAAGTCAAATTTCACCCTACAGCCAGAGGATGATCCGGAGAAGCCAGTTATAGAGCCATTAATCAAGTCTTTTGCTCTGAAGAAGATGGCAGACCTATTCAGGAATTGGAAGAAAGACCTCAATAGGTATGTCGAAAAAAATGAGACACCAGAATTCAAGGGCAAATATGAGAAGATCAGAGATGACTGGCCCGCATTTGTGGCCCACAAGACATCGGAAAAGAGTAAAAAGATGTCGGCGACAAACAAGAGAAATGTTGTGAAGAAGAAGCTTCACCATCGCACGGGGTCAGGTGGCTACCTCATAGCCCGGCCTAAGTGGGCCAAGGCTGAGAAGGATCTAATTGATAAAGGGATCGAACCAGAGACAATGAATTGGCCAAACCGTTGCCGGACTTGGTTCTTCGGGGCTGGCGGAACCTTGGACCATGTATCAGGGAAGTGCCTTTGGACGGACGAGCAATTGGACATACCAGTCAAGAGGCTAAAGCAATATATCGAAGCAGCGCAACAAGGGAAGTTCGTTCCAGACAGGGAGAAGGACGAGCTCACAATGGCCCTCGGCAATCCTGAGCACCCTGGACGGACACGAGGCACGCCAGGCTCCCTTTCGTGGAAGGCTGGATTTCCGGATGCAGGGGGTTACAAAACCCATGAGAGGAGGAAGAACTGGAGCAGAGCCAAATGCAGGCGCTGCACGAAAGGGTAATGGGGCTAGAGGAACGAGAAGAGGAACGAGAAGCAGCAGATCATAGCAAACGACCTGCCGAAGCTTCCCCCGAAGCTACCCCGCCATCTCAGCAGAGAAGCGGCGTGGCTTCCACCGAGCTGCTTCAGCCAGAGCATGCCTTGACGGCTCCTGCCAGCTATCCCGTGGATGCTATCATGGATGCTGAAAATTGCCACCTTATGGCGCAATGGATGAATTTGAAGGTCAAGGCGGCTATTGGCTCTGTTTATCCTACTAAACCCGACTCAACTTTTCACTGCCGGCCGATTCCAGAAGGATATGCTAAGGTGATGGTCGATGAAATAACGGAGGGATTTGAGGACCTCTGGCTTGACCACCCAACCGGTGAAGGGAGTATCGGCTGGGTTACGCTCTGAAGACTCCATGCCTATGGCGGAAGGCTCTCATCAACCTTCCGAACTGGACGCCTCCGCCTCCTCCTCCTCCTCCGGCGAGTCAGGGCACTCCGCCTCCTCCGACGAGTGACGATCAGGGCACTCGGCCGGCTCCTTCTCCGGCGCGTGGCGGCACTCCGCCTCCTTCTCCGCCTGCACCGGCGCGCCCGAGCAGCCAGCCTCCTCCTTCTCCGCCTCGTCGGCAAAGGCGGAAGAGACCCGCCGCCCGCTCCGGCTGCTCCGGTGCGTCGTAGTCCTTCTCCTCCGCCTCGTAAGCAAGGAAAGAAGACATCCGCTCCGTCTGCTCTGCGGCGTCTAGCAATATAGCCAAAGGTGGGAGGAGATCTGATTCGGTCCTTCTCGAAGACTCGGAGAAGTTACCGTCTGAGAGGAGCGAGGAGAAAAAGCGAAGATCGCGCGAGACCGAAGTGGATGACTGGTTTCAAGGGTTGAAAGCAAAGAGACATCCACCTCCGGAGGAGAAGGTAGATCCGGTGAAAGCGAAGCGCACTCTGGCTGCCCTGACAAAACCACCCAAGTCTCCGCCGAAAGGCAACTATGAGCGCATTATTGGAAAGGCATTTGCCGAAGCGGAGAGGTCGGGAAGTACTGTCAGTGATCAAAGGATGAAAGAACAACGAGCTGGGAAACAAATTGCCCAGCTCGGCGAACAAGCGAAGCAATCGTGCTCCCCCGCTCAAGGTGCCTGCTAGCGACATTGTCGATCCGAGGATGGTGCCCGGTTATGGCAATCCTGCAGATTACCTGCCCGACGATGTACATTATGATTTCTTGGAGGTGCAGATACAAAGATACGAGTATGGGAAGCCTCTCGTCAAAGATGGAAGTTCTCTATCAACAATGATGCGAAGATTGCATGATTGGTACATGAAAACCTGCAAAGAGTCTGAGGGGAGGAGTACTTTGTATGTGAGAGTTAAAAAGGAGCATGACCTCCTTGGAATTGAACTGTTGCCTATTCCATTTGAGGAGTTCTATCAGTTTTTCAATCAATTGGCCATCGATAAAGCAATGGTCACCAGCTACTGTCTTTAAGTAGTACTACTTCTGTCATTAAGTCTCTCTATATAACT
The DNA here is from genome assembly GCA_021605205.1 of Aegilops longissima. Taxonomy (NCBI): domain Eukaryota; kingdom Viridiplantae; phylum Streptophyta; class Magnoliopsida; order Poales; family Poaceae; genus Aegilops; species Aegilops longissima. The sequence goes on from CM038676.1 coordinate 628,622,084, forward strand.
CAGCCCTTTCATTGCATGTATTTATAATTATCGTCACTATATTATGCAGATTGAAGATCGCCGAATTGAAGAAAAGACAAGTGGGTGATATTGGGTTCATTAACACATATCTCATAAATAAAACTGAGGTTGAATTTCGTAAAGAAAATACCGAGGCCAACTTGCTACAATCGTTGGTAATAAATGAACACAAAGATATAATACTCTTTCCTTACAACTTCAAGTGAGTGTTACTGTCTTGTGGCATATTCGGTTTCCTTATTAGTCCAGGTTATAGTAATGTAATATTGATGAGTTATGAATGTGTGCATAGCTACCACTATATTCTCCTAGAGATTAAGCTTGAGAAGGGAGTAGTAACTGTCTTAGACTCCAAGCGAAAAGATCCCAAGGATTATGCGGACATGACTGAAATGCTCGAGAAGTAAGTTAAATCGATCATTATCCACCATATCAGCAACTTTGTTCATTTCTGATATCAAGTAATTGTTTTCTTTGTATGGAAGGGCTTGGAGAAAATTCACCAAAAAAGCTCCGGGACTACCGAAGAAGCTGCAATTTAGACACCCGAAAGTAAGTACTATATAGTAGCATATTCCACGCATCTCCTAGTGATTCAAGTGCTAGTTTCATCAATACTATTTAGCATGCTTGCTAATTATCAGTTTGATTGACCTCTATTTCTTGTAAAGTGGTTGTGGCAGGAACAAGGGAATGATTTCTGTGGATACTACATTTGCGAGTCCATCCGCCACACGACCTGTGAGCGGGGCTACTCCGACAAACAATATGAAGTGCGTAAATAAAAATGTTCACAATTTTATTTTATTACCATCATTTGTTTTGAGTTTCATTCATTCATATATATATGTATTGACCCCCTTCTTAAAATTAGATGTTTCGGATGCGGGATGAACTCCTAGCACCAGATTGCATGCGAGCAATTCAAGAGGAATTGGCGGCATTCTTTCTTGACCACGTGATCGCTGAAGACGGAGAATACTATGTGGACCACGCGTCCGTATGTTAGGAGATTATGTATTTGTAAAAGATAATTATTTTATATATGTAGCCGGTAGTGTCGGATAGATATACGAGAACTTGTTGTTCGACCAATCTCTCGGAGAAGGAGAGGTGGTCGATATCACTTCTCTCTGTATGCATATATGTTCATGACGATCTTCTGTTTGCTTAATTACTAGCTAGCTAGCGTGTCTAGCTAGTCCTCTCTATACGTATGTATAGTACGTAGTGTCGACCAAGCACGGACAAAAGAGAGGACACTTTTCTCTATTAATTAGCTAGCTATAGCACAATATATGAAACACCTAAATTAACCCCCCAAAACCCCCCAACCCCCCCCCCCCTTTAAAAAAAACAAAAACCATAGCCATAGAAATGCTGACGCGTGGATGCCTATTGGTCCCGGTTGGTGCCACCAAGGGACCAAAGGCCCTCCTACTGGGCTCGCGGACAGGCCACGTGGAGACCCATCTGTCCCGGTTCTGGATTGAACCGGGACTAAAGGGTCAGGGCATTAGTACCGACCCTTTAGTCCCGGTTCATGAACCGGGACTAAAGGCCCTCACCAGCCGGGACTATAGGCCCTTTTTCTACTAGTGAAGGGTCAGGGGCACGTTCGTCCCAAATCTTCGGGCGAACAGTTTTTCACCGTGGCTATATATACACCCTCTCCCCTTCCTCACTTCCTTTACTCCGCTCGACCGCTCTTCTCTCGCTCGAGCTTCTCAAACCCTAGCGCCGCCGCTACTCCATCGTCGCCGGTGAGGAAGAGCTTCACTGCCTCGACCTCGTCGCCGTCGTACTCGCGCCGACCGCGGAAATATTCACTCCGCCGCCGAGTTAGGGCGTGGGAGATCTGAACTGACGAACTTCTAATCTACACTTCTCATTTCGTCGTGTTCTTCAGTTCGGGTAATTAGAAGTTACTTTTATTACTCGCTTTGATTCTCAAACTTTCCTGAAAATCTTCAAAGGTGTTTATTATTCAAATCTTCACACATATGAACACCTCAAACGAAATATGCTCTTGATTCGTTTCTCTAAGCAATGATTTTTTTCTTCAATATTCCTCAATTGTGTGGATCCTCGATCTATACAACTCCGGAAGCTAAGACAAAGATCGCTTAGTTAAATTCTTCAAGGCTCATCTTGTCAAATTCCTCAAAAAGTTCTTTTTGAAAAGCCTTCTGAGAATGCATATGACCTCTCCAAATTCCTTGCAACTATACTCTGTTCACAGGTACTCATGTCCGCTGCTGAATCGCTAGGTTCTCATCAACTTAACTCATTTATAGCGTTCCTCGAAGAAAAGTTGCATACTTCTTCAGAGAATTCGATTGTTCAAATTCCTCAGCTGAAGAATATGGCAGAAGGAAAGAAGCCGCAGAAAGGAGGAAAGAGGCCTGAGGTCATGACTGCGTTTGAGATTCCTGAGGACATCTATGCTGATTATTCCACACCTGACGAAGCCAAGTTTGGCAAAGAAAACAAAAATCAGCGCAAGGTGCGCATTCAAAGGATTGAAAGGAGATGGGCAAGGGAATGGAGATCTAGATATGTTACTCCAAAGTACATGAAGAAATTCGCGACTGAATCATCCATGCCCAAGAGCTCCATTGGCATCCGCCAAGAAAGCGACCCCACCAGCATCAAGCGTGGTGAGGACTTTCTGAAGAATGGGCTAAGCGCCAAGCCAAATTAGCGAGACAAGCCAATGAGGCGATGAGGAAATTTAATGAGGACTCTGCATCGCTGCTGCCATCGAGGCGCTGTTAAGCCAAGAAAATCTATGGCAACGAAGCCCGCACACAAGCCAAGTGCTTCACCAGCTGTGCCCTCACGACCAATTTCTCATGCTGCTCCTGCTCCTCCCAAGTCCTCGGCAGCTCCGACAAAGTCCTCAGCACCTGTGCATCTGGCCTCGTGCCAAAGGACTGCAGGCATCTCAATTGCCTCTGGTGTCTCAGCAAGTTCCTCAGTTGCACCAAATTCTTCATCTGGCCCAACTCTGCTGAAGACTAAGGCCACAGCTGGATGAGGTCCTCGGCCAAGTCCCAAGAAGAAACAGGTCGCCTTCCAAGAGCCACCTGAAGATGATGAGGCTGATGATGATGAACTTGCGGAAATCATCAGAGACCGACAAGAAAGGGCCGCTAGAGCCAAAGGCACACCTGTACCGCTGCTGTTGGATCCAAGAGCGATCCTAGACTACATTGATCTCTGGCGCAAGGACCCAAACACTCCTATGCCTGACTTCAAGTTGACACCTGGCCAAAGTCACATGCTGACTCATTTCATCCAAGAGGAGAAATGGAAATTTGATAAGGTCAGAGAGATCAAGAAATCGCAGTACAGAAAAGAGAAACTGCTGAAGAAAAATGTTGTCAATATGACAACTGAAGAACTTGTCCAGATGCAGGCTGACATCAAAGCCCTCAGCGACAAATTTGACTCATATTATGCTGATTGGCAAGGAGCCAAAGTCAGATTTGTCAATCTGACAAAGAAGTTCTCAAATGTTGCAGCCCCAACGCAACAAGAAATTCCTCAGGCTGGAGCCTCTGCTCAGCCTGCTGAAAATCATGCCAGCACCGCTGATGAAGTTCAGGCTGCTGAAGACAATGCTAGTTCCAGGGCTCATGATTCCATTCCAGCCGCTAAAGAAATTGCCAGGGCATCCACTAGTGGTGCGCCTGAAGAAATTCAACCAGATTCCTCAACTCCTCCTGCGCCTACACCAACTCCAATCCTTCCATCTGCATCTGATGTGAAGAAGACCAAGGCTGCAGAGCGAGCTGCAGTGAAGAAAAGGAAAGCATCAGCTGCTTCAAATTCTTCAGCCCCACCGAAAATGAAGCCTATGACAAGCTCTTTTGAAAATCCAATCGATGTTGTTCCAATTTCCTCCATTCCATCAAAGGACCTTGTTCCTTTTGGTGAAGATTATGGGATCCCGAGCGGATCTGATGAAGAAAATCATTCTGCTGCTTCGTCAGAGCAGATTGATGAAGAAATTGAAGTGGAAGCAATCCCTTCAACCCCAATCATTTCCTCGCCTATGCCTCAGTTCACAGCTGAAGAGGCTGGTATTGAGGAAATTGAAGATGGAGACGTGGATATTGGATGCACCACACCAGTGATGAACGATGACTTTGGGACAATCAGCATCCAAATTCCCCACTCTTCACCCCAATCCAACAGATTCCTCAGTCCCCTGCTCCAACAATTCAAATGGGCTCTGAAGAAACTCATCCCACTTCATCTGTACATGAAGAAATTCCAGCCACTAGCGCTGATGAAACTCTTCTTGCTGATCCTCGAGACTGCACATGAAGAGGAACCAGAAATTCCTAAGCCTGAAGAACCTGAGATTGCGATTCCAGAGGTCGTGATGCAACTCACTGACACTCCACTACCAAAGCCAAAGAATCCATTCTCAACGAAGCAAAAGTTCAAGGCTGAAGACTTCTTTGGCGAGCACGTTTTCTTCACGGGTTACAACCCATATGACTCTGCTCGCATAAGGAAGAGGCGTTTCTGGACTGCTAGTCAAGCTAACTTCTATTCCTCTGTGCTATTCAACAAAGACAAAGTCTTCGATCATGCACATATTCCTCATGTGGACATGGAATCTCTGCCAGGCTTCGAGCCAGTCCTCAGTGTTCTTCATGATGCAGGACTTCTGAATTTCTGCACTGACATCTGTGATTAGAATGAATAACTTATTCTTCAATTCTATGTGACGCTGCATATCACTGGAGACGTTGAAGATGTGAACTCATGGGTGTTGGACTGGATGTCTGAAAATACTCACTACAAGGCACCAGCAACTGAATTGCTTCGTGCCCTCCCACTCAGTCCTCCCCTTGATGGCGCTCGTTGCATCTACAACGAACCTGAGCTTTCAAAGAACTACATGCAAGTGCTGATGAAGCCTTTGAAGCCAGGACAGGCACCTTGAACCAAATTCCTCGTCAAGGAATTACTATATGTGCCTCGGACTGTCTATCGCATTCTGACGAAGACAATGAGTCCTATCAAAGGCCACGACTCAAATGATGAAGAAGTCGTTGGCATCATGAAGAATATGCTTTTCAATATCATTCATGGCGTTCCCGTCAACTTCCATGATTTCTTCATGAGGACTCTGGCGAATATTGCTATGTCACCTTTTGAGCTGAAGCCTTATGCACCATGGATTATGAGGTTCATCAGGACAAGGTCTTCACTCAATTACAAGGCTGATACTCTAAACCACTGCAGCTACTTTCCTCCAATTGAAGTCCTCAAACGGAAATTTTCCTCAGCTGATGACAAGGGCAAGGCAACTGCTGTGATAGATGAAGGCATTCGTCCATTGGATGGTCAATTTCAAAGCTGCATCCTACTCCACCAATGATGACTCGCCACACATGACTCTGCCGCCAATACCTCACCAAGCAAAATCCACAAGCCCAAAGCACCTGTGGTGATGGTGATCGTGAGTTACTCCTCAGTCTTCATCAGAAGGTTGATCGCAATCATAAATGGGTCAAGCATCAGTTTGGTTCAATTCTTCATAACATGACTTCAACACACAATGCAGTGAAGAAAAACCAATACTACCTCCATGAAACCTTCAACCGCACCTGGGCTGTTCTTTCTAATGTCTACAGCGCAGAAGAACTGAAGACAATGGGTCTCAAGGAAGAATTTGACTGGTCTGCACCTCCTCCGAAGAAATACAAGAAGGTCAAAGTTCCTTCCTTGGTGGCCAGCTCCTATTCTTCATCGCGCGACACTGATGAAAATGAAGACTTGGACGACACTGCGGCAGGCCCTACTACGACAACCGACCCCGACAACGCTGGCGCTCCTTCATCAACTTGAAATTCTTCAGGGGCGTTAGTCCTCAGTTTCAACCCTTTTGGTCATTTGATGACAAAGGGGGAGAAATTTGAGTTAGTCTTCAAGCGGGTCTATTATATGGGCAATTTTTGCTAAGTTACAACTCTCGTTCTTCTGAAACTTTTATTGGATCGAGTTGTAATCTTAAACCCGATGGTGCTCTGATACTTTTGATGTGTTCCTCTGCATGCTTATTCCTCATTTTATGTTAATACACGTATGTTGAATTACATCAGTCACCATATTTCATCATGCATTTCAAATTCTTCATACTATATGTCAAATGCGTGTATGAATACAAGATATAGGGGGAGATCTCCATGATTCAACTCTTCAAATGTGCAATGCCTCAAAAGCAAAATTCCTCACTATGCACATCTTCAGGGGGAGTTATTCTATATCTTGCAATCAAATTCCTCAATATCAGTATTTACACTTCATATATTTATCCCCGTTGAAAACTTAACCTATATTGTCATCAATCACCAAAAAGGGGGAGATTATAAGTGCATCTAGTGCCCCTTAGTGATTTTGGTGTATTGAAGACTTATAGGTTAAGAGACTAATGTGTTTATGAGTGTACACAGGTCTATAAGTCTATGAGGAGTTTGATATTTACAGAGAAAGTCGACCCCTAAAAATGAAGTTCTTCGACTGAAGACTTTGATATTCTGAAGACTTTCTGAAGACTTTGAAAGTGAAGAAATTGGTGTGACCTTGAAGACTTGGTATGCATTTGAGGAACATGAAGCGTGAAGGCTTTTGTTTTCGTAGTTTCGTTTTCTCTTTCTTGAGTCATAGGAAACACCGTACTGTTAAAGGGGGTCGAGAAAATACTAAAGAAAAATTTCCATGTGATGCTCAACTCAAAATCCTACACCTACCAATCCCTTGAGTGAAGCCTTTGGAAATCTCATACAGCTCAGTCAATTTCTTGATGATAGAGACGAAGTTCTTCCGGTCAGCGGAGAATTTGTTCTCGACCGAGGAGTTAGGAATTCGCCAGTCGGATTGCCTACGATGAGGAACATGATAGCCCCGAGGAATTTGAGAGTCAAATTTCCATGTTGTTGTCTTCTTGGCCACCTGTCCCAAAATATCTTATCCACCTAACGGTCATATCATTGAAGGGCATTTATGTCTTATCATGTCGGGCTGCTCCCTAGGCTATAAATAGCTGCCCCCTACAACCACTAGCTGGTTGGATGCTCCGAGAGAACTTGACACTTGTCATTTGGGAGCAACCCATCCTCCGAGGACTTTGAGCGAAAATCATCGAGTGAGGAAAAACCCAAACCCAAACACCTACAAACCCAAAGTGATTGAGCATCACTGAAGAGATTGATCCTGCGTGGATCCGACGCTTGTTACCTTTGAAGACTGTGCTTCTTCCAGACGGTTAGGTGTCATGGTCTAGAGCATCCAAGAGGAATTGTGGATCGCCGAGTGACCAAGTCTGTGAAGGTTTGGAAGTCGCCTGAAGACTTACCACGAGTGATTGGGACGAGGTCTGTGTGACCTTAGTTCAAGGAGAATCTGATGAGGACTTGGTGTCTGAGCTGCGTGCTCAGCGACCGGGTGTCCGGACTGTGTGTCCTCGAGTTTAAATACTCAGCCGCTCCAACCAGACGTACAACTGAGACAGCAGTTGGAACTGGTCTACCAAATCATTGTCTTCACCAACCTAACTGGTTCTATTTCCTCAACTCTTTCATTTCCTCATTCTTGTGTTGAATGTTCTTTCATATCTGTGTTTGAAGACTTTGTTGGAGACTTTCTCAATTTCCTCGGTTCAATTTCTTGATCTGTTTGTCTTCATCTTGTGCTATCCTGTGTTTACGCTTTTCATACTCTTTGATTGTCTTCATTTCATCATGATGACCGTGCCGCATTCTCTTATGCTTACTTCGAGTACTTATTCGCTGCAAGTAGTTCTTAGCTAAGGAATTTCCACACCGCAAATTCCTCGATGAAGAATTCATAAAATCGCCTATTCATCCCCCTCTAGTCGATATAACGCACTTTCAAAGTGTGATGCAGCCACGGCGGTTCAGTTCATGAAAAAGGTGATCTTTCGTTTTGGTTTTCCACACAGCATCATAACTGATAATGGCACTAATCTTTCCAAGGGTGCCATGGAAGAGTTCTGTCAACGAGAACATATCCGGCTTGATGTTTCGGCTGTTGCTCATCCTCAATCCAATGGTCAAGCAGAAAGGCTAATCAGGAGATCCTAAGGGTATCAATCCCCAGCTCTTGGTCCCCTTACAGCGGACCCCGGGTTGTTGGGTGGAGGAGTTACCCTCTGTACTGTGGAGCATCAACACAACGCCTAACAGGTCTACAGGTTACACACCTTTCTTCATGGTGTACGGAACGGAGGCAGTCCTGCCAAGTGACATCCGGCACGACTCACCCCATGTGACGGCTTACGTTGAGACTAATAACGAAAAAGCTCGTCAGGATGCACTTGACTTGTTGGATGAGGAGCGAGACTTGGCGATAGCCCGCTCGGCGATTTACCAGCAAGACCTGCGCCGCTATCACAGTCGTCGGGTTAGAAGCAGAACCTTTCAGGAAGGCGATTTAGTGCTCCGGCTCATCCAGGATCAGTCTGATATGCACAAGCTGTCCCATCCTTGGGAAGGACCCTTTGTGGTCAGCAAGAATCTGAACAATGGGTCATAATACCTCATCGATGTTCGAGAGCACAAAGACTCACGTAAGTCGGAGGAAGAGACCCGCCGGCCATGGAATATCGCTCATCTTCGGCCTTATTATACCTGAGCCGCCGGCTCTCAATATGTATATTTTTGAAGATGTATATATTATATAAAGCAATAAAGCAGGACCTCTGTCCTTTTCACCCTCAAAGGTTTATATGTCTTTTTTATTAGGTGGTGGAAACAACCAACAGGGAGCGGATCATATCTGAATCTGGCTTTCCCTTTGGTCCGGCTTATGATCATATCTGAATCTAGCCATGATCACTTGGGGGCTTCCTGTTCAAACATAGGTCGTATTCGAACCAAAGAGAACATAGCTGTCAATACCCACTTGATCGGCATACTGCCAAACCCACTTGGGGGCTTCTTGATCATATGTGAATCATAGCTTAACTCCTTTGGGTCTGACGTGGATCGTATTCGAATCAGCGTCATTAAGCAACTCTTATGGTCACTTGGGGGCTTCCTGTTCAAACATAGGTCGTATTCGAACCAAAGAGAACATAGCTGTCGATACCCACTTGATTGGCATCGCCAAAGCCACAGGGGGCTATATGATCGTATCCGAATCTTAGCTTAACCCCTTTGGAACGGTTTTCTGGTCGTATTCGAATCAGAAGCCTTTAAATTTTGTCTATTGTTCATTACCTTTTGCAATTACAAGTATTTGATTATTGTAAGATTATTTTTGAAAGCTTTTTTGGGGTGGTCTGTATTCCACTGGTTTAATATTGATCAAGCAAAACTGTTAGTGCACAAACAATCATTATATGTGCCAGGTTTCAGGAATAACAAGGTTTATCCTCATTTTCCGGGTCACGTAAGCCGGCAAGGTAATCAAAGGATCACATGTATGCTGTTATGATTGTATCTCAAGGATATAACTGAGAACCAGCTTATGATTTTTTGATTCAATAGATTGTATCACATGTATGTTGTTATCAACACATTATGTGACCCCCTATGCGGTAAGTCGCCAAGGGACTTGTGTTTTCTTTCACATGAGGCGATGCAAGTAATTTCTTTTAAACATAAAGGAAGCAGTAGACTGATATAAGCCGGAAGCATATAATTGATGGCGGCTTAAGAAAGTATTGAGCGCCATAAACATGCGCGAAGGCATGGCAAAAGTTGAGAGGTTTTTTCTACCCTATTATAAGACTCCCTGAGTCTGAATAATGAAACATTGTTTTCACAAAGACATAAACATATGACGCCTGGCGGTTCACTCCTTTGGCTGGCTTGAAGAATCCGGGTTATCCTTCTCCGCCTCTCCGTCGGCTGCCTTGTCCTGGAAGGTGGATGATGCCCAGTCAATGCCACTCAAAGCTTCAAACTCAGCTTCGTCATCTATTAAACCGGCCGGGTCGACTTCAGGGGAAAAGGTATGCTTACGGATTGGAGGGATCAGGCTGACGTCGTCATAAAAAGGTGTTGGAATTCTACGGTTCTCACTGTCATAGCCCGGCTGATACTTGGTAAGGTCAGTATCATTCCCAATAAGCGTGGCCACAGGGCGTACCTCCTTCAGGCAGGCGGTGAAATCTTTCTCATCAAACACGGTACCATCCTCCTTTAAACTTGGGTATCCAAGAGCGATGTCAGCCGGGTCTAGTTCTGGCATAAAGGCTTTGGCGCGGCTCAATGCAGCTATGGCTCCGGCTCTTGCAGACGCCCGCCTTAGCTCTTGGATCCGTTGAGGTAGCACAGCAAGCCGCTTTAGCACATCTTGCAGGAGGTGAGGAACGTCATTGGATAAAGCTACAACGGCCAAAGCACGTTGTGACCCGGTGTAGAGCTGTTCCACCAGAGTATAAACCGCCTTCAGCTTTATCAACATATTCTTCTTGAGGTTTGTGCTCCTGGGGCCTGCATTGTTAAACATAAGGTAAACCAGAGGTAACAATTGAAGTAATCATTGAAAGAAGGTTTGCAATATTTCAAGTTTGTATGAGTAACTTAACAAAGATTGCTGAGACCATTTGAGATATCTGCCGCTTTAAGCCAGGCAACTCAGCTGTGGCTTCTGCAAGCGATGCCTCTGCCGTTTCGGCCCGAGTCACCAGTGAAGCCTTTTCATCAGCCCAGTTTTTCTTATCCGTCTCAAAGTTTTTCTTCAACTTCTCTTGTTCAGAAATACTGAATTCAAATTTGGAGTTGGCCTTTTGAATTTCAAGTTCTTGAGCTACCAGGCGGCTCTTCAGGTCAGCAATCTCCGACTCAAATTGACTTACGGTGGCCTGCATTGGTTTTGGGTTATAGTCAGAATCCTGGTAAGATAACATTAAGTCCCAAGTACTTTGCAAGCAAAGGTACTTGACACTTGGGGGCTAATGTTTGCTGAAGAATTTTAAACTTACAATTCCGGTTCATGGAAATTAAGTCCCAAGTACTTTGCAAGCAAAGGTACTTGACACTTGGGGGCTAATGTGTATCGCAAGTTCAAGATATCATGTTACAACCGGATTAAAAATCTTCTTTCTAAACCGGACAAAGCAGTGCTAAGAAGGTTTCTAAGTCTACAGCATATTTATTCATAAGCAATAGACTTGGGGGCTGATACAGTAAGTATGATTAAGAAAAGTAGCATAAAAGTTATACCTCAGATTTTTGTTGTATTTGCTTCACCATGTCGATTTCCAGGTCACGGCTGCTATATACTTGATTGATATAGCCAGAGACTATATCTCCAATGCTCAAATGTGTACAATCAGCAATATCTAGCTTGGCCTTTCGGCGTTCCAGAAACTCCTCCTTGGCACAGCACTTGGCAAGGACAGTGGGCTGTCCCGGCTCAACAAACTGGGTCTTCAGAATCTCAATTTCCGGATCAATTGTTTTGGCCAGGCTAGGAGCTTCCGGGTTATCAGAGCTGTTGAGAGTATCTTCGGCGGGTGGATCAGAGGATGGTGCTGGAATATCGTAAGCTGGTTCAGGAGGCGGCTGATGGGTAGAACTGTCAGGAGGAGCCGTGCAGAGCTCCGGTTCAGTCGTGACCGGGTCTTGGGATGGCTTACTCTTTTTTGCCCTCTTACTGGGCTTCACTTGCACGCTGTGGATAAAGGCAGAAGGATGAGTACAAAAGCATGAGTAAGGAAAGGCATAAGATAAACAAAATTACATTACCCAGGGGCAGATTTGAAGGCCGGCATGTTGGATTGCATAGACTCGCCGGAGGAAGGAGAGGTATCCTGATAATTGGAGTCAGATGAATTGAGAGGTTGACGGATTAAACCCGCCAAAGGAAAAACAGAACGTAAATCGGAGATAACCTAAGCCCGACGCTTTCTGGTTACGTCAGGTAAGCCGGAGGAGAGCTCTACATCCTTGCTTGTCCGGGTCTGCCTCCGGCTTTCAAATTGCTGTTGCTTCAAAAGAAATTGAGGATCTTGGTAAGCCAAAGGATGTGAAAATCTTACTTTCCGGGTTACTCTTCGAATTTTCTGACCCGGCAGGGGCTCGGAGTCGGAGGAGATTATAGTTACCTCTTCCTCGACGGCTTGCCTGTTCCCCGTATCTTCCTGAAAAGATTTAATGTCAGCAAGGTGATGATAAGGAGTCAAGGGAGTTAAAAAGTTACCTCTTCTTCATCATCATCAGAATCGTCAAGTTTAAACATATCTGAAGCGCTTGGCTTCCTCTTCTTCGAAGTTCCAGTCTTGGCGGCTTTCCTTTCGGTTCTTTTTGCCGCTCTGGCTTCTTTGGCCGCCTCATGGTTATATTTGACCTTCCATAAGTTATCATCGGCCTGTGAAAAATGATAAGGGGTTATGAGTAAAAGCAAGGTATAACAAAGTAAGGATTAAATTATTGAGGTTAATGACTTACTACAGGGGCCGGATTCTTCTTGCAGAAAGGAAGTAAGCCAAAGGCATTACTAGTCACCGTGCCCTCTTTTAGCAACGTTTGGGTTGTAGCCTCCACCACATCATCTGGTAAGTCGTCGGGACTATGACGCAGTGGGTCATTCTTCTCGCCTGAGTAAGTGCACATTAAGCCGGGGCGGCGGCTTAACGGAATTATTCGCCAAGCGACCCAGACTCGGACCAGGTCAATGCCATCTAAGCCACTTCCCAAAATAGCTTTGATCTTACTAATGGTGGGAGCGAGTGGCAGACGTTCAACGACAGTCAGTTTATCCGGCAGCGGGTGATTGGATTCAAGGCGCAAGGCGCGTAAGCCGGGCAGATGATTTTCGTCAGCCGGAGAAGTATCCTCGCAGTAGAACCATGTCTGATTCCAATCCTTTGGATGACTCGGTAGTTCAGCATAAGGAAAAAGGCAATCTCTCCGCCGCTGAATCGAGATGCCACCAAGTTCCAAACTGGGCCCGTTGGCGCGTTCATTCTGCCGGTTTAAGTAAAACAATTCTCTGAATAAAAGTAAGCTGATTTTTTCCCCAAGTTACACCTCGCAGAAGACTTGGAAGTTGCAAATATTTGACACGGAATTGGGCCCAATTTCTTGAGGTCTGAGATCGAAGAAATGTAAAACATCCCTGAAGAATTTTGAACCGGGTGGAGAGAAGCCCCGGTTCATGTGATCAGTAAACACGATCACCTCCCCTTCCTTGGGTTGAGGCTTCTCCTCTGACGGGTTAGGAGCACGATAAGACATGATCTCTCTCTTGGGCAGATGGCCGGATTTCACAAATTCCGACAAAGCGCTCTCCGTAACAGTGGATTTCACTACTAGGGAAAAGCCTAGCAGCAGCGCGGGTTTTAGGCCTATCAGTAGCGCGGGCAGGAGCGCTACTGATAAGGCGCTACAGCTAATGCTTAGCAATAGTGCGCCTGGACCCACGCTACTGATAAATTGACTTAGTAGTAGCGCTTCTTCAGAACCGCGCTACTGGTAATTAGTAGTAGCGCTTCTCCTTTCCCGCGCTACTACTATTATTTAGTATTTTGTTTCTTTTTTATTTCATGTTGTATTCATACACCTTTACACAAGTTTTCATACAACAGGAATTTAGAGATTGTTTTACATCATAATGAGTTATTACATCACGGGGAAAGAATCATGATTAGTTTCAAGTGGATGTCCATCCACTTGAAACTAATCATGATTCTTTCACCCAATGATATAATAATATCATCATCATCATCATATCATTAACAACTTATCATCATAATACATCATTGTCATATAACACCTCCTCAAGATCATCATTTTCATCAATGACATCACATAGCAAATTGGTCACTAGTCGTAATCACAAGTACTCCTCATTATCAACTCTAACATATTACCACATAATAAACATATTGTACCTCATAGGACCTACTACATTCGATTAAGACCTACTACATTTTCTAAGGTAAAATAGCAAAAAACAAGATAGCCCCTGACTCTCCATTATGGAGAATGGAGATTAGCCTATCTCCAATTCTTGCCTTTTGCTGAATGTTACTTCCAAGAACCTCCTTGCGAATGTCCATACATTTCTTTCATTGTTTGATGATCATGTGTTCACCGTTTTTAGAAATCCGATATGCACGGTGAGCTCCCTAGATTTACCCGGCAGTATGTTCAGAATCGAGAGGTGACCATTCAGAGACATCGATGAGGCACACAATCCATCGGGAGTTTCGTTGAAAACATAATAATAACTTCGTAGTTAGCAATGATGTACTAATTTTAGAAGTATGCAAAAGATGCACGGATGTCGTAATAGTAAAAATCTTACCAGGTATCACCAGAGAAGTTACCATGGTTCAACACATGCACTAGTGGCATGTATTCACCATAATTTGGAGGAGTTCGATAATAGTTATTGTAATTCTCAAGAAGAGTACAAAATGCGATCGATGATTTTTCTCCTTATCGTTAATTCGTGCCATCGGTGTAGTGGGTTTTATCTACCATCTTCCGCACAGTCTTTGAAGAATCAAAATAAGCTGTCAATGGAAATAAGCTATCAACAATTTTGAAATAAACAATATAAATTAGTTAATAACTATGTTTGAGAAACTCACATAGCGGTACAATCGGAAGCGTATCAACAAGGTCCCAAATGTCCATATTGTCTTGCTCGATGTTAGGATCACCAAGATCCATGGTGAAAATCATACCCTCATAAAAACCATACATTTTGCAAATTGCTTCCCAATTTTGGCAACCAAAATGGGTTACGCTCTGAGCATTGCACAGATTTACTTCAAAATCCATATCATGATGGGTCCTTAGGTGTATTTTCTTTGTTTCGAAATTTTCATGGTCTTCAAAACCCATCCTCTCCAAGACATAGCGTCTTGCATGGCATGGGATAAGCTAGTCGAATTGTAAAATATGAAAATTAGACGTTGAAATAGTTGAAGTCATGCTTAATTACGAAAAAAACACTTGTCGTTGTTGCGTACCGTTTCACAATCGAAGGTCTCCTCGAGCTTAATGCTGAAGCGCCGATCTTCGTCCAGTTGAACGAACCTGTCGCACATACCTCGATCATCGTGGCACTAGCTACACTCCCCCGGGAGACTGTCATCGTCCGAGTACGACATTTCCTACGTTCATAATTCAAAGATTAAACTTGTACATATTCTAGCACAAGTCATGCCAGAATTCACGAAAAAATCCGGCATGACCTTTGCTAAAAAAGGACATATCGAGCGCCTGAAATTTGCCAGAACGAAAATTAATCAACACTCCGGCAAAACATAGGCCACTCGGAGATGTAAACTGAACATGAACGGCCACTTGGGCAACCACATATCCTATTTGAGCAAAAACACAAGATATACAAGGATATTTGGCTGGTCTCACCTCGATGTCGGAGGGGGTCGGTGACTGGGACAACGGCGGGGATGTCGGAGGGGGTCGGTGACGGGGACGACGGCGGGGATGTCGGAGGGGGTCGGTGACGGGGACGACGGCGGGGATGTCGGAGGGGGTCGGTGACGGGGACGACGGTGGTCACCTGAGAAACCATATAAGTTATCACTAATACATCCCGAATAATTGCTTAAACTAAAAAATAACAACAAATATGACATGTTCAACTAGTTTTATTAATTCAACAAGTTCTTACTAAATATAAACTTACTATAAATAGAAAAAAACTAGTTCTTTCTAAAAATAAAGTAGTTCAACTAGTTATATTAATTTACTTAGTAAACTAGTTCAACTACAACTAAAAATATAGTACTAACTAAGCAACATCTAGTTAACTAGTACCATCACTACTAGTAATTAACATCTACTACTACTAAAAATCTAGTACTAACTAAGCAACATCTAGTACTAGCTATGAACCCTAAATTAACATCTACGACTACTAAACCTAGTACTAACTAGTGGCGGGGGTGGGGGCGACGGAGAGGTAGCTAGGGGCGGCGAGGTCGAGGGCGGTGGGAGGAGGGCTGCCGGCGGAGGAGGGAGGAGGGGCGGCCGCAGGCAGAGGGAGGAGGGCGGCGGCGGAGGAGGGAGGGGCGGCTGCATGCGAAGGGAGGATGTGCGAGGAGGAGGGAGGAGGGACGGAAGGAGGGGAGTACCTCGGCGGCGGACGGATGAAGGCGGCGGCGGCGCAGTGACGCATTGCATTTACCAGTTATCGCACGGGGCGAGAGTGAGAGTGTGAGTGAGGGCAGGTCGTGCGTGTAGGGATTAGGTAGGGATAGTTGTAGCACACTTGCCAAAACGCGCTACAGCTAATTTGAATAGCAGTAGCGCCTTGCACATAAACTGCTACTGCTAAGTGTAACTATACAAAAAATACGTCAATGCAAAAAATACATTGGCCATCAATGATCTTTTTGTGTACAATCTGAATTGTCAATATGACTCCTATCCGGTAGGAACCGTAGAGGACTCATATTGCGGCCACAAATTTTACACATAGAGTTCAGTGAAGACCAACTGGTTGTGGTAGTTTCAGAAATAACATATTTAAGGTGGTAAACACCCTGTTCACGGAGCGAGCTGGGACTAAACTTGTGGGCTGATCTTAGCAGTAGCGGTTTTTCTATAAGAGCGCTGCTGCTAACTTCTATAGTAGTAGCGCGGTTCAGTATAGTGCGCTACTGCTATAACTAAAGGGGGGGAGGGGCGAGGTCATGGCAATTATAGCAGCAGCGCTGTTTGTGGTGGACGCACTACTGCTATTTTCCTGTCTGCAGCACGTTTCTCTAACACGCGCTGCTGCTAAGTAGCAGCAGCGTGGTATTTTGTGGAGCGCTGCAGGTAAGATTCTATGTATAGGCTTTTCCCTAGTAGTGTTTGACACAGTTGCAGGTCACGGGAGCTTTGGGAGCCTTGGGTGCCATTGTATAAATTGAAGCCTATGACAAAATAAGAGTTTCTGGTTCAAATTTAACCCGAAGGAAAACATTTTAAGTCTACTCAAGATGGCGGCTTAAGAAGGGGCCAAATGACATATGGGTAACTATGCAGTGATATTTAAGCCGCTACAGGTATCAAAGGTAGTTAAATTTTCTTAAGCTGCGGGAAGCAAGCAAAGCTGACAATTAGTGTTGTCTTCTTAAACCGGCCACATGAGCTACCGTGTGAAGCAGATTTAACAGATACAGTTTTTGGGCTAAGTATGGAACAAACACGTTTCACAAGTTGCAGTTGTTACTTTGGATCAAATGGTTGTTTGGAAAAGAAAAATTTCTAGACCTAAAACTAGTGCAGAGAAGTTCATACGCTCGAAGGAAGCCTCTGTACAAGCGAAAAGGGATCTATTTGCATTCGAAATGAGTGCGAAGCAGCTACCGCAGCAGTTTTATACTATCTTAAGATTAGAAAGAGGCGTTGGAGGTGGAATCTGTCAAGGGTTCATGACGGACGGTGACGAACACTGATGAACTCAAAAATCCTGATGCAGATCTGAGGAAAAGGAAGGAAGAAGCTTACAGATGCAGAGTTGCTGCAGAGGTCCGTCGTGTTTTTTCTGGTCAAGTCAGGTTGATGCAGCGGCCTGAGTTAGTGAAGACGAGGGAATCTACGGCGGTGGCGGCGGCCAAGCTCGAGCAACAGAGAGACAGCGAGATGAAGAAGACGAACGAAGGGGGAGAGTGGAAAAAAGACCTAGGTCGTGCCTATTTATAAGGAAGGGCCGACTGAGACGGCGCGAGAAACGAGGAGATTAAACATCATTATCCAGCGGCCCCGACGCCTCGGTTTTCGGAACGGTCAGCAAAAGAAAAGATCTGTTGGAGGATATAGCGGAGTAAAATATGAATTTAAGTAAAGATGACATCACGGCAGGTTAAACCGGATCCAGAAGATGACGTCATGGCGGGTTAAAAAACCTTTGCACAGGAAGAAGGCTGAAGGTTTATTTCTTAAAGTATTTTAAGATTGACATGAACCGGTTCAAATTAATCTGGGGCCTAATGTTGGGGATATAACTATTTGTGTAAGCCGCCCAGGAGGGACCGGGTTACGCAAAGAAGACTCATCAAAAAGAAGCCCAAGGCCAAGCATGAAGATGGCGGTTCAATAAAGGGGCTGAGGCCCACAGTCGTCTTAAGGCCCATGGTGATAAACCGCCATAATGACATGACTTGTATCATAAGGTAGAATTAACTGGTCACCGAGCCGGACACTGTTTATGAGCGGCGGGACTCTCAGAGGTCGCAGGCGCCCACCGTGTATATAAGGGGGCGACCCGCTGGCGGCTTAGGGCAAGAAACAACTCATCGAGAGCCAGGCATAGCATATCTCGCTCCCTGGTCATCGAAGCATCAAGTAATACCAACCCAACTAGACGTAGGCCTTACCTTCACCGTAAGGGGCCGAACTTGTATAAACCTCTCATGTCCTTTGTCCCGATTAACCCCTTTAAGCTTCCTAGTTGTGATGGCTCCACGACTAAGTCCTTGCAAGAGGACATCTGCCATGACAAACCCACGACAATGCATGTTAATCTCATTTGTATTTGATGAAATGTCGCAATGGGCAACCTTGGACGCAAGATACATGTAACAGAATCTGGAAGCTTCATAGCATTGTACAAATTTATCTCGCTGATAAATTACAGTACGTACTATACTAGTACTTCCTCCGTTCCTAAATATAAGTCTTTGTAGAGATTTCACCATGAACCACATGCAGATGTATATAGACGCATTTTAAGTGTATATTCATTCATTTTGTTCCGTATGTAGTTCACCTAGTGGAATCTCTACAAAGACTTATCCACTAGTAATAGCTAGCCCCCACTACTAGGAATTCACTATCCTCTCCTTGAGCCACATCATCAAAATTGATGTAGCCATTAGATGAAGTAAATCAGTCCATAATAGCCGTCTGATCTAGACGTTGAGAGAGGCTCCACACTAAGCCACATGCAAGCATGCAGAAATACCGTGGCACATGCATGTGAGTGGGTTTTAAATCACATCAACATGTCTGCATGCAAGCATGCACCGGTAGCATGCATGTAAGTGAGCTTTTAAGTCCCATTAACATGTCAAAAATAAAAATATAATCCCATTATGCAGTAGGAGTTGGCTGATCATTTTTCCTTACGTGAGATGATCTAAATGATGATGGGAGTTTATTTAGTTTATCTACCACATTTGTCATGCGGTTATAGAGTTTTTTTTAGTTCTAGGAAATCGATAATTTTGCGCAGAGAGATATACCGCAGTTCCGTGGCAACGCGCGGGGACTCATCTAGTAATATTTAGGAACGGAGGGAGTACTATGTAAAGAGTTAGGTGTCGCACGGTGATAGTGTGAGGTGGGCCATGTAATCACTGAGCCTGCGTGTTTTCACTGCTCCTGCACTCCTCCGCTGTAAGAATGGAGAAAATTGTAATCTAGTAGTAGTAGTACCTCCTTTCGCCAAAAGCGTGGGACATCCAGCAGTCCTACCACCTCAGTAATAAATACTAATGAGCCGTCAAATCACATAGACCCAGCAGTAAGTTGGACGGACGAAGCAACCATCACTCTTGCGCCAGTGAGAGGTCGCGTCCGCTCTGCCCTGGCATGAATGCGGCACCGATTCTTTGGAGCAGCGCTGACCGTTTTGGGCGGGAAGCGCGCGTGGGCAATGGAGGGGCTTTGGGTGGGCCAGGCTGGTCAGGAGCGGGCGTGGCAGCTGTCTGCATGTCCCTACCGGACACGCCCGGAAACGAGAGGACGCACCGACTCTCGCGGCTAAAATCGTACACTACACGCCATCTCTCTGTAGGATAGGTCGATCTGTCGCACTCTCTAACACACACATGCTGTTAAACACACACACGCACACGCACGCACCTTGGTCCCGTTGCACCTTCTAACGTGACTTATTACACCTAGACGGAGGGAGTAGTAAGTATACGATATACGGTGGCACACTGACTTAAGTCGAATACAAGTGCCCAAAATTTGTGTGCATGTTATAATAAGGATTCACTTAAAATAGTACGTGAGCGAATAGAGGGATCAATTGGACAGTGTTCCCGAGCAGTAGCAAGATGTGTGAGGTAAGATACCCCGCTGGCGCTTTTAATTTTTCTTATTAATTTGTTTGTTTCACCCTCTGACTGGTGGGACCCAACGTACTACGTGGAGAGAGGTAAGGTGACTAAGGCTTCATTATTTCTGCACCATTGTGGATAGTCTTACCACCAAAGCCACATGACACGATTATGATTGAAATCCCAATGACTCACACACACAAAAAAAACACGGCATGCTTGTCACACGAATGCAGGAATGTATAAAAGGTTATTTTCCTCTCGTTGAACATAACGGGAGGGTTGTATAGCTGGTTAGCCTGTTCGCTCATCAAACTTGAGGTCTCGGGTTCGATAACTACACTTGAGCATAATTTTTGCAAGGAGGATTCTTTGACTGGTCAAAATGTTTTCTAGGGTTTGCACGCTTCACACTCTCTCTCCAGTATATATATACACGCTGGAGCCTCAGCGCTTGTAGTTGCTCTCTTCACACTCTCTCGCCCTCTCCTGCTGGAGCCTCAGCGCTTGTAGTTGCTCTCTTCACACTCTCTCGCCCTCTCCAGATCTAAACAAGACTTCGTTGGCCTCTCTCTCCCCCCTCACCGCTGCTCAAAGAGCCGGCAGGATCCATCCGTCGGGAAGGGAAGGAGGCTTAACGATGTCAACGTCGGCGAGGGAGGGAATCCACTACCGGCGCAGCTGTTCACTTTCCACCCAGCGGCGGCGCGGGAGGGCCTCCGACCCCTTCTTCTTCACCGCCGTCCCGTCACCCACCAAACCACGCCCCATGAACCTTAAGGTATAATTTACTTAGTCCACATGCATTGCTCTAGCTGCATGTATACCATGAATCTAGGACGTGGTTCAAAGAGGAAAGGAGTGGGGGAAAGTAGTGGGAAAAGTTGTACTCACTCCGTTCCTAAATATAAGTCTTTGTAGAGATTTTACTAGGACTACATACGGAGCAAAATGAATGAATCTACACTCTAAAATGCATCTATATACATCCGTATGTGGTTCATAGTGGAATCTTTACAAAGACTTATATTTAGGAACGGAGGAAGTATATAGCATGAATCTAGGACGTGGTTCAAAGAGGAAATGAAGGGGAAAAGTTGTATAGCATGAATCTAGGACGTGGTTCAAAGAGGAAAGGAATGTGGGAAAGTAGTGGGGAAAGTTGTATCGCATAAATCTAGGATGTGGTTCAAAGAGGAAAGGAAGGGGCAAAAGTACTAGTTCAAAAAGGAAAGGAAGGCACAAGGCTGTAGAGTTTGAGCAGGACTAGATTTGCTGCACTCACATAGGGAAAGGTGTCTAAAGATAACAAAACTGGGACCAACACAAATATTCTCATTGGTTGTTTGTTCTTTGTTGCAACAGACTGTGCATGACCATAGTACATCGGTAGATGCACATGGTGCTGGTGCGTCCACTCTCCCGTGCAACTCATTAGCTGTTGTTAATCTAAGGCCCTGTTTGGTTAAAAACTCCCTAGTCCCTACCTGCTTGGTTCCAGGGACTAAACATGGACTAGAGGTTATTAAATGACATGCTAAAATACCATGTTACCCCTAGTAATGAACTAATAGAAACAAGGTGCGATGCGTGGCAGGGGCAACTGTTGGAAAAAGTCCCAAAAAGACTCCCTCGGGGTCTTCTTTCTTTAGTCCCAAATGCCCACTTTTAGTCCCTAAAAGTCCCTCCTGTTTGGTTTAGATGGGACTGACACGGAGTTTTTTATTCCCTACACCAAGTCCCTGTAAACAAACACCCTCTAATAATGCCGCTGGAAAATTGATGCAATGCCACAGTTAAAAGCAAATTACATGTTTAACGAATTTTATTGTTAATATAATCTCTATGTTAATATTAATCAATGCCACCGTTTGAGAAATGCTACTGTCTTTCTTTCTTTCCCATTTAGATAAGGTAGATGCTTCTTTTTGTTGGCTTTTGTGTCATCCACCGTTATTGACCACTAATTGTTTCCTTTTCACCTCTGTGTAAACAGGGTTATCTACTTGACCTCGTTGCCATTCTAACCATTTGTTGCACTGCACAAAACACTTTTTTTAAGAGTGTTTTGTGTAGTTCAACCAAAATGTCACACCGACAACGTTGCTTGATTGCTTGATCTCAATGGAACTGCACAAGAGGAGATCTTACTTTCTATCCGTTAAGGCGAATTTGGTTCAGATCTTATTCTTGTGAGTTGTTTGAATTCCGCATCATGAGAGGTCAGTACTAGCCTTCTTTCACATGATTGTGCAGTGCGCTTTCATATGTTTTGCTACTTGTACGATAATGTTGCTTGATTTTAGTGAACTGCACCAATGGAGACAAGACTTCCAATCTGTATGTGCACCGTAATATCCCATTGAGGTAAGATAAGGATATTTCACAACTGCTGGCCTGTATTTTGACACTTTCATCAGAAAATTAAGTTTAGTACTATACTTGTGCTCCCTAATTGACATGCCAAATCTTACATTGAAGGTGAAGCTTGTCTGTTACTGAACCAAGTGATGAAGGGGAAGAACAAGCGGAAGAAAAACAAAAATCAACTCCCGGTGCTGTAATGAAGCACTGGAATTGTGATGACACAAGTAATGATATAGTTTTGCATCTTAATTTATTTCTATGGCTGGAACGAGCAATTGTTTTGCCACTGATTTGATGCCATATGTAATTATCTCTACTTGTGCAAACAGGGATCTTCTTTGAAGATACCATATATTTTAGTGGAACTGCACAAGAATATGTTGGAAACATTAAACTAATCGAGGAGTATATAGTAAGCATGGCCACCCCCGCAGATAGCAACAGATGGTTCCGGAGAAGTTCTTCATCTGTATGCTCTACACAATCAGCCTCCTGACAAAGGTTGGTACTCGCCCACTGATTTCATCCATGTGATTGAGCTTTGTCATCTCTATTGGTGTTGTGCTACTGTTTAGATACTGTCATGAAAAAGTGGTATTGTCCTAGAGAAGTGCTTCATCTGTGTTGTTTTAAATATTTCCTTTCCTTTTTTTCGAGCAAACAGGGATGCTAGCATTTAGTAGTCCTCTTGTCTTTGCACAACAGGATCATCTTCCTCTGAAGAAAAATATGGAGTACGTGAAGTGACTAGTTCCGATTATGCCAGGATGAAGAAGCCATGTCTATCTTCTCATCGGAAGGAGCAGTTGAAGGATGGTTACGTTACTCCCCACAAGACCAAACTAACTTCAGCTCAGAAGGACTGACAAATCTCCATTTTTTTGCTGTGATGCGCGAGTACAATGTTGTTCTAGGATTCTTTCTGATGAGTTCCATTTTTCTAAAAGTGTGCTCTACATGGACCATGTATGTGCCTGTTGAAACTGTCAAATCATAGTACAGTTTGCTTTATACTAATCACTTTTTTGTATTTGTGCAAACAGGGGTGCTCAGCTTGATTTCAATGGGAACTGCACAAAATGTTCATGAATACATCGAATCATTCATTTCCACCACAAGAAAGGAGGTGCCGATAAGTTCAAGGCGTTGCAACATATAAGGGTGAAATCATACAAGCTACGCGCGAATTTGGTTGATTTTGGTGGAACTGCACAAAAAGAACAGCTGGTTTATTTAGCACGAGGTGCCATGTCAATGTCTGAACTAATGGCAAATCCTGCCCATTCCACAATCGTAGGCATTTGATATTTTGGAAAGGGACAAGCTTGTCAAATTTTGCTCATTTATTTTAGCAAGACATGCGTTTGATATTTTCGAATGGGACGCCCTTTGCTGTCAGCAGCGTCGATCGATTTTTTCTTTATTCTTTAGTTGTGAAGTAAATATTGCCTCTGACACGTGAGTCGCTGAGATGCATAATTATCGAGTTTTTTGAATGTTCTCTATGAATTGCAGGCCTGTGTGTTTGATTGCAATATACAGAAACGCTAAAAAGCTGCGCAAGCTCTTTGTACTCCTTCTGTTCCTTTTTACTTCGCACATTGTGAAAGTACATACTTTTTTGTATAAGATTGGTCAAAGTAGAGATACTTTGACTGCAGACAAAACTTGTATGCATACTAGAAAGGACCGGAGGGAGTACATGTGAAACTGCTGCAAACGAGGTGATCACCCTGGGAATAATGCTAGTACGTATTGTTTTGCATGTTCATCCAATGCCAGTGATACAGAAATTCTAACTAATCGAAATAAATTCATTAATACACGGTCGGAATTCATATAAACATGCCGGTTTTCATTACATTTCATACATTCTTAACCTAAAAAGGGGTGCGCTGGAAGTATAATTAATTAACCGAAGCTACCCACCTATGTCCCGCTGAGCCGAACAGAAGCTTCAGTGACTTAACTGTAGGTGCAGTTGCGTAACTGACATGTGTCTTGTTGGGCCCATGTGTCAGTCAGCCAACTACACCAGCAGTTAAGTAGAAGCAGCATTTTTCTCCAGCTCAGCTCTCCGACTCCACGTCGCTGCCAAGAAGCTAACCGGCCGTCAATGGTCAACCCGCCTAGCTTGGCTTCAACCGGAGGGTAGCAGCGGTGGCCTTACTTGGACCCGAGCGGCGGCGACCTACCGTGTTCTACTCTTCCTTATTTTCTGTGTGGCGCGGCCTCGTTGGCAGCGGGGAGGGGCCTCGGTAGAGCCGGCGATGTCCTCTGTCTCGTTGCCGGTGGGCGGCGCCTCAGCGGAGCGGTGGAAATCCTCCCCCATGTTGCCAGCAGGTGGGGCCTCGGCTGAGCCGGCAATGTCCTCTGCCTCGTTGTTGGCGGGGCGGGGCCTCGGCGGAGCCGGTGGTGTCCTCTGCCTCGTTGTTGGCGCCGCAAGGCCTCGGCGGAGCAGGGCCTCGTCGACGCCAGCGGAGCGGGGACTCGTCGGAGCCGGCATTGTCCTTTGCCTCGTCCTCGGTCTCGCCAAACAGCGCCTCGCCCGCTTCATCGCCCTCTTTGCTAGCCTCTTTGTAGGTGGCCGCAGCCTCCGCCACCCGCATGCGGTACTGCCAGCGCTCGAGGCGGCTCTTGCAGGCGGAGCGGTACGAGTCGAGCAGCGCCTCCTGCTCCGCCCGCTCCGCGGCGATCTGCTCCTCCGCCTGCATGTGCTCCTGGAGGAGATGGTGGTTGTAGGCGGCGTCGGCCTGCGCCTCGGAACTGCTCCTCACGCATCTGCCTCACCCTGTCCATATATTGGGCACGGGCCTCGCCGATGGTCATGGTGCAATGCACCGGCGAGGATGGAGCGGAGGAGGGGGTTGGCGCTGGATCGTCGACTACCATGTTCTCCATTGGGACGTCGTCGTCCTCCGGCTGCCTGCCGGCCAACCGATCGGCAGCAATGGCTGCCATCTCCTTGTGGTCCGTCGTCTGCCCGTCCCGAAGAGCGCTGGAGCGCGAGGAAGCCATGGTGGACAGTAGTGGTGTGGACAGGAGAAAGGGAACGGATGCAGATGACTGCGACTATGGCCGGCGCAGCAGTTTATATAGCAATGGTGGGCGGGCGGAGGGACGGACGTGTAGCGCCGGAGTAGCCGCCTGACCAACCGCGTATCATTAATGTGGGCGGCAGATGGACGGACAGACGACACTTGTGTCGTTTGAAGGCGGAGCAATCGCCTGCACCGGGAAGCGGGGCGGGCGGCGCTGACTGTTTCGGGCGGAAAGCGCGCGCGGGCGAGGAGATGACTTTACTTGGAGAGGACGACAATGGGGACCCACCAGGTCCATAGCCTCACGTATGCAAGTGCCTCCTTATTTTTATATATATATATATATATATATATATATATATATATATCTATAATTTATTTTGCTTCCTCCTAGTTTCCTGACATCATGGTCCCACACCATTGTCAACCTCCTGGAGTAGTCAATAAACGAGAGAATTGCACAAGATGCGGCCGACAGCTGGGACCAAGCAGCTCGAGCAGTATTTGTGCAGAGTTTTTCGATGTTTAGCCCAGATATTAATTTTTCTCCTCTGAAAAACAACGAAAACATCGCTGCAGGTATTAACTTGGTGGGCTGTGGCCCATTTAGCCCAGGCCAGATATCCATCCCAGATATTAATTTTTTTCAAGCTGAAAATGGCTAGCCAAGCTATGCTTTTTTTAGGAATACCCAGGCAAGGTCAAGTTGTTATTCTCCGCCCCGCTGGGCTGCAAATCTTTCCTAGGAGGGATGCATTAGACTTAACAAGAAAATGGGCTTTAAGAAATAATAAATGGGATGTAATTGTAAAAACTGGGCAGTAACTATAAAAAATGCACCAAACACATGATTACTTTATAAATTATTATTTTTGGATATTAAAATTTTTAATTTCATTAATTGTTGCGAGCGCAATGTTTCGTTGGATTTTTACGTAATATAAATTTATATTGAAATTGTATTTAATCTGACTAGAAATTTCCGGATAAAAATATTTCGAATCCCATCAAAATGTGGGAAGTTTTATTGAATTCTGTTTTGAACGGTTGGTTGAAATGGGCTGTACATTTAACAAACTATAAATGGGTTGTAGTAAATTCCATTTGAATTCAAAAATGGGCTACACATTCTTACAAATCTCAAATGGGCTATAAGTTCTCTGCCACACACTTCTGGCCTTACTAAGTTGACGCGTCCCCTAAAAAAACAAAGTCGACGCGTATGCAAGGCTTTGTCAACTTATAGTCAACACACGGTTCTAGCAACAGTGGCCGTTGGATGTCCATCCAACGGATGCCGTGCTTCTTCTTCAATCTCGGATATTCTAGCTTCACCTGCCCAAAAAATGATTCCTCCCACTGACATCTAGGGTGCACCGTTTCGGAAGCTGACCTGTGGGCCTACTAAGTTGACGTACCAAGGGATTTGTCACCTTAGTCAATATAAACGATTCTAGCTGCAGTGACCGTACGATGTCCATCCAACGCCGTCGTTCTTCTTCAACCTCTGGTCTTGTTTCTCCAGCCGCCCAAAGCAGCGCCGGTCGTGCCGCCTGCTCCTGCCTCCCGTGGTCGGCTGTGCTGCCGCGGAGGCCTCACCGCCCCCTACTACTCCCACCGCTGGCCAGGCCATCCCTCCACTCACCCACAACCCCTGTTATTCTGCGGCGACGGCAGCGCAGCCGAACCGGTGAACCCTCGTACTCCTCTCCGTGTGTGCATCCACTGCCGCGTCTTCCCCGGCTCCGCGTCGTCCCCTTCCTAGGCCTCGCCGTCGTCCACCGCCGTGGTGCTCTCGGCGCGGCGTGGTCAACGTGGTCAAGGAACGACTTCCATCGGACGTGGACTGTACATGGAGAGGCTGACAGCTGGGTCCACGGCAGCCGCAAGGAAGTGCCTCCTTATTACGCGCAAAATAATTATTCCTCCACCTGACAGCGGGGACCCACCGGACGGGCCACCGTATTTCGCGAAAAAAATGATTCGCCCCCTGACTGCTGGGACCCACGAGCTACATCTTCGCACGCAAGGAAGTGCGTCCGGAAAAAAACGATTCGCCCCCCTGACTGCTGGGACCCACCAGCTACATCTTCGCACGCAAGGAAGTGCATCCGGAAAAACGATTCGCCCCCCGACTGCTGGGACCCACCTGCTACACCATCGCACGCAAGGAAGTGCGTCCGGGCAAAAAAACGATTCGCCCCCCTGACTGCTGGGACCGAGCAGCTACACCTTCGCACGCAAGGAAGTGCGTCCGGGTAAAAAAACCAAAACGATTCGCCCCCCTGACTGCTGGGACCCACCAGCTACATCTTTGCACGCAAGGAAGTGCGTCCGGACAAAAAAAAACGATTCGCCCCCCTGACTGCTGGGACCCACTGGCTACATCTTCGCACGCAAGGAAGTGCGTCCGGGCAAAAAATCGATTCGCCCCCCTGACTGCTAGGACCCACCAGCTACATCTTCGTACACAAGGAAGTGCCTGACAGTCGGGACCCACCTGGTCGAAGCGTACATAGCGTTGTCATTCTAGTCGCGAACGTGTACGTACATATATACTGGTCGATGTAGAGGCGCACACGTGTCATAGTAGAGGTGCGTACGTGTCGTAGTAGAGGCGCTCACGTAGCATGTACACGTACATACAGCGGCCATGGTGCAAGAAAGAAAATACGGCCATGTATGTGTACATACGGGCGGGGTCTCGAATGCCTACTCGCGCATACGTACGGCGAGGGCTCATGTACATGGCTGGGTCGAAACGGAGAAACATCGTCGTCGTCGTGTTCATGGGGAGGCAACGAAATGCGTCATGTTCATGGGGAGGCAACGGAATGCGTCGTGTTCATCAGGAGGCAACGGAACGCGTGGGAGCCAACTTGCTGGGTTGGAACGGAATGCATGGTCGTGTTCATCGGGAGGGCTTGGACGAAACAGGCGATGGAAACGAGGCCTGGCGTACCGCACAACGGAGGAAACGGACCTCCTACGTTCGGAACGGGGTCCTGTTGATCGGGAGGGGTGTGGTGTACCGCAAAACGGAGGAAACGGACCTTCTACGGTCGAAACGGGGGTCCTGTTGATCGGGAGGGTTGTGGTGTACCGCAAAACGGGCGAAACGGACCTCTTACGGTCGGAACGGGGGTCCTGTTGATCGGGAGGGGTGTGGCGAACCGCAAAAGCGGATTTAAACGGACTTGTGTTGGGCGCCACGGTCAAAGCGGGGTCCTGTTCGCCGGGAGGGTGTGGCGCATCGCAAAAGCAGGACTCCACGGGATACTATTCATCTCCACCGTCGACCTCCTCCAGCCTCCACGGGCTACTGTCGACCTCCTCCATCCTCCACGGGCTCTTGCTCATCCAGCCTCCACCGCGCACTACTCCACCGGCTACTGTTCAACCACCCCTCCACGGGCACCCCTCCATCGTCTACTGTTCATCCAGCCCTCCACACCACAGGTCCTATTCAACCACCCTCCACGGGCACCCTCCACCGTCTACTGTTCATCCAGCCCTCCACCACACCACGGGGTCCTGTTCATCCAGAGGCAACGCCACCGCTCACTGTTCATCCAACCCCCCCCCCCCGCAACACTCACTGTTCATCCCGAGGCAGCATCGATCGGCTTCAGTTAGCAGCAGTAGCGAAGGAATCGCTCGATCGGGTTCAGTTAACAGCCATCGATCGATCGCTCGGGTTCAGTAACGCGTAGCCTGCAGTGCAATCGCTCGGGTTCAGTTAGAGCCCAACGCCTCGCTCGGGTTCAGTTAGAGCCAACGCCTCGCACACACGCGCGTACGTGTACGAGAGAAACGTGCATCGCTCGGCCCCCGACCTCCCACCGTAACCGGCAACTCCCTGAAATTTTCCTCCCCTCTCTTCTGTTGGCGCCGCCTCCCCTCGCAGCGCCGCTCTTCTTCTACCTTGGTGCTGCCTCTCGCAGCTCCCTCTCTCTTTCTCTGGTTTGTCTCACACAACACAAAGAACACACACATACATACGCATGAACCAAAGGAGACCAGAAGAGCTTTGCCGTGAGGCCCTTCCCTTGGTGTACACAACACTACATTTTGGCTACAGCCCTCACGGCCTTCGTTTCTCATTAACTCAAAGTGCCATATATATACACAGGGATTGAGCACCCATGCCACTACGCACGTCCACCTCGCTGGATAGTGCGGAGGACTCGGCCGGCCCGGCCGCTACTCAACAGACTCCATGCATGCGCGGCTAGATGACCAACCCACTAACCAACTAATGCATGCACTACCTAATTACTGCTACTATGCATGCCCACATACACCACTTCGGCAGCTTCTTCTCAACAGCCGCACAACCTGGTCAGCACATGCACACATGCATCTAACAACCGGACCAGAGCTTACCGGATCACCCGGCTCAACCTCCCCATAGCCCGCTGCACTCCAACTTCGTCGCGTCTCGCCGCTTCTCATGGCCTCGCCGTATCGCACGGCATCATCGGCATCTCGTTGTGCTTGCCGCGTCGAACGGCAGCCCGGCGTCTCGCCTTCTTCAGGCGCATAGCTGAAGCATCATTGTCCTACGTACACTTCCCTAGATCATCTAAACTACATGCAAACTCAAAGCAAACTAAAATGTAGATACATGAATTAAGATTAAGTCTAACAGCTTCTACCACAGTTTTTTCTGTCATGGACGGCGCAAAGAATGTCATGCAGCTGCGTCTCCGGCCCGCCCAGGACGAAAATCCCATTTTCTGTGATGATTTTTTGTCATAGAAGTAGGAGCCCACCACATCTATGATGATACCGGGTTTTGTCACTATTATCGTCATAGAAGTGTCATATGTATGACAAAAAATTTTTTTGTTCAGCCCAAAATGTCATGGATGTGTCTTTTTTTTAGTGCATCCATCTATCTATATATCCATCCATCTAGCCATCCATCCATTTGTCAATCTATACAATATAAAAAATATCATAGTTCTAACCATCTATCTATCTATCTATCTATCTATCTATCTATCTATCTATCCATTCCTCTATCTATCCATCTGTCTATGCAATGTAGGAGGGATCAGAGGGAGGGAGAGGGTTAGAGGGAGAGGTCTGGGAGGGAGAGAGGGATGGATGGAGAGGGGGAGGGAGCAGGGAGGGAGAAGGGCGAGGGAAGATGGAGGGAGAGGCAGGGTCGGGGGGAGGAAGGGATAAGGTAGGGATGGAAGGAGAAGGGAGGGAGGGAGACATACCGGGCGACGGCGACAGCGGACGATGAGAGTGTGGGAAGGGAGAGTGTTTGCGGGCCGGCGGGGGGAGGATAAGATAGCATTAACAGTAACGTTGGCTGCTCGCCCAACGCTACTACTAAGTTGGGCCCATCATGCAGACTTAGCGGTGGCGGTGGGCTGGTGGCCCAGCGCTACTGCTATGTCCCTAGTAGTAGCGCTGGTTCCAGCCAACCGCTACTACTACGTGTAGCCCCTGCCGATGGCCATGGGACCACGTAGCAGTAGCGATGCGTGGTGGCCCAGCGCTACTCCTACCTTGGTACCTGTAGCGCTTGTAGTCAACCAGCACTACTACTAAGTGTCAGTAGCGTTGGCCCCATAACCAACGCTACTACTAAATTTCTATCTATAAGACTTCTCCTGGTAGTGGAATTCCATAATATTTTGCTGAGCATCCCAATATTTGGCTCCTCACTGATTCTTTGAGTCCGGTGTCGGTTGATGGGCAACTTTAGTCAGGGGAAATTGATAACCCACAAGTATAGGGGATCAATTGTAGCCTCTTTCGATAAGTAAGAGTGTCGAACCCAACGAGGAGCTAAAGGTAGAACAAATATTCCCTCAAGTTCTATCGACCACCGATACAACTCTACGCACGCTTAGTGTTTGCTTTACCTAGAACAAGTATGAAACTAGAAGTACTTTGTAGGTGTTGTTGGATAGGTTTGCAAGATAATAAAGAGTGCGTAAATAAAAGCTATGGGCTGTTTAGATAAAGACACAATTAAATTAGTTTTAATAGAGAGCTTTTTGTCACGAGAAAGTTATTTGTCCGTAGGCAATCGATAAATAAACCGGTAATCATTATTGCAATTTTATTTGAGGGAGAGGCATAAGCTAACATACTTTCTCTACTTGGATCATATGCACTTATGATTGGAACTCTAGCAAGCATCCGCAACTACTAAATATCATTAAGGTAAAACCCAACCATAGCATTAAAGCATCAAATCCTCTTTATCCCATACGCAACAACCCCCTTACTCGGGTTTGTGTTTCAGTCACTCACGCAACCCACAATAAGCGAATCATGAACGTATTGCAACACCCTACAGCAGGAATCCCTCACGCTTGCACGACACAAAGAGCACCATAGGACAGCACCAATAATAAAACATGCAACTCAAACCAATCTTGATCATCAAATAACCCATAGGACAAAATGGATCTACTCAAACATCATGGGATAGCCATACATCATTGGGAAATAATATATAACGTTGAGCACCATGTTTAAGTAGAGATTACAACGGGTAAGAGAGAGGTTACATCGCTGCATAGAGGGGGGAAGAGTTGGTGATGATGGCGGTGAAGTTGTTGGCGAAGATTGCGGTGATGATGATGGCCACGGCAGCGTTCCGACGCCACCGGAAGAGAAGGGGAGAAGGGGCCCCTTCGTCTTCTTCTTCCTTGACCTCCTCCCTAGATGGGAGAAGTTTTTCCACTCTGGTCCTTGGCCTCCATGGCGTGGGAGGGGCGAGAGCCCCTCCGAGATTGGATCTGTCTCTCTGTTTATGCGTTCCCGTCTGCTGCCCTCTCACCATTTCGTATATATATGGAGATCCGTAAGTCCTATTGGACTGAAACCTTCGCCGTGATTTTTTTACCAAAAATTAGCTTTTGTGCGGCCGAAGAAGGGCGTCAACCGCCTTACGGGGTGCCCACGAGGGTCCAGGGCGCGCCCCCTGCCTCATGGCCCCCTCGGGCACCGTCTCGCGTTGATTTTACTTCCCAAAAATCATAAATATTCCAAAATAATTCTCCGTACATTTTTATCCCGTTTGGACACCGTTTGATATTGGGTTTCTGCGAAACATAAACATGCAACAAACATCAACTGGCACTGGGCACTGGATCAATATGTTAGTCCCAAAAATAATATAAAAAGTTGCTAAAAGTATAAGAAAGTTGAATAATATTGGCATGGAACAATCAAAATTTATAGATACGGCGGAGACGTATCAGAAATAAGGCAACACCGAGGGCCCAAAGAAATAAGCAAAAGAAATGAATGAAACAAAAGCATACAAGGCATACAAACAATATCATATTCAAGCAACATCACATTTTACTGCTATTCACAAAAATAATATGCCTGCATACTTAAGCACACAAATCTCATGGAAACTCTGGTGCTACGATCTAATATGTTGTGGCGGTGTGGACGAAAGTGAATCCACGTGTGGAAGGATTTGTGTAAACAGAGTTACACCAAGCGCTGGCTGAACACCAGTTGCATCGGGACGGACACAGAGGTGGGGACGAACTTGGTGATTATGTAGCGAGGCGCAGGGGGTCACGACCACATCATCATCAAGAGGACGGAAGGGAACCGTATCGTCCATGGAATGGGTAACATGGTAGGATGGCGGTGGCAAAACAAGACTTGTTGACATTGTCATTTTCTGATAACAAAGATCAGTAAGGGTTGCCAAAGCAGCGATTTGAATGGAACGATCCGAGATAGAAACATGTGTATCACCGAAACAATAGGTGTGGCTGGCGGAAGTATATCGACATGGTACCTAAGCATAACTCCTGCAAGTGTTCGATACCACTTGGTACCTCGGCATCACTCCGCTGGGACAGAGATGACGCCAAACACCAAGAAGCAGGGATGCAAAAATGAAGGGTGTAGGTAGTGGATTGAAACTGATGCCACCTACACTCACAAGATCAATCGTTAGCGACAAGATAATAAGTCTATATGCATGCTATGCGGTAAACAAATGCAACAATCAAATGCAGCAGACTGACAAGACTCTATACTACCATTTTCTAGCGCTCGCGCGGACTAGGGTGTCCTACAGCCAGACCTGCTCTGATACCAACCGTTGTGGCACCCCGGCTCAGAGAGACCGGAACGCCCCGTATTCCAGCCCAGAGATCAAGTCTTCTGGAATACGACACTGCTTGGCTTAGAACAAATCAGCTCTTTATTACAAATACTCGGGGTATAAAGGTTCGAGTATTACAACAAAATCTCTTGGCACAACGACACTACGCTTGTGAATGTACCTCTGTGCTAGCAGCAGAACAACTCGAAGCAGTGAAATAACTTCTAGCAGTGGAACAACGATGACAGCGATGGACTCCACTCCGCAGGGACTCTGGCTGGAACGCTTATCCTAGCTCGCAAACTCGGGATCTTCGGCAAGCAAGCAATCACGGCATGACTTGCAAACTGTCATGATACACTAGGTGAGTACTTTGAATGTACTTGCAAGCTCACATCAACCAAAGCAATCAAGACAAACAACAACATGACATTTACAGGTTAAACAATGATGAGCATGATACCACTAAGACAACATAAGCATGGCATGACATGAACATGTTGAACATAACACAACTAGAATCATATGAAATGAGCATAACATGTTACTCGAGACATGAATACTGATGATACTAACATGCAACATGTTTGAGGTATCCATGGACCAACTTACTATGTTCAGAGGTTACCTCGTAACCACCCTAGATATGCCACTCTTACTTACCATCGTGGTCACGGAATAACTTCAATCATTATCAAGAATACCATCATGATCTTCAGAAGATCATCTCATCATTATAAAGAATACCATGGTGATCCTCCCGTGACCACATAAAGATCAATCAACTTCTGTCCTCATGGAACCATGGTTGTTTATTAGTCAGGTTATTATTACTGTTGACCCATAGTGTGACCTACTACGAACTGGGACCATATTCACGGGCGCTGCTATCGATAGATTATACACTCTGCAGAGGTTAGCACGTTGTACGCACACCACAAAACCCATGGCCTCGTACTCCCATTCGAATGGACCAACGGTGTTCCGACCAACTCCCCTTTGGGCTCAGTCCTGGGTGGCCCCGATGTCACCTCGTGACATCCAACAGCCACCGTCGTGGCAAAACAAAACAAATGGTCCCAAGCAGGGACAAAAGCGCGCAAACAACTCAGGCACACAAGGCTTACGCCCGCCTACCTGATCAGGGTAGCACGCTCGCATAACCTTCCCTAGTTCGAGGCACGGGTGAGAGGCATGACAATAGACCGAATCAGGGCCCCCAATAAGGCAAGTGTGGCTACACTAGTCAGCTTGATTCGATGGCACTATGACTTAGCCAACAGATCTTTTCAAGTTCGATTAATGTCCCGTTTAACTTGAATGGTGATGAGCTAAGTCATAATAACATGATGAAATAACAATGAACATGAACATGATATCAACATGAGCATGGATGGTAAGCATAACCATTAACATAAGGATCATAGCAACAATTTTTATACTACTGATGCACATGAGCATGGCATACTGATGATCATGAATAGCACAAGTATAATAACCCTTTATATGAACATAACATGATCACTAGCACCGGAAAATAATTACCAGAAAAGAACATGATAACAATATTAGCAAGTAAGCATGTAATCAACTAGATGAAAATAATTATGGCATAAGAACGAGCATGGATCCATAAGCATTCACGGAAATATTAAATGCACAACTTATTCAATTATTCAAGTTGAAAACCATGGCTACTTCAAGGCCATCATGCAAGTGGTTGTCGTGGCTTGCCTTGGGGCGAAGGAACCATCAGGAAGAGGTGCGAGAAGCTCGCAGAAAGAATCGTCGGCAAACTTTCTCTCTCCGAGGGGGATGAATAAGGGCAAGGGAAAATGGTCATTTTTAGGATGTGAACATCATGAAAATGGTACCAGCGGAACGGGCTCGACGAACAGAGAATGTGGGCTTTGGAATCACCTGATTCGGAGTTGGGCGCAAAAAGATATAGGCAGATGAAGATCACAGACCAATCTGTGAAAAGAATATCAGGTCCATCTCCAAGAACTTCAAGAAAGTGATGTATGCTGTTGGGGAGCTCGGAGGAGAGATGATCAGGTCACCAACCAGCCGAACTCCTACCAAGATTCGCACTAGCCCAAGATGGTATCCATTCTTCAAGGTGAGCAATGGCAGTATGTAGTTCATGCCTTGATATGTTG
This sequence comes from Aegilops longissima, assembly GCA_021605205.1. NCBI lineage: Eukaryota > Viridiplantae > Streptophyta > Magnoliopsida > Poales > Poaceae > Aegilops > Aegilops longissima. The sequence goes on from CM038676.1 coordinate 628,657,814, forward strand.
TTATTGTTCTGTTGTAGCCATAGTTCAAGGTGAGCACTAACAACATCTTGTAATGCCATTCCAGAATTACATTGGACCAATAGATGGTACTCATGTCACTGCTAGAGTGTCGAGCTCACAAGCTACAACATATAGAGTGAGGAAGCACTACACAAGCCAGAATGTGCTTGCTGCTGTTGATTTCGATCTGAAGTTCACATATGTGCTGGCTGGCTGGGAAGGATCAGCACATGATGCTAACATTCTCATGACAACATGAGTCGTCATGATGGCATCAACATCCCCGATGGCAAGTTCTACCTAGGAGGTGCTGGCTATGCATGTCGGCCAGGTGTTCTTCCACCCTTTAGGAAAACCAGGTACCATCTGAATGAGTTCTCTGGTAGGAACTATCCTAGGACTCCCCAGGAACTGTTCAATCTCAGATACTTCAGCCTTAGATTTATTGTTGAGAGGGCCTTTGGAGCTCTGATGGACAGGTTTAAGATCCTGGAACAGAAGCCATTCCACCCTTATCTTACCCAGGTCAAGCTTGTTCTTGCATGTTGCATCATTCACAACTGGATGCAATGGGGAATTGATGAATTTGTGCTAGAGGAGGAAGATGTGACTCCTGATGAGGTGATTAGCTTCGGCCATGGTGTGGAGGCATTCGACAATGAAGCGTGGAAGAACAAAATGTTAAAGTGGGCTCAGGTAATGTGGGATAACAGAGGTTAGACAAGGATCTGAAGAAGCATCACAACAGTAGCAGAAGAAGAGGAAGAGGAGGATGAACTTCCACCTAGTTAGCATAGTCGAACTTTCCCCTATTCAGCCATGTTGGCTCTTAATAATTTGTACTGTCATTTGCTAGCAGTTAGGATAAACTGCCATTTGTTTCCTAGCTAGGACAAGACAATGTTCAGTTTGCGGTAAGATCACCACTAGTGAGAAGTGATGATCATATCCTTAGCCATTTGCAACCAAACAACATGTTGTTTGTCTAACAACAGCGATGCATGCAACCAAACAACATGCTGACTAGGTTCTCCCCTCATGCATGGAGCCTAATGCAGGCAACTAAACTACATGCACATGTTGGTTTTTAGCCTGCATTTGCCCAACCCAGTCTAACTGGGACAAGTATGCAAAATGCTCTAAAACAGAGGTGTAAACGAAAGGCATCCTAGGAAGCTAGGTGTTTCATCGAGTTACTAGCAAAGATGATCTGATGACGCCTTCGCAAGTGTTGTTTGGCATGTGTGGGGCCTGCACTCATCTCGATCTCTGATAAGTCTGACGGTGGGGAGCTGCACGTCGACCGGTTTATGTTCTTTGTGGTGAGCTCTGTGTCAACTACCAGAGCAATGCATACACCCCAAAACTTCACATAGTACTAGAAAATGTACTGAATCTGAATGGCCAGCCACAAATTACATCTCGTACGCATAACCTGCTCTAGGGGTTGACATATGACCGGAATGTGTCATGTAGTACAAAATAGACACAGAGAGGGTTTTATACATATTGTTTGCATGCAATGCAAGCTGAATGAGGCAGTGTCATATCCTTATTTTGGTCTTGTAATGACAAGTTTATAGCTATGTCACTAACTACAGTACATTTGAAAGAGTAAAAGGAATACACCGCTTCGCATAACATTTAGAAGGAAGCGGAAAGCGATCAAGTCATTCAGAAGCAACAGAAGGGTGTGGCCTGCAGCTCCATTTCGTTGACCAAAGGTGCCTGAAGATTCGTGCGATGACCCCACATGGCCACGTGGAGCTTCAAAACAGGGTATCCACTCGTGCCTACAACTAAGTAGAATGAAAAAAGGGATTTAGTAAAATGAGAAATGAAATCTTCACGAACTTGGTTACAAAAGAAAAAGAAATATGACGGTTACTAGGCGTACTCATTCAACACTGTTTCTTACAGCTGCTCTCGGACCCCTCGACAGCCTCTTCAAAGGGGGCTGAGTGGTACCAGACTCGGCTTGCGAGAGATCGTCTTCAAAACCATCGGATCGCACATTGTTAGTTCGCATAAGAAAATCCATCTAGAGACTCTGTTCTGTTGCATAGCATGCATACCTTCCAAGCTCATGGAACCTGAAGAAGATCTCTTCCCGTTTCCCTTGCTGTCGGCTGGTGGGATTAACCTGACGTTCTGAGCACACAAGAGGATCAAATATTTTCTCTTAGGAACTTTTACTACAAAAAGAAAAGGACCGCACGTTAAAAAGCTTTGGATTTTGGTTACCTTCACGTCTTCATCTTGGCTGGATCTCTGAACCTCCTGCTGGGCTGCCTTATTGTGGCCGCATCTCTTCTCAGCAACTGTGATCACACCAACCTCCATTTGTTGCTCTGGAATATCACAGTGCCCATTGAAAGGTGGCATATAGCAAAACCTGAAATTTCATAACATTAACACTTCAGACCTGTCAAAAGGATATTGATAAAATCATCGTATTTTCATCAACACTGTGCATCTACATGACAAAAGTGAACTTGATTGCATACACACCATTCTGATGGTAGACACTCTATATTGAAGCGCGGATTCAGCATTCTCCATTTGCGGCATTTGTAACACTGAACCCAGTCATCAACAGCCTCTGAGTGGTCAGGCTTTTTTCTCTGTTTAAAGAAAGTTACCAGAGTAAATAATGTTGAAATATGAGTAAACATAATATTTCCAGAAATACATGGGAGGTAAATGCATGTATTATCTGGAGGAAATAGGTATATGTATGTCCCACCCATGTGTGCATGTCTATCACGTTTCAAAATAAAAATTAAATTGTTTTCAATTGCCATGACGGTGACAAATACTATGATTTGGGACTCACTCTGTAGAGGGAATAGCGAGTGCCCACACTCTGTTCCCATCCCTAACATTTTCTTTTTCACCATTGTCAAATAAATTCATGATAACAAGCAGTGATTTTCTAAATAATAGTAGAGTTAAAAGTTGTCTGATATCAATATATGTGGTAGGTGCTTAGAGAGATTACTTCGAGTACTTCATGACAAGATATGTATAAGATGTTTTCAACATAAACTGACTCATACTCCCTTACCAAATTAAGAGGGTCAAAATTTGCATCCCAGTATTCATCGGTTTTTCTACCAAGCCACTCATCCAGTTCTGCATATATCTCACAATCTTGAAACCCCTGTTTACTGTTAAGAACCCAAGTATGACCATCTTTATCATCCTGCAACACATATGGATAAGTTCAATACAGGGTCAGAAGAGTAAAACTAGGAAAACTGAAGAACATGGATAGAAGGCCAAGATATTCTGAACCATACAATGAGATTTGTAATATCTGCAACTCCTATTATTCCACGGCCCGTGTCAGCATTATGCTTTTGAGCTCCAACTCGTTTGTAAGACTGGGAAAGAATACAAAATCAAAGTTAAAAAAGCACAAAATGCATGGCAAAAAATCTAGGACGCAAAAAGCTTGCTGGAACAAAGCAATCATGAATTGTTTGTGATGTACTCCCTCCGTTCCGAATTACTTGTCTTAGATTTGTCTAGATACGGATGTATCTAGCACTAAAATGAGTCTAGATATATCCGTATCTAGACAAATCCAAGACAAATAATTCGGAACGGAGGGAGTACAATTAAAGCTCAATCTAGTTCCTGCAAATAGTTTTTAGTTTTTACATTTAACATAGTTTTCCATGCTCAGCACAGATGGGGATAAAATTCTTACCCCATCTCTACTCACAAGCTATGAGAGAAATATATTTGCATCCTCAGTATGACTGGTTATTTCTAATGGCGAATGGGTCAGGGAGGAACCATGTGTGGAACATAGAAAAATGAAAATGGTCATGAATTCATGCTGTGTAGTTTAATACAATAACATCTAGCCCACCTCTATTAGACGACCATGCCAATACAAGAAAATTCCACGGTTCATTCTGCCCCATTCCACATCACTTGTTCCTAGAGTCAGCTGAATGGTCCTTCCCATTATTTCCCCAGACAAAACCGAAGTATTGCAAAGAGTCTTTTCCAAATGACAGACTATGACCTAGGAAATAGAAAGAAACATAAGCAACATGAATATAATATGTCATAACATAAAAGAATATGGCATATGAGTATTTAGCGGAGACCCTTGGACAGTAATTTTCATCTGAAGATTCAGAAACATAACTTCTACATAAGCTTTAAGTGAATAATCCAACGGTACCTATTAGAATATGAAAAATGAATCGGTATTAGATATCAAAGAATCAAAATGTCAAAATAATATATTACCACTAAAACAACTATTCGAATGATGCGACTAACTTGTAGCTTCTGCAATGAAACTGAGAGGTCATCTCTTTTCTCAAAAAGGAAAGTACAAAAATATTAATATGGATGAAAAATTACATACATTGCCATTTGTTTGCCCTGGACGCGATCTGACTCTTTTTGAACGGATTAATATGTCACCATTACCATGACTGTCAGGGGTTTCATCAGTTTTTTGTGAGTTCCACTCCAAGGTGTAGTTTGTACCCCATCTATCCAAATTCCATATGTAAACCTGTGTGCCAGTGCCCTCTTCACCAAATAAGCCCACCTTTTCTCCAATGAAGTACTCATTGAATGGGGAAAATTTCTTGATAGCATTCAGGTTATATTCTGCAGTAGCTTCAGACTGCACACTCAAATCAACTTCCATGTATTGACCTTTCTTGCAATATGTCACCACAGGGATCTCAAGATTCTGTAGAAAATCATACTATTATAGCTTTACATTCCGATAGAAAAAGAATGACTGGATAAGTAGAACGTTGCTTACATCTTTATTTTCATTAAAAGACTGGGATAGAAAGGATACTGATCTGGACGTTGAAGTTTGGGTAAGCACAAATGCATCTCTCCCAAGTTTCATGGCACCAGTCTACCACAAAACAACACAACTGATTATTGTTTGTGAAGTTACACTCTAGAAATTCCTAGTCATACTTGTTTACAGGACATAACAAGAATTGAAGATAAAGCGACCTAGAGCATATCATTCACATTACAAATGAAAACTTAGCAAATAATCCTAAAAAATGAATAAACATACTCTTCCGTGCATTTAGTAACCACACGGTTGCATTCTTATATGTGTTGTCTTCATTACCAATACCAATACACATCTAAGTAGCTCAGTATATATAGTCTAAGGTAACAGTCATGCAAGTTTCAGTCATACATTTCAAATAATTAGACAAATCATAGCAATAACGATGGAAGCAGATTTCAAAATACTTAACAATCACAACATTTATCAGGAACTGAGGACAGTATAGGAATGAGATTTTTTTGACAATATTTACTGACAGAAAAGTTTACCTTAAATCCAATTCCAAACCTCCCAATCTGATCCTGGCAGTATTCGTTTGGCCCTTTGTGACCAAATGAGACCATTTTCATCATTTGAGCATAAGTCATTCCATGGCCATTATCAACAACGCATAAGACAGGAACTTTTTGCCCTACTTGCTTTGAAAACATAGATTGGATGGAAATATCCAACCTTCCATGAATAAAAGGAAAAAGGCAAATCAGTTAGTGGAAGAACAACAAAAGGCTCCAGATAATCTTAAAAACATGTCTAAGACACTCATCAGTGAGCAATTATTGAGAATATGTATTGCTACAGGTCGTGGAAACCAGAAACTACGGAGGAAGGCAAGAAGCTCCGAAAAACCCTATACTGCCAAAAGCAAGATATAATATACATATTCCCTAGGGAGAGAAGCAAAATACCCCGTGAAAAAATGAAGCAAAATAAGATGGTTAAAAATAATATTTAACCTTCATGCACTGGGGGTTTTAGTCTACATATTATTTTACTAGTTTTATAAATAATAACGAATAACAAGTTTTAAATATTTATCTTAGAGCTACTATATTTATGGTCTATAACTTGAATTATTATATATTCTCTTATAACTAACTAATGTTACATAATGCAGCACAACACACCACACGACGCTCAACTTGTCCTACAGATGATTTAAAGAATAAACAACCTAGCAGCTTTCTGAAAATACACTTTGAAGACATGGATATACCTGGAAGCACCAGCATCCCTGGAGTTATCAATGAGCTCTGCTATTGCTCCAAAGATCCAGCCAGCATGTGTCTGACTAAGAGTTCGTAGATAATTAGGGTTTGTGCTGACAAAATTTCTTGTAACAATAGGTGCTCCCTTCGTCACTGCAGGGTTCAAAATTCCATGTTGATTATGGTGTTTATGTGAAGAAATAATCTCCATAGGATGTGATGTGTTATCACAAATCTCCCCACTCTCGTTGGATACCCCTGTTGACACAGCAAATAAGCAAAGAACAGTCAATAATAAAAACAAAATAAATCAGAAAAATCTAATAGCACACATGGCTTATATTTCATTATGAATAGGACTCCCTCCGCAACATGAACACTAATAATCCAGATGAAGTAAAAAGGAAAATAGCAAATGCGACTCTTGGGAGATAACGTGATGTAACCAACACAAATAAAGTGCTGCTTAGAGATGCTGTGCCAGTAGGCAATGAACTTCCCGGTATTAATCAAGTGAATAATACAGCAGGCTGGCTAAAATATGTTCATGTCTGGTTAATAACGAATATCTCAAGCAAGATATGCCGTTAGATAAAGTGATATAGAAAAACTCTCACCAAATATCCCTGCCATATTTTTGCAGACTCCAGGCTCTTCTAGTCCAGTCTCATACAAGATCACCACATGAGAGGAAGAATGAGGTTTAGGAGCAAGAATGTGGAAGGTACCAGACCTGAATTTAAAAATACCGGCCTACAAAGAAAAACACATGGTAAGAAGGAGCAGTCGCATTATAGACAGCAAAATGCAGCTACGAGGATTTAGTGTAATAGTATAAAAAAACTGCCGCTTCTCTTATCTCAGAGGATGTTAACTTGACGGTTTCCCAATCCTCGCACCATTAGTTTTAGAAGGGTAATTTAAATATTAAATAGGTAGCATATGTTGTATGTCTAGCAATTATGAGTAAATGAAATACAGATACAGTGGAGAAAATATTTACTTTGCCACTTTCGCGTAGGTAGTGTGTAAACCTTTCCCACTCCTTTGCCTGGTTGTCATCTTTTGGATCAGAAAGCAGTGAAAATTTCAGGAAATCACTCTGGCGGTATTCCCTAGTTGGCATGAATTTGCTACTAATCGACCAAACAGAGGGACTGCAAAAGGAAAAGCATAAATTAGCCTGGCGTTCTGGCTTTATAGAACACTGGTACAAAAAAAGTACAAGTATGAATATCAATGGCAGAACAACAAATACATAATCCTTCCATAAATTTATTTATTTATAAGAAAAATACTATCCCCAATCCACAATATTTTGTTGAGCATTTCATAACGTTTGCATGTTCAGGAAGACATCAGGAAGACAAGAGAGTAGTTGTTCCATGTGCATATCCCTGTTTTGCTGTTTAATAGGGTATATGTGCTCTAATATCATCAACTATTTCCTCAGATTCGGTGCACGGCCAGCTTCAATAAGTACCGTCAAGCAGAGTAGCTACATTCAAGTGGATTGGGCTAGGATTGAACACGAGTACAACAATATTCATTTTATGGCAACTGTCCAAAGCATGCCCAAGAACAGTATAGACTAAATTCCGCAGTTCACTAATATGCTACAGAAAACATGAATAATTATGTATACACAAATTATTTTGATCCAAGCTAGTATATAAAGTAGTACTCGCTAGCTAGAATAATCAGTTGGTAAAATGTTAACAGTAACATACACTTTGATGGTGCTGGGAACATCACAGACTTTGGTCCGGCATATGGTCTTAGAATCCATTGTTAGCAACACAAAACCCAAGCCAAAACCTACCATAAAAATAACTCAGTGAAAAATAGTATAAACATGCTGTAGCACATACAACAGAGTCCAAAGAACAGGCCAAAAGAAGGAGGAACCATTCAAGATACAGGTGCTAATTCAAGTTAAGAGAAAACTGGATACATATGTTTACATAATTTAACTGATGCATATTTTGAATTATAACAACTTCTATTTCTGCATACTTGCAGATTTTCACCCTCTTGATTTGCAAAGTTCTCAAAACTGTCTTTGCATATCTGAATCAGTACAAAAATAATGCGTGCGACATTTCCTATTTTTACCTGCTTTCTACTGATACCGTTAGAAATTGCAAATTAGGAATGAAAGTTTGGCGCTTAGCTAATTGCATGTTTTAACATGATCTATTGAAAATCTAGACTCTGTCTCTAGACATAAGCTATAAAAATTTAGACATATAAAAAAACAACTACCAATATGCACTTGGGGTAGGTGTTTAGACCATCAAAATTAAGATAGGACTTTGCAATATACCAAGTTTCAAAAGTAAACTGGTGGGTATGGTGCAACTTCTCCACACTTTTAACTTGGATTTTCAAGATCTTGTCTACTATAAGGCATTTCAGTTCAGTTATAATAACAGCACTCACACATTCATATCATACCTTGTTCGTCATGTGGTGGATCAGTCAAAGAAACCGCTCCATCCCCCTGTCTCGTTCTGTTTACCTCCTAGAAACAGTGAAACCCATCAAATGTGAGACCAATTTTATTCTGAAAGTGCAAGATGGTCCACATGCTTCCAAACTAAAATCAATTCATGTATGCCACTGAACCAGTATATCGCTGTTGATGCCTAAAGATAATTCACACTATTTTGCAGCAAGAATGAATTTTCAACTGGTTACACACACACACACACACACACACACACACACACACAGAGTTTTAGATTTACTAGTTTCAGCGGTTACTGAAATCTAACCGGAACCGAAAAGGCAGCAGCTGAGGAGGCAATTTACTACAGAGGGAGGAGATCAGTCGTGTTCTTCCTACGAGGCAAAAATTGCACACTTGTTGGGCTTGAAACAGTAACTTAATTATTACTCCCTCCGTAAACTAATATAAAAGTGTTTAGATCACTACTTTAGTGATCTAAATACTCTTATATTAGTTTACAGAGGGAGTAGTAAAATGCCATTTCTATTCCATGGCCCGGAGAGTAAATTTAACATCAGGGAATTCCCACAAATCGGGGCTGCTCTCCGACTAACTGGAGACCGACAGGCCAGGAGATACCTAGAAAGCCAACCGCGCCGCCGCAGCCGCGCTACGGCCACATCGCCGCCTGCTTGACTCCTCGCCACTGCGTCGTCGCGTGGCGCTGTTCCGCTCCCGGCCGCTCCTCGCCATACCAGCTCTGCCCGACTGTCCTGATCGATCACCCCTCGCACGATTGCCCCGCCGCACTCGCTCGATGATACCGACGTGGACACTAGTTTTTCTCTCCCGGCCACACAGGATTGCTTATCTGGACTGTTGGACCGGCCCAAATTCTTTTCTTTCAATTTTTTCTCTGTTTTACAATGTTGTTTTTTTTCTCGAGGGTAAGTTTGAAATAATACAGTATAGGAAGAAACGTTTATAAGAACTCTGCTACACTTAGGGACAGATCCTTACAGGGTTCTTGTTACAGACTGAGTTGTCAAAGTATGGTTGGAGATTAGGGAGGTGGTGGGGTCCAACAATTCTTAAAGATTCCATAAGTGTAGCATTTTTGCGTTTATACATATGCTGGTTTTACAAACCACATTTACAAGGTGCACTGTCTCACGACCTAACATGCTCGCGAATGTTTCAAAGTTTAGGTTTGATAAATCAATAGATTGATGACATAAAGATTTGGTGCAAAAAAGAAAAAAAATGACAACATTTTACTATATACCATCAAATTTATATTGAAAATAATACTGTCCTATGTAATTATTATTTTTATAATATTTTTTCAAAATTGTTGGTCAAACTAAAATCTTGAATTAAATATTTTTTCTTACATTTTTGTGGTAGTTGCAAATGAAAAAATGTATTGCAACATTTTCACAAAATAGAAGCAATGAAATTTGTATAGATGAAATGTACGAAATTCAAAAAAGCAAAGTATACAAAAACACAAGAGACAAAGATACAAATGAAACCAATTAGATAGAAAAAATTCATACATCATGAGCCTTCTATAATTGCCTTTTGTATTTTGCGAAGCCCATAGATAGTTGGGCCGTCATGGCGTTGCCCTCCCGTCGCTCCCCCGAAACAAAAATAAACACTAAATACCTCTCAAGAAAGGAAAAAATAATAGAGATTTGAAGGTGTGGTCTCCCATGAATGGTAGGATGATGCCAAGAAAAGAAGAAGGTTTTGAACAGAGTAATGGAGGTGATAAAATTGAGCGTCCAAGCACGAATCAAATAGGATGAAAATCTACCAAAAGCAAATGGCATGACGAAATTAACCAAAACCCCTTTGCCTACAAAACTGAACCCCGAACTGCCGAGGCAAGAGGCTCCCACCTGCGTGTCCCGATAGATCCAATTCTGAAACTCATCTATAGCTAGGATGACGAAGGCCGGATACTAGGGAGTAGGAAAGGGGATTACCATCGGCAGGTGGGCTGGAGAGCGGCGGATGCTAGCCGGCCGGCGAAGACCGAGAGCGCAGGGGATTAGTGCGCGCTCGATGGTTTGTGAGAGAGTGCAGGAACAGTGGAGAACGTAGGGAGGCGATCAATGGGGAGGCGAACCCGAGGCACCAGCGGTAGCTTCTTTTGGTCGATCGATGGCGCCGGCCGGCCGATATATACCAGTCGCGAGACCGTACGTGTGACTGGAGTGTGTGGGAAAGCGCGCCGAATCAACCTTCAGTCTCCTCTCCTCGTTCTTCGATCGCCACTGCATGCAGTGCGCGCGCCGCGTGACGCTTCGGTCACTCTGCAGCCTCTGCGACGTGTTCACATGGCATATATGCAGATTGCAGGACCTGCAGTGAAAATGTTTTACTCATCATTCGAAAAAGAAAGTGCAGTCAAAATAACGTCGCCAACGCGGCCACGCGCGCCCCCCACACGCAGAGATTTTTTTAACGCAGTACTCCCTCCGTCCTTTAAAAAGTGTACTTCCAACTTTGTTGGAGGGTCAAACTATCTCAAACTTTGATCGAGTTTATGAAAAAATATATCAATATTTTTGAAACAAAATGGGCATACGATGAAAATATATTTTATCATGAATCTAAATCTACTCATTTGATGGCATAAATGTTGATGTACTATTGTATAAATACGGTCAAACATAAAACAGTTTGACTTTCCAACAAAGTTGGAAGTACACTCTTTAAAGGACGGAGGGAGTACAAACATACTGTAGAAGCTAATACATACGCACGTGTATTTATCCCTATCAACGCGCACACATCCTACATATAAAAACACCTCTGAGTGTCTGAGCTGGCACATCATATTGAGAATTAGGATTGACGAAGTCATCATAGATGCCTTCGTAGTCGATGGGAGCGTCTCCTTCCACCGAATGAACATCGCCAAAAGGCCTGGAATAGATCAAGAAAAATGTGAGCACTGTTGTGAAGTCTAGGACTTAAACTCTATGGACTGGAGATACCACTGTCCTTCTAACCATCCATTGATTCACCGATGCGTAGAGATTTTGGTTTACTATTTGAAACCCGGTCGATGAAATAGTACACGCTCTTGGTTTATGTGCAATTTAAAACCTGCCGCAACGCGTGCATGGATGCTCAAAATGAACTATTTTTGATCCACCAATGAAGAAACCAACTCCACTGACAATTCATAACTGCAGTACAAGTTAACAGTGACGGGCATGGTGCACGTCACCGGTAAATTGTTCGGACATATAGTCCACCCGTCAATGGTGTTTATTTCAGGATTTAAAGAAAACATAACATAGGTAAAAAAAAAAGAACAAATAAGAGCATAGTTGAACATAGTTAATCGACATAGTACTAGACATACAAGGATCGTAACTAAACTAAACAAGAACATATCTAAAACTAAATCACATGATAATTAGACTAAATTCGTTGTCGTAAAAAATGACGATGACGTCTTCGGCAACGTCATCCTACTCCCTATCGGCAAAGCCATACTCTTTGACCCTCCATTGTTCCTTGTACGTGTGGCGTGCCTCAAAGGCAGAATCGTTGACACGTGTGATGTTCTACAAGTGCACATAGTTTGATTGTAGTCTTTTCGAATAAGAGAATCGATCCCACAAGAAGCACAAGAAGTGGAGTTTGCTTCTCGTGGAGGTTTATTGAAATGTGTCTGTAAGCTAATTATGGTCTAAAGCAAAGTGGAAGCGGAAGCTGGAAATATTACAAGTGATTGGTGACCGAAACTATTAATGCAAGATTAAAATAAAAAGAACAAGATATAATGGAAGTGATAAAATCATATAGCTCAATCCCATCAAAAGACAAAACACATCGTCATATGGTCTATGCTCCTGTCTCAATCAGGTACCTCCGTGTGACTCCGATGAGGGGCACACATCGCTTTGTATCAAGGACAAGTTGTCTCCGCGATACATTGGCATGTCAATGTGCTTGGACCACATGGAGAGGTTGCCTATCAATTGGAGATTCCTCTCTGCTGTAAATATGTCCTAGAGGCAATAATATTGTATTATTTATTTCCATGTTTATAATTAAGAGTTTATATTCTATGGTATAACTGTTATGATTCTGAAATATGTGATTCAGTGGAAAATTCATAAGCACGTGCGGAATGATAAACAGTAAAACCTGATTCCTAGTCTTGCCTCGGATCTTGGGATATCGTTAAGTTTAACGATAGTCCCAAAGCAACTTTGAGACTATGATGTTGGGAGAACGATCAAATTGAATTGACCAAACTTGTTTGTTATACTTTGAGATACTATCGGCACAAATCAATTGTTATAACATAGAGAGTTAACATATGCTTTACAACCTTATATCATGAGAGTATCGCAGTCACTTCTTACCTTACGATGGACTTTGGGGTTGCTCAAATGTCATATTTAACATGGTGTTCATAACGACAACTTATAGGTACATCAGAAAGTTTGACAAGGGGATAGATAGCTCAAGAGTGAGATTTGCTCCTCCAACGACGGAGATACATTCTCAGGGCCCTCTCGGTGTGACGGCATCCATCATTGTCTGGCCAAACACAGGTGACTAGGTCACAGAGATGCCAGAATATGTCAGTGAGAAAGAAGAACAAAACTGGTAACAAGGAGACCCGTATAGTGAGCATGAGAATGGCTCAAGAAGATAGCAATATATCTCACCTTGGTTTTTGCAGAGTATTGCAAAGCAAAGGGAATAACACATGATAACCAAAGGTTCACTTAAATATCATTCGTGTATTCATAGGGATCAATATGGATGTCCACGGTTCTATTATTGGCCATTAAATGGAAAGGGTTTTGTTCATGTCTATATTTACCAAACCTACAGGGTCACAAGCTTAAGGAATCACACTCTGTTCATTGTTAGTGGTCTAAGAATTATGAGAAAATATTTATGAAATAGTTTCATTAATATTAGAAATAGTTTCGAGTGAAACTGGAAGCGTTTCGGAGTTTTCCGGGTAAAAGCAGAAATTAATGTATAGGTGGAAAATATTTCCGGAGATGTTAAACTAATAATAAAAGGTTATAGTATTGATTAGGAGGCTTTTATAATTAATTAAATATCAACAAGCCAAAGAAATAATAAAGAGGCCAAGTGGTGGGAGGCCCAATTAGAGTGGGGGAGGACTCCTCCTCCCCCTAGGGTCGGCGCAAGGGGAGGAGTCCTCTTCCCCCTTGTGGCGCCCTCTCACCTCCCTCCAATCTATATATACTAGAGGTTTTGGCCCTTGGGAGACCAAGTTTTGGAGCCTCCTCTAGTTCTATAGTTCTAGCTCTAAATTAGAGTTTGATCTAATTGGATCTAGACCTAGATCTCTCTAATCATCATAATAGAGAAGCCTTGTGCGGTTCTCTTCTTCTCTCTCTAATTCTGTGGCGATGATCAGCTCTGGACGACGAAGCGCTGCCGGGTCCTGAAGCTTGTAGAGGGAGTCCTGGATTATGGGGTCCTCGGGTGTTCGGGCTATGCGATATGGCCCGGGCTGATGGGCTGCGAAGATACAAGATAGAAGGCCTTCCCCCGTGTCCGGATGGGACTCTCCTTTACGTTGATGGCAAGCTTGGCGTCCAGATGTGTAGATTCCTTTCTCTGTAAACCGACTCTGTACAACCCTAGGTCCCTCCGGTGTCTATATAAACTAGAGGGTTCAGTCCATAGAGGTTATCACAAAATCATACAGGCTAGACATATAGGGTTTAGCCATTACGATCTCGAGGTAGATCAACTCTTGTAACCCCTATACTCATCAAAGTCAATCAAGCAGGAAGTAGGGTATTACCTCCATTAAGAGGGCCCGAACTTGGGTAAACATCGTGTCCCCATTCTCCTGTTACCTTTGATCCTCAGACGCATAGTTCGGGACCCCCTACCCGAGATCGGCCGGTTTTGACACCGACATTGGTGCTTTCATTGAGAGTTCCTTTGTGTCGTCGTCGGAAGGATCGATGGCTCACCTCGTCATCAATGACAACATCACCTCTGGAGGAACCCTGGCGCCGGGACAGATCCTCCAACTCAGCGGTTTTACCATGGGCGCCCGCCCAGTCCTTAAGCCAGAGGCGGCCCATCAAATCGCCAAGCATCATCTCTGCATCGGCCTTGAACACTCCGAAAAGATGTATCCGACAGATGTTTCGTCCTTGAACGAACTGCTAGATCGCATCGCCGCCCTGGGAGTCGCCACGGACTATGATCGGATTGGGCTTAAACCCGATCAGAGGGAAACCAAGTCCCCGCCGATCACTCATCTGGTGGCGGTCGTGGAGGAACAAGCCAAGAATACTTCTCCCCCTAAGCTGATAACAAACTATGTTCGGGTTTCCGAGCCCTGCGAGCCGGATGCCCATCTTCGGGAAGAGACCTTAGGTCCTCCGAACACAGAATCATGCCTTGAGCCTGAAAGTCACCAGGACCCTCTTGGTCCTGGCTTAGTGACCTCGGAGATTCTTCAAACTCCAGATCCAATAGTGGATCGGAGTTCGGATTTTAGCCCGCCCACCCACCACAAGCAATATTCTCCAAGCAATTCAGGTCCTCCAGACGTATGTGACCTAATGTACGTACGACAGAAACCTCAGGAAACGGTCCATCACTTCTAGGCCAGATTCCTCTTGGTTAAAAACAAGATTAAAGATTCATGTGACGAGGACGCGGTTTCAGTTTTTTGCCACAACTGTACGGATGAGGGAATTCTCAACGCCCTCAGTCGTCGCCGCATACTGCACTTCACAGATCTGGAATATATAGTACAGAAGTACTGCGCAATGGAAAGCGCTTGGAAAGCCCAGACAGCCCAGTGGGAACCTCCTGCCTTTAAGAAGCCCACCGGACGGACAAAAAGGATGCACCCTTACGGGGTATGTCGGAGTAAATGACCACGGGTAGCCTTGCCGGCTCCCCCCGGCTCTTCAGGAAAATTACAGGCCGATCAGGCCTCCAAGCATCCAAGGCGTGGGGCCGCCTGTTGGGGAACGTAGTATTTCAAAAATTTCCTATGCACACGCAAGACCATGGTGATGGCATAGCAACGAGAGGGGAGAGTGTCTGTCCACGCACTCGTGAGACCGAAGCGGAAGTGTTATAACAACGCGGTTGATGTAGTCGTCGTCTTCACGATCCGACCGATCCAAGCACCGAGCGTCACGGCACCTCCGAGTTCGCACACGTTCAGCTCGATGGCGATCCCCGGCTTCGATCCAGCAAAGCGTCGAGGATGAGTTCCGTCAAGACGATGGCGTGGTGGCGATGATGATGCTCCACCGACGCAGGGCTTCGCCTAAGCTCCGCGACGATATGACTTCACCGGCGCAGGGCTTCGCCTAAGCTCCGCGACGATATGACCGAAGTGGAATATGGTGGAGGGGGGCACCGCACACGGCTAAGGAACGATCCGTAGATCAACTTGTGTGTTGGGGTGCCCCCCTGCCCCCGTATATAAAGGAGCAAGGGAGGAGGTGGCCGGCCTAGGAGGGGCGCACCAAGGGGGGAGTCCTACTCCCACCGGGAGTAGGACTCCTCCTTTCCTAGTAGGAGTAGGAGAGAAGGAAGGGGAAGGGAAGAAGGGGTGCGGCCCCTCCCCCTAGTCCAATTCGGACTAGGCCTTGGGGGGGCGCGCGGCCTGCCCTAGGCAGCCCCTCTCTCTTTCCCGCAGGGCCCAATAAGGCCCAATACTTCTCCCCGGCGAATTCCCGTAACTCTCGGTACTCGAAAAATACCGAATCATTCGAACCTTTCCGAACTCGAATATAGTCGTCAATATATCGATCTTTACGTCTCGACCATTTCGAGACTCCTCGTCATGTCCCCGATCTCATCCGGGACCCCGAACTCCTTGGTACATCAAAACTCATAAACTCATAATATAAGCGTCATTGAAACCTTAAGCGTGCGGACCCTACGGGTTCGAGAACTATGTAGACATGACCTAGAACTATTCTTGGTCAATAACCAATAGCGGAACCTGGATGCCCATATTGGTTCCTACATATTCTACGAAGATCTTTATCGGTCAAACCGCATAACAACATACTTTGTTCCTTTTGTCATCGGTATGTTACTTGCCCGAGATTCGATCGTCGGTATCCAATACCTAGTTCAATCTCGTTACCGGCAAGTCTCTTTACTCGTTCCGTAATACATCATCTCATAACTAACTCATTAGTTACAATGCTTGCAAGGCTTAGGTGATGAGTATTACCGAGAAGGCCCAGAGATACCTCTCCGACAATCGGAGTGACAAAACCTAATCTCGAAATACGCCAACCCAACATGTACCTTTGGAGACACCTGTAGTACTCCTTTATAATCACCCAGTTACGTTGTGATGTTTGATAGCACCCAAAGTGTTCCTCCGTAAACGGAGTTGCATAATCTCATAGTTACAGGAACATGTATAAGTCATGAAGAAAGCAATAGCAACATACTAAGCGATCATGTGCTAGGCTAACGGAATGGGTCATGTCAATCACATCATTCTCCTAATGATGTGATCCCGTTAATCAAATGACAACTCATGTCTATGGCTAGGAAACTTAACCATCTTTGATTCAACGAGCTAGTCAAGTAGAGGCATACTAGTGACACTATGTTTGTCTATGTATTCACACATGTATTATGTTTCCGGTTAATACAATTCTAGCATGAATAATAAACATTTATCATGAAATAAGGAAATAAATAATAACTTTATTATTGCCTCTAGGGCATATTTCCTTCAGTCTCCCACTTGCACTAGAGTCAATAATCTAGTTCACATCGCCATGTGATTTAACATCAATAGTTCACATCTATATGTGGTTAACACCCATAGTTCACATCGACATGTGATCAACACCCAAAGGGTTTACTAGAGTCAGTAATCTAGTTCACATCGCCATGTGATTAACACCCAAAGAGTACTAAGGTGTGATCATGTTTTGCTTGTGAGATAATTTTAGTCAACGGATTACATCACATTCAGATCCGTATGTATTTTGCAAATCTCTATGTCAATAATGCTCTACACGGAGCTACTATAGCTAATTGCTCCCACTTTTAATATGTATCTAGACCGAGACTTAGAGTCATCTAGATCAGTGCCAAAACTTGTATCGACGTAACCCTTTACGACGAACTTTTTGTCACGTCCATAATCGAGAAAAATATCCTTATTCCACTAAGGATAATTTTGACCTGCTGTCCAGTGATCTACTCCTAGATCACTATTGTACTCCCTTGCCAAACTCAGTGTAGGATATAGAATAGATCTGGTACACAGCATGGCATACTTTATAGAACCTATGGCCAAGGCATAGGGAATGACTTTCATTCTCTTTCTATCTTCTGCCGTGGTCGGGTTTTGAGTCTTACTCAATTTCACACCTTGTAACACATGCAAGAACTCTTTCTTTGACTGTTCCATTTTGAACTACTTCAAAATCTTGTCAAGGTATGTACTCATTGAAAAAAAACTTATCAAGCGTCTTGATCTATCTCTATAGATCTTGATGCTCAATATGTAAGCAGCTTCACCGAGGTCCTTCTTTGAAAAACTCCTTTCAAATACTCCTTTACGCTTTGCAGAATAATTCTACATTATTTCCGATCAACAATATGTCATTCACATATACTTATCAAAAATGATGTAGTGCTCCCACTCACTTTCTTGTAAATACAGGCCTTTCCAAAAGTCTGTATAAAACATATGCTTTGATCAACACATCAAAGCATATATTCCAACTCCGAGATGCTTGCACCAGTCCAATGATGGATCGCTGGAGCTTGCACATTTTGTTAGCACCTTTTGGATCAACAAAACCTTCTGGTTGCATCATATACAACTCTTCTTTAATAAATCCATTAAAGAATGTAGTTTTTACATCCATTTGCCAGATTTCATAAAATGTGGCAATTGCTAACATGATTCGGACAGACTTTTAAGCATCGATACAAGTGAGAAAATCTCATTGTATTCAACTTTTTGAACTTTGTCTAAAACCTTTTTCGACAAGTCTAGCTTTGTAGATAGTAACACTACTATCAGTGTCCATCTTCCTCTTGAAGATCCATTTATTTAACATGGCTTGCTGATCATAGAGCAAGTCAATCAAAGTCCATACTTTGTTCTTATATATGGATCCTATCTCAGATTTCATGGCCTCAAGCCATTTCGCGGAATCTGGGCTCATCATCGCTTCCTCATAGTTCGTAGGTTCATCATGGTCTAGTAACATGACTTCCGAACATGATTACCGTACCACTCAGTGCGGATCTTACTCTGGAAGACCCACGAGGTTTGGTAGCAACTTTGATCTGAAGTTTCATGATCATCATCATTAACTTCCTCACTAATTGGTGTAAGAATCATTGGAACTGATTTCGTGATGAACTACTTTCCAATAAGGAGAAGGTACAATTACCTCATCAAGTTCTACTTTCCTCCCACTCACTTCTTTCGAGAGAAACTTCTTCTCTAGAAAGGATCCATCTTAGCAACGAAAAACTTGCCTTCGGATCTGTGATAGAAGGTGTACCCAACATTTTCTTTTGGGTATTCTATGAAGACGCACTTCTCCGATTTGGGTTCGAGCTTATCAGGTGAAAACTTTTCCACATAAGCATCACAACTCCAAACTTTTAAGAAACGACAGCTTAGGTTTACTGCTAAACCATAGTTCATACGGTGTCATCTCAACGGATTTAGATGGTGCCCTATTAAGCGTGAATGCAGCTGTCTCTAATGCATAACCCCAAAGCGATAGTGGTAAATCGGTAAGATACATCATAGATCGCACCATATCCAATAAAGTGCGATTCTGACGTTCGGACACACCATAACATTGTGGTGTTCGGTGGCGTGAGCTGTGAAACTATTCCACATTATTTTAATTGAAGACCAAACTCGTAACTCAATTATTCGTCTCCGCGATCAGATCGCAGAAACTTTATTTTCTTGTTACGATGATTTTCCACTTCACTCTGAAATTCTTTGAACCTTTCAACTATTTCAGACTTATGTTTCATCAAGAAGATATCGCATATCTGGTCAAATCATCTGTGAAGGTCAGAAAATAACGATACTTGCCGTGAGCTTTAACACTCATCGGACCGCATACATCAGTATGTATTATTTCCAATAAGTCATTTGCCGCTCCATTGTTCCGGAGAACGAGTCTTTAGTCATCTTGCCCATAAGGCATGGTTCATAAGCATCAAGTGATTCATAATCAAGTGATTCCAAGATCCCATCAGCATGGAGTTTCTTCATGCGCTTTACACCAATATGACCTAAACGGCAGTGCCACAAATAAGTTGCACTATCATTATTAACTTTGCATCTTTTGGCATCAATATTATGAATATGTGTATCACTACGATCGAGATCCAACAAACTATTTTTATTGGGTGTATGACCATTGAAGGTTTTATTCATTTAAACAGAACAACAATTATTCTTTGACTTTAAATGAATAACCGTTTTGCAATAAACATGATCAAATCATATTCATGCTCAACGCAAACACCAAATAACATTTATTTAGGTTTAACACTAATCCCGAAAGTATAGGGAGTGTGCGATGATGATCATATCAATCTTGGAACTACTTCCAACACTCATCGTCACTTCCCCTTCAACTAGTCTCTGTTTATTCTGTAACTCCTGTTTCGAGTTACTAATCTCAACAACCGAACAAGTATCAAATACTCAGGGGCTACTATAAACACTAGTAAGGCACACATCAATAACCTGTATATCAAATATACTCTTGTTCAATTTGCCATCCTTCTTATCCACCAAATACTTGGGGTAGTTCCGCTTCCAGTGACCAGTTCCATTGCAGCAAAAGCACTTAGTCTCAGGCTTAGGTCCAGACTCGGGCTTCTTCACTCGAACAGCAACTTGCTTGCCGTTCTTCTTCAAGTTCCCCTTCTGCCCTTTGCCCTTTTCCTTGAAACTAGTGGTCTTGTCAATCATCAACACTTGATGCTCTTTTCTTGATTTCTACCTTCGTCGATTTCTGCATCACGAAGAGCTTGGGAATTACTTTTGTCATCCCTTGCATATTATAGTTCATCACGAAGTTCTACTAACTTGGTGATGGTGACTAGAGAATTCTGTCAATCACTATCTTATCCGGAAGATTAACTCCCACTTGATTCAAGCGATTGAAGTACCCGGACAATCTGAGCACATGCTCACTAGTTGAGCGATTCTCCTCCATCTTTTAGCTATAGAACTTGTTGGAGACTTCATATCTCTCAACTCGGTATTTTCTTGAAATATTAACTTCAATTCCTGGAACATCTCATATGGTCCATGACGTTCAAAACGTCTTTGAAGTCCCGATTCTAAGCCGTTAAGCATGGTGCACTAAACTATCAAGTAGTCATCATATTGAGCTAGCCAAACGTTCATAACGACTGCATCTACTCCTGCAATAGGTCTGTCACCTAGCGGTGCATTAAGGACATAATTCTTCTGTGCAGCAATGAGGATAAACCTCAGATCACGGATCCAATCCGCATCATTGCTACTAACATTTTTCAATACAATTTTCTCTAGGAACACATATAAAAACATAGGGAAGCAACAACGCGAGCTATTGATCTACAACATAATTTGCAAAATACTACCAGGACTAAGCTCATGATAAATTAAAGTTTAATTAATCATATTGAAAACCTCCCACTTAGACAGACATCTCTCTAGTCATCTAAGTGATTACGTGATCCAAATCAACTAAACCATGTCCGATCATCACGTGAGATGGAGTAGTTTCAATGGTGAACATCACTATGTTGATCATATCTACTATATGATTCACGCTCGACCTTTCGGTCTCCGTGTTCGAGGCCATATCTGTTATATGCTAGGCTCGTCAAGTTTAACCTGAGTATTCGCGTGTGCAACTGTTTTGCACCGTTGTAGATGGACGTAGAACTTATCACACCCGATCATCACGTGGTGTCTGGGTACTACGAACTTTGGCAACGGTGCATACTCAGGGAGAACACTTCTTGATAATTTTTAGTGAGAGATCATCTTATAATGCTACCGTCAATCAAAGCAAGATAAGATGCATAAAGGATAAACATCACATGCAATCAATATAAGTGATATGATATGGTCATCATCATCTTGTGCTTGTGATCTCCATCTTCGAAGCACCGTCATGATCACCATCGTCACCGGCGCGACACCTTGATCTCCATCGTAGCATCGTTGTCGTCTCGCCAACTATTGCTTCTCGACTATCGCTACCGCTTAGTGATAAAGTAAAGCAATTACATGGCGCTTGCATTTCATACAATAAAGTGACAACCATATGGCTCCTGCCAGTTGCCGATAACTTGGTTACAAAACATGATCATCTCATACAATAAAATATAGCATCACGTCTTGACCATATCACATCACAACATGCCCTGCAAAAACAAGTTAGACGTCCTCTACTTTGTTGTTGCAAGTTTTACGTGGCTGCTACGGGCTTAGCAAGAACCGTTCTTACCTACGCATCAAAACCACAACGATAGTTTGTCAAGTTGGTGCTGTTTTAACCTTCGCAAGGACCGGGCGTAGCCACACTCGGTTCAACTAAAGTGAGAGAGACAGACACCCGCCGGTCACCTTTAAGCAACTAGTGCTCGAAGCGGTGTAACCAGTCTCGCGTAAGCGTACGCGTAATGTCGGTCCGGGCCGCTTCATCTCACAATACCGCTGAACCAAAGTATGACATGCTGGTAAGAAGTATGACTTATATCGCCCACAACTCACTTGTGTTCTACTCGTGCATATGACATCAACGTATAAAACCAGGCTCGGAT
Source organism: Aegilops longissima (assembly GCA_021605205.1). NCBI lineage: Eukaryota > Viridiplantae > Streptophyta > Magnoliopsida > Poales > Poaceae > Aegilops > Aegilops longissima. Next base: position 628,680,180 of record CM038676.1, read on the forward strand.
GCCACTGTTGGGGAACGAGTATTTCAAAAATTTCCTACGCACACGCAAGACCATGGTGATGGCATAGCGAGAGGGAGAGTGTCCGTCCACGCCCTCGTGAGACCGAAAGCGAAGCGTTATAACAACGCGGTTGATGTAGTCGTACGTCTTCACGATCCGACCGATCCAAGCACCGAATGTACGGCACCTCCGAGTTCTGCACACGTTCAGCTCGATGACGATCCCCGGGCTTCGATCCAGCAAAGCGTCGGGGATGAGTTCCGTCAAGACGACGGCGTGGTGGACGATGATGATGCTCCACCGACGCAGGGCTTCGCCTAAGCTCCATGACGATATGACTTCACCGGCGCAGGGCTTCGCCTAAGCTCATGACGATATGACGAAGTGGAATATGGTGGAGGGGGCACCGCACACGGCTAAGGAACGATCCGTAGATCAACTTGTGTGTTGGGGTGCCCCCTGCCCTCGTATATAAAGGAGCAAGGAGGAGGTGGCCGGCCTAGGAGGCGCACAAGGGGGAGTCCTACTCCCACGGGAGTAGGACTCCTCCTTTCCTAGTAGGAGTAGGAGAGAAGGAAGGGAAGGGAAGAAGGTGCGGCCCCTCCCTAGTCCAATTCGGACTAGGCCTTGGGCGCGGCCTGCCCTAGGCAGCCCCTCTCTTTCCCGCAGGGCCCAATAAGGCCCAATACTTCTCCCGGCGAATTCCCGTAACTCTCCGGTACTCGAAAAATACCGAATCATTCGAACCTTTCCGAACTCGAATATAGTCGTCCAATATATCGATCTTTACGTCTCGACCATTTCGAGACTCCTCGTCATGTCCCCGATCTCATCCGGGACCCGAACTCCTTCGGTACATCAAAATCATAAACTCATAATATAACTGTCATTGAAACCTTAAGCGTGCGGACCCTACGGGTTCGAGAACTATGTAGACATGACCTAGAACTATTCTTGGTCAATAACCAATAGCGGAACCTGGATGCCCATATTGGTTCCTACATATTCTACGAAGATCTTTATCGGTCAAACCGCATAACAACATACTTTGTTCCCTTTGTCATCGGTATGTTACTTGCCCGAGATTCGATCGTCGGTATCCAATACCTAGTTCAATCTCGTTACCGGCAAGTCTCTTTACTCGTTCCGTAATACATCATCTCATAACTAACTCATTAGTTACAATGCTTGCAAGGCTTAGGTGATGAGTATTACCGAGAAGGCCCAGAGATACCTCTCCGACAATCGGAGTGACAAAACCTAATCTCAAATCGCCAACCCAACATGTACCTTTGGAGACACCTGTAGTACTCCTTTATAATCACCCATTACGTTGTGATGTTTGGTAGCACCCAAAGTGTTCCTCCGTAAGCGGAGTTGCATAATCTCATAGTTACAGGAACATGTATAAGTCATGAAGAAAGCAATAGCAACATACTAAGCGATCATGTGCTAGGCTAACGGAATGGGTCATGTCAATCACATCATTCTCCTAATGATGTGATCCGTTAATCAAATGACAACTCATGTCTATGGCTAGGAAACTTAACCATCTTTGATTCAACGAGCTAGTCAAGTAGAGGCATACTAGTGACACTATGTTTGTCTATGTATTCACACATGTATTATGTTTCCGGTTAATACAATTCTAGCATGAATAATAAACATTTATCATGAAATAAGGAAATAAATAATAACTTTATTATTGCCTCTAGGGCATATTTCCTTCACCGCCTTCCCTCGGCCAGCTACCGGGAGGCGGCCCGACCCCAAACCCACAGGAAGAAGACCGTCAGAGGGCCGACTCCTAGAAGCCGGCCACGAGAAGGCCAACTCCAAGAAGCCGGCCATGAGAAGGCCGACTCCAAGAGCCCGGCCCCCTAGCAGGCGGCCAAGATCGTACCCTCAAACTCTGCACCCACAAAACGGCGATGAGACGGGGTGTGGCTACAGCAAAACCTGCCACCCCCGAATCCCGGAGCATGCGTGGTCACAGTGCGCTGTACGGGGCGGCCATCACCCGTCCGGCGTGGCACTGTTGCCAAGTTGACCATGACGTCACCCACGACGAGCTGTCAGAACGGCCCACAGGCGGCGGGCCCCTTCCGTCAGAGAGACGCCCGAAGGCGGCCCGGTCTCCCCCAGTCGGCCTGAGACAGGGCCTGCTCCCAACAGCCGGCTAGTTCCCCCCTCGAAGGTGGCGCCTCATTAAGGAGACTGGACGAGGTAAGGCTACAGTGATCGCCGCCAGGCGGCGGCACTGTAGCCATGCTTACTTCGTCAAAGACCTCATCATCAGGAGTGAGGCAACAGTAACCCGCCCCCGACAAAAGGCCCCCGAGCGGTGGGACCAGCTTGTCGACCAGAAGGCCGGCAGCCGGCGGGACCCACCAGTCGGCGGGCCCTAGCAGCCGGTGGAGAAGCCGGCGAACATAGACACTGACGGCGAGGGCCCATGCCCAGCCGGATTACCGTTGTACCCCTGGGGGGTAGGCCTATATAAACCCCCCAGGGCACCCATGCAAAGGGTTCATCTCTTAGAGTTTTAGACACCACACAGAGGGAAGAGGAGGGCTAGCCTTGCCCTTCTTCTTCCTCTCGCCGAACAGCTCAAGGAGCCTCTCGTAGGTACTTGTTAACTTAGTGATCATGCGGAGACCCCGCAGAGCAGCAGTAGGGGTGTTATCTCCACGGAGAGCCCCGAAGCTGGGTAAGATTCGTCGGCGTGCATGTCTTCACCTCATCCCGTTTCCAGGCACCGGCGACGTCTTATTGGCTCCCACAATGATAAGCCACCCGTTGGCATATGTCGCACCTAACACCCGACATTTGCCGCCCACCATGGGGCCAGGTGCACCATCGTCCGGAGACCTGTTCTGGACGGGAACACTCTTCCTTCCCAGTGAGCATAGCCAGCCCGGCACGCCCGATGGCACTTGCCCCGACGCGCTGCAAGGCGTCGTTGACGCCTGCGCAGCGAGCTGCCTCGCCGATCTCCTTGGCGAGGCTCGCATCTCCGATGAGCCCGCATCCGACGCGGGCACAGGCTGCCTCGAGAGCCACCTCGTCAGCCTCCTCGACCAACTCCACGTCTCCAGCGAGCCTGCTGTGGATTTGGAGTCGGTTGGCTCCACCGACCCGATGCTTGTCGACTCCGACACGGCATCACTCGACGCCTTCCCCACCAACGTTGTGATCTTCAACGACCCGCTCCCTCGAGCCGACAGCTGTGGCAGCGCCATCACCGAGGTGCTGGTCATCAGCCACGGCGCCGCCTCTGGCGAGAACGCCCACGACGCCCTGCAAGCGGCACTGCATGACCTGTCCGTCCCTCTCCCAGCCGACGCCAACGCCGAGACACTGGAGGCACGCCGCCTCGCCCTCATCACGGAGGGCCAGAAGATAGCTTCCATGAGACGCCTCACTGAGGCTCACTAGCGCGAAGTCGACCGCGCCGCCTTTGGCACGCCGCCCCCTGACGGGCCGAGCCGAGTCGGCGTCGTCAAGAAACATGGCGCATCCATCACCGACATGCTGGGAGCAGACCGCCCAGTCTACGCCACGCCCCTCGAGAACCTACGCGCCGCCCAGGCGGCCGTAGATGAGCTGAATGGACTAGGGGCCGATGAGCTCCCCTACATGGCCAGACGCATCCAGCAGCTAATCGACGCGGCCGCAGAGCGGCATGAAGCCGGCGTCCGCGCCGAAAGCCCTCCCCCACGCCGAGAGCACGACGTGACGTCACGAACACCGACTGCAGGCAACACCCGCGCCAGGCAAGAAAAGGAGCCGGCTGCCAGCCGCAGCCGGACTCGAATCTCCATCGAGCGCGACGCAGAAGGCCGCCCTCGAGCCGTGGAGAGACGAGGCAACCCGCCTCCTCCTCCGCCTCGCGGGGAGAGATATCCCACCCCGCCGCCTATCATGCATCCAACTCTCAGCGGCCGACTAGGTCACCACGAAGGAGTCGGCGAGAACGACGCTCGCCATCGGATCACCCGCCTAGCGCGATCCTTGGCGCTAGAAGAAGAAGACGATGTCAGCCCGCCTTGCTTCGGCCCCCGCATCCACGACGAGCCCTTACCCAAAGGGTTCTCGCTCCCAAGAGACACGCCCAAGTACAACAGCTCTGTGAAGCCGGAAGATTGGTTGATCGACTACTCCACTACGGTTAGCATAGCAAACGGCAACAGGCGTGTTGCCGTGAAGTATGTCCCCCTCATGCTCCAAGGCACGGCGCGTACCTGGCTCAACAGCCTCAAGCCTTACAGCATCAACAGCTGGCTGGATTTCACGGAAGCCTTCATCCGCAACTTCACCAGTACCTACAAGCAGGCTCCCAAGCCCCGACAGCTCTCCTTATGTGTTCAAGGGCCCACTGAATGAACTCGCGACTACCTCACACGCTGGGCCGAGCTCCGCACTTCCTGCGAGGGGGTGCACGAGGTTCAAGCCATAGAGTACTTCACCGCCGGGTGCCGAGAAGGCAACCTCCTCAAGCACAAGCTCCTCTGCGACGAGCCGACTACCCTCGACGAGCTGCTGGTCATAGCAGACAAGTACGCCACGGCCGACTCTTCAATGAAGACCGAACTCCGGGTAGACGCCTCCGGGAAGGTGCTTAATCCGGCTCCCAAAACGCCGGCTGGGGACTCCAGCCGACGCCCGTACCAGAATGACAACAAGCGCAAAGGGCCACGTGCCGCCTTCCACCAGTCGGCAGGTGGCCACAGTTGAAAACGAACAACCCGAGGGGCGGCCCGCACCCAAGAAGCAGACGGGCGGCAGGCCGGCTTGGCAGCCGGCTTTCTCCTACGAGCAAGCCCTCGACGCCCCTTGCAAGTTCCACAGCGGCGCGAAGCCGTCCAACCATACGACCCGGAAATGCCACTGGCTCACCCGAATCACCAAAGGCGAAGGGCTGGTGCCGCCTCTGCCTGCTGGTTAGCCGCCTCCGGCTCCTCAACAATCGGCCGCTCGACCAGCAGTCGGGGCCGTTCAAGACGAGTTCCCCGACGAGCACGCCGCCAACGTCGTCTTTACAAGCCAGCCCGATGACCTGCGCAGCCGGCGCTGACAGCACCAAGAAGTCAACGCGGTCGCCTCCAACCACCCCGAGTACATGCACTGGTCAGAAAGGCCTATCAGCTGGAGCCGGGCCAACCACCCAGAGGTGATGCCGTCCCCCGACTCTTACGCATTGGTTTTGGATGCCACCCTAGCAACAGACAGACGCGCTGCCCGTTTCTCCCGCGTGCTGATAGATGGCGGGAGCAGCATCAACATACTGTACCGTGACACCATGGAGAAGCTGAACATCAAGACGAAGCAGCTCATGCCAAGCCGGACCGTGTTCCATGGCATCGTACCCGGCCTGTCCTGCTCACCAATCGGCAAGATCAAGATAGATGTCCTCTTTGGGGACAAGGATCACTTCCGCCGAGAAGCAGTTTGGTTTGAGGTAGTGGATTTGGAGAGCCCTTACCACGTGTTGCTTGGCTGACCTACTCTAGCCAAGTTCATGGTTGTACCCCACTACGCCTACCTCAAGATGAAGATACCGAGTTCCAAGGGCATCATCACCATAGCCGGCGACTACAAGAAATCCTCCTAGTGTGCAGCAGCCAGCAGACGGCTGGCCGAGTCGCTCGTGATCGCTGAAGAGAAGAAGATGCCGGATCGAGTCGTGGCCATGGCCGGCAAGCAGCCGGCCCTGTCCCCTGACCCCAAGGAATGTGAGGCCCAAGGTTCTTTCCAGCCGGCTAAAGAAACGAAGAAGATACCTCTGGACCCAGAGAACCCGGAAAGGTTTGCCGTCATTGGGGCAAACTTGGACAGCAAATAGGAAGGCGAGCTCGTCGATTTCCTCCGTGAGAATCGGGACATCTTCGCATGGTCCCCCAAAGACATGCCGGGTGTCCCGAAGGAATTCGCCGTGCACAAACTACATGTCTGAGCAGATGCAAAGCCAGTCAAGCAGCCCCTCCTCCGACTATCAGAGGAGAAAAGAAGGATTGTAGGAGAAGAGATAGCCTGGCTTTTGGCAGCCGGCTTCATCATGGAAGTGTTCTTTCCGGAATGTCTTGCCAACTCGGTCCTCGTGCTGAAGAAGAATAACAAGTGGCGCATGTGTATAGACTACAGTAGCCTCAACAAAGCCTGCCCCAAAGACCTCTTCGCCCTACCAAGGATTGATCAAGTGATAGACTCCACAGCCGGATGCGAGCTGTTGAGTTTCTTGGATGCTTACTCAGGCTACCACCAGATAAAGTTGGATCCAGGTGACCGCCTAAAGACCGCCTTCATCACACCATTCGGAACTTTCTCCTACCTGACTATGACATTCGGCTTGAGAAATGCCGGTGCCACTTTTCAGCATTGCATGCAGAAATGTCTCCTCAAGCAACTCGGCAGAAATACCCACGTCTATGTAGACGATATTGTGGTGAAGATGGAGAAGCGTGGCACCTTGCTAGAAGACCTCAAAGAGACGTTTGAAAACTTGCGCTAGTTTCAGATCAAGCTCAACCCCGAGAAGCGCGTGTTCGGAGTACCAGCCGGCCAACTTCTAGGCTTCCTGGTCTCCGAACACGGCATCAAATGCAACCCAGTGAAGATAAAGGCCATAGAGAGAATGGAGATTCCCACCAAGCTACGAGACGTCCAGAAGTTTTGCCGGATGCCTGGCCTCCCTGAACCGTTTCATCAGCCGACTCGGAGAGAAAGCTCTCCCCCTCTACCGACTCATGAAGAAGACCACTCATTTCGAGTGGAACGACCAAGCCGACCAAGCCTTCCACGAGCTGAAGAAGATGCTGGCCACGCCGCCTGTCTTGGCGGCGCCGACTGAGAAAGAGCCCATGCTCCTTTACATTGCCGCTACCAGCCGGGTGGTCAGCACCGTTATCATGGTTCAACGCCCGGAAGAAGGCCGAGCTCAACCAGTCCAGAGGCCGGTGTATTATTTAAGTGAAGTGCTGTCCACCTCGAAGCAGAACTACCCGCACTACCAGAAGATGTGCTATGGTGTGTACTTCGCCGCCAAGAAGCTCAAGCCCTACTTTCAAGAGCACCCCATCACGGTCGTGTGCACTGCCCCGCTCGCCGAGATGATAGGCAGCCGGGATGCATCTGGCCGGGTGGCAAAATGGGCCATTGAGCTGGCCCCGTGCACGATCTTCTACCAGCCGCGCACCGCCATCGAGTCCCAAGCATTGGCCGACTTCCTCGTCGACTTGGCCGAGACCCAGTACCTACCGCCGGCCCCCGACTCCAATCATTGGCGGATGCACTTCGACGGGTCCAAGATGCGCACCGGCTTGGGAGCCGACATCATCCTCACTTCTCCCAAAGGCGACAAACTCAGATACACATTACAAATTCATTTTGCCGCCTCCAACAATGTGGCCGAGTACGAGGCGCTCATACACGGGCTCCGGCTAGCCAAAGAACTCGGCATTCGCCGGATCCTGTGCTATGGCGACTCGGATTTGGTAGTCCAGCAATCATCCGGCGATTGGGATGCCAAGGACGCAAATATGGCGAGCTACCGCTTCCTCGTTTAACAAATCAGTGGGTACTTCGAAGGATGCGAGTTCCTCCACGTGCCACGAGCCGACAACGAGCAAGCAGATGCTCTGGCACGAATAGGCTCCACTCGACAAGCTATACCAACCGACGTCTCTCTCCAACGCCTCCTAAAGCCGTCTATCAAGCCGTCTCCGGAATCCGACTCCATCTTCGTACCGCCTAACCCCGACGCGGTCAAATCGGTCTTGGGGAACCGAGCAGGCGGCTCGGGGACTTCAATAGGCGGCCCGGGGACTTCAATAGGCGGCATGGGGACTTCAACAGGCGGCTCGGGGACTGCCATAATCGCTCCCGGCCCGGGGACTACGGCAGTCGGCCCGGGGACTGCATCGACACAACAGGCGGTGGCCGACTCCAGCTCTTCACCACCCAGCCCACCCGCCAGTCGCGAGAGCCGTGTTGGCAATAGAAGAAGTCACAGCTCCATCATGGGCCCAGCCCATCCTCAACTTCCTGGTAAACAGAGAGCTGCTGACTGACGAGATCTCGACAAGGCAAGTCCAACGCCGAGCCGGAGCATACACAATAGTTAACTGAGAGCTCGTTAGGCGCAGCGTCACTGGAGTCTTCCAGCGCTGTGTCGAGCCAGAGAAGGGCGTAGCAATCCTCAAGGACATTCACCAAGGCGAATGCGGCCACCATGCAGCCTCAAGATCGCTCGTCGCCAAAGCTTTCCGCCATGGTTTCTTCTGGACGACTGCTTTGGACGATGCCAAGGAATTAGTCGAATACTGCAAAGGGTGCCAAGTCTTCAGTTCCAAGCAGCACCTGCCGGCTACTGCACTCAAGACCATTCCCCTCACCTGGCCTTTTTCCGTATGGGGGCTGGACATGGTGGGCCCATTCAAGACGGCAAGCGGCGACATGACACATCTGCTCGTCGCTGTGGATAAATTTACCAAGTGGATTGAAGCAAAGCCAATCAAGAAACTGAATGGGCCGACTGCCGTAACATTCATTGCGGATATCACAACCCGATACGGTGTGCCACACAACATCATCACCGACAATGGCACGAATTTTGCCAAGGGAGCACTGGCATGTTTCTGCGTGACACAGGGCATCCGACTGGACTTAGCGTCCGTTGCCCACCCGCAGTCAAACGGCCAAGTTGAGTGAGCAAACGGCCTCATCCTCTCCGGCATCAAGCCCCGACTGGTTGTGCCATTGGAGCATTCGGCCGGCTGTTGGCTCGACGAGCTGCCGGCCGTCCTCTGGAGCTTGCGCACTACCTCGAACAAATCAACCGGCTTCACTCCTTTCTTTCTTGTATATGGTGCCGAGGCCGTCATCCCAACTGACATCGAGTACGAATCACCTCGGGTCACCATGTACACGGAGGCGGAGGCCAAGGAAGCACGAGAAGACGGCGTCGACCTGCTGGAAGAAAGCCGGCTGTTAGCCCTCAGCCGGTCCGCCATCTACCAGCAGGGTTTGCGCCGCTACCATAGCCGGAAGGTCAAGCCAAGATCCTTCCAAGAGGGTGACCTTGTGGTCCGGCTGATCCAGCGAATAGCCGGCCAGCACAAGCTCTCGGCCCCTTGGGAAGGCCCCTTTGTCATCAGCAGAGCATTAGGCAACGACTCCTACTACCTGATCAACGCGCAGAAGCTGAAGGCACGCAAGAGAGATGATTCCGGCAAGGAGTCGGAACGACCATGGAACACCAGCCTCCGCCGAAGATTTTATAGTTAAAAAGCAGTATGTACTGATGAAGTCATGTACCTAGGGTAGGGTCATGGACCTATCTAAGACACCCTCCCCAAGGACATCTCTAGAAGAAGCTACCTTTCAGTCGACCTGGAAGGGTTCCACTTGACCAACTGGAAGACACTCGACCATGAAGCCAACCACTCGACCGCCAGAAGATCTAAAGCCAGTCTGCACCCAAACGGTCGGTCATTAAGTAGCCTTTATGGTCATCATAGCACTTTATGTGGGCGTTACCAGTAACCCCCTATCTTAATGTACCTTTAACCCTGCATAACTGAGGACCGGAGGGGTCTGGCGAACTCTATATAAGACACCCCCTCCTCAGTGTAAGGGGTTCACATCTTTGTAACTCATACACGCATAATCCAGTCGACCGCCTCCGGGCTCCGAGACGTAGGGCTATTACTTCCTCCGAGAAGGGCCTGAACTCGTAAAACTTGTGCGTATAGAACTACTCCATAGCTAAGATCTTGCCTCTCCATACCTATCCCCCATTCTACTGTCAGACTTAGAACCACGACAGTTGGCGCCCACCGTGGGGCAGGTGTCTTAGCGACTTGTTGGAGAAGTTGCATTTTTCTCGATCCCATTCATCATGGTTTCAGGCGGAGTTTTGGTTGAGGGCTGTGAGATCCATCTCGGCGCGCTCACGTTCATCGCCGACGACTCCGCTTGGTTGCAGGAGGCTCCACTCGACGTTGACGCACTCCCGCCCGCGAAGCGGCACGACTACAGGCGTCGTCGCGGCGTCCTCCTGCGGCAGCCGTCGACCCAGTATCGGTCGGCTCTTGTGCCGTCCTCCTTCCCGGCCTCGCACCGGCGTAAGCGCTCCGGTCGATCGAGGCTTCAGTGGTGGGTGAGGCACGCGGTGGCCCGCCAGTCGGCCACTCCCCAAGTCGCGGCAATCAAGCCCGACGAATCTCTCTACGGCCTGTTCGATCTGTCGACTGGCTCCGCCAGAGACTGCATCCGAGTGTGATAGAAGCGATACAGCGGCGGAGGTTCTGATGGTCGACGGACCATGCAGTCCTCCTGGTTTCCCCCGCACCGACGAAGGCGTTGGCGGAGGCGAGCCGGCGCAGGCTCACGAAGAGCACCAACCCGAGCCCCTCACTTCGCTGTAGAGGGTGGAGCTCCGCCGCCGGAACATGGATGCGCTTCATACTCCTATCGTTGGAGAAACCCCCAAGGCCCGCGCCTTATAAGATGCACGTTTGGCCAACTTGGCTGAGCACACTCGACTGGAAAATCTCCAGCGAGTACTCGACAAACGAGCGCGACAACGGGTCCCGTCGTCCAGTCGACGTCAACTCTTTCCACAACCGACTCAGGTATACCGAACTCCCATTCAGAATCTAGCAGTTGCAGCCCGTATAGCAGAGTCCATTCAGCCTTCCCAGTCGGAGGCTGGCAGGGGCTTACTCCAGATCAGAGATTTGCTTCGGGCAACAGGAGATCAAAAATCAGCTGTATCACAGTCGCGGAACAGGATTCACAGCAGATCCGTCGCCGCGAATACAGTCCAGTCGGCACATAGCCCAAGATCGCCCGAGGCGTGAGGGACATGAAGGCCGGCATGATCAGTATGAGGACCGATTCGATCGTGATGATCGACGTCGAGTGCCCACTCCTCCCCCAAGGGGTGGGTCATATGCACCTCGGCAGCAAGATGAAAGACGCCAGCACAGTGTTGGGCGAAGGATTCCAGTTGACCCCAGAGAACCAGGCTTTGATGCGAGATCCGTCATCGTTCAAGGTCTGGTCGACAGGAACAGAGCTAGCCGTGGAGATCATGACAGAAACGGACCCATCAGCAGCAGAGTACACGTCTCAGGACCAGAGTGTTTTAGCAGAGCCATCAGAGCCGCGGTGATTCCTCCCAACTTCAGGTTGGCGACTGGAGTCAGTAAGTTCATTGGTGAGTCCAAGCCGGATACCTGGCTTGAGGACTACCGAGTGGCTGTCCAGATTGGAGGCGGCAATGATGAAGTGGCCATGAAACACCTGCCTTTTATGTTAGAGGGATCGGCCAGAGCATGGCTGAATCAGTTAGCACCCAACAGCATTTACACTTGGGAAGATCTAGACCGAGTGTTTGTCAGGACATTTGAAGGGACTTGCAAGCGACCAGCAGGGTTGACAGAGTTGCAGTCGTGTGTGCAGAAGTTGAATGAAACTCTGAGGTATTACATCCAGAGATGGGTCACTTTGCACCACATAGTAGAGAATGTATCGATCATCGAGCGATCATGCCTTCAAAGAAGGAGTTAAAACGAGAGTTGAGTCTGAAATTGGTCGGATAGGAGACATGACCACTGAGTCGAATGATGGAGATTGCCACCAAGTACGCCAATGGTGAAGAAGAGGATCGGCTCCGGAGTGGCAAGTACAAGTCAGCCGCTAATGAAACCGGGGGAGGGAACTCCAGTCGGAAACAGAAGCGGAAAGCCGAGCTGGTCGCTCCTGGAGAAGCCTTGGCCGTGACTCCAGTAAAGTTCAAGGGGAAACCCAAGGGGCCTTGGAACCCCAAGAAAGTTAAAGACCAAGATGGAAATGATGTGTTGGACTTGCCATGTCACATTCACACGAAGAAAGATGAAGAGGGTAAACTCATTTACCCAAAGCATACCACTCGACAGTGCCGGCTCTTAATTCAGCAGTTCCAGGGGAAGCAGCCCAAGAATAAAGAAAAGGAGTCGGACAAAGTTGAGGACAAGGAAGATAGTGACGGTGGGTACCCTCAGGTCAATTCCACTCTGATGATTTTTGCTGATGTTGAAAGCAAAAGTCGATTAAAAGTTATCAACCGCGAAGTGAATATGGTCGCTCCGACGACACCTAGTTACCTGAAATGGTCGCAGACCGCCATCACGTTCGACCAGTCTGATCGCCCAACACACATAGCCACCCCTGGGAGGCAAGCGTTGGTGGTCGACCCGGTCGTCGAAGGCACTCGACTAACTAAGGTTTTAATGGATGGTGGCAGTGGCCTGAACATTTTGTATGCAGAGACGTTAAAAGGGATGGGCATTCCGATGTCCAGACTCGGCACCAGCTACATGAGCTTCCATGGAGTCATTCCTAGAAAGAAGGCTGAGTCACTCGGCCAAATTGCTCTCGATGTGGTTTCTGGTGACTACAAGAATTTTCGTAAGGAAAAGTTGACCTTTGAGGTCGTGGATTTTTAGAGCGCTTATTACACTATCCTGGGGAGGCCGGCATATGCGCGTTTCATGGCTCGACCATGTTATGTGTACCTCAAGCTGAAGATGCCAGGTCCCAAAGGTGTGATCACTATCACTGGCAATCGGAAAAAGGCAGAAGAGTGTTTCCAGAAAGGCTCTAAGATCGCTGATGCTCAGATGGCAGTGGTTGAGCTGCAAGAGTACCAGAAAATTGCAGACCTGAGTGATTTGTTGCGAGCCAAGAAGCCCGCCACGGAGTCGGCATTTCAGTCGTCTGGGGAGACAAAACCGGTTCATATTCATCTGATTGATCCCAATGCTGCTCCGACTCACATCTCAACAACACTCGACTCCAAATAGGAAGAAGCGCTCATCCAGTTCCTCCGTGAGAACTGGGACATCTTTGCATGGAAGCCTGCTGACATGTCGGGTGTTCCCAGGGGACTGGCTGAGCATCGTCTGCGAGTCGACTCAAAAGTTAAACCTGTCAAAGAACATATTCGACGGTCCGCCGTCCAGAAGAGAAAGGCCATTGGTGAGGAGGTGGCTCGGTTCTTAGCAGCAGAGTTTATCCGAGAAATTTACCACTCCGAGTGGCTCGCCAATGTTGTCATGGTCCCTAAGAAGGACAATTCACTGCGCATGTGTATCGACTTCAAACATATCAATCGGGCCTGCCCGAAAGATCATTTTCCTCTCCCCCGCATCGACCAAATAGTCGACTCGACCGCGGGATGTGAGTGGTTGTCTTTCTTAGACGCATATTCCGGGAACTATCAGATCTGTCTGTATGGACCCGACGAGATCAAAACAGCTTTCATCACTCCATTCGGGTGCTTCTGTTATGTCACCATGCCATTCGGCCTAAAGAATGCCGGAGCCACGTTCATGAGGATGATTCAGAAGTGTTTACTCACTCAAATCAGTCGGAATGTGGAAGCATACATGGATGACATTATGGTCAAGTCACGGAAAGGTTCCGACCTATTGAGTGACCTTGCTGAAACATTTGCCAATCTCGGGAGGTATGATATCAAGGCTTAATCCATCAAAGTGCACATTCGGAGTTCTGGCGGAAAGTTACTCGGTTTCCTCGTTTACGAGCGAGGAATCGGCGCTAACCAGAAAAAGTTGGCACTATACTCGAATGAAAGCATACATGCGTGTGCACGATGTCGAAGCTTCTTGGATGCTTGGCGCTTTAAGTCGATTCATCTCTCGCCTCGGTGAAAAGGCATTGCCTCTTTACCGGTGATGAAGAAGTCGGACAAGTTCGAGTGGACTCCTGAAGCTGATGCAGCGTTTGCGAGCTCAAAGCTCGCTCTCCACCAAGCCGGTGCTTGCTGCCCCAATCAGCAAGGAGCCGTTGCTGCTTTACATCGCAGCCACAGGACAAGTCGTCGATCTGATACTTACGGTCGGCGGGAAGAGGAAGGAAAGGCCTTCAAAGTTCAGCGCCAAAGTATATTATCTTTCGAAGTATTAACCCGTCGAAGCAAAGATACCCTCATTATCGAAGCTTGTGTATGGGATTTATATGACGGCGAATAAGGTTGCTCACTACTTCTCGATCATTCCATTACGATCGTCGTGACGCCCATTATCGAGATTCACTGTGAGAGATGCAACTGGTCGATGGCGAAATGGGCGATTGAACTTCTTCCCTTGATATCAAGTTTGAGGCAAAGAAAGCCATCAAGTCCCAAGCAATAGCATATTTCATCGCCGAGTGGATTGAACAACGATTACCGACTCAAGTTCACTCGAACCTTTGGAATATGTTCTTTGATGGTTCCAAGATGCTGAATGGTTCCGGTGCTGGGGTAGTATTGGTTTCCCCCCGAGGAGATAAGCTCAGATATGGGCTCCAGATTCACTTTGATTCTTCCAACAATGAAGCAGAATACGAAGCACTGTTGTATGGGTTGAGTATGGCCATTTCACTCGGCGTCCGTCGCCTCATGGTTTATGGCGACTCAGATCTGGTGGTTAATCAGGTGATGAAGGAGTGGGACGTCAGAAGTCCAGCCATGACTGGTTACTGTAATGCAGTGAGGAAGCTAGAGAAGAAGTTTGAGGGGTTAGAGCTCCATCATATACCCCGACTGAAAATTCAAGCTGCTGATGGTTTGGCGAAAATAGGGTCCAAGAGGGAAGCCATTCCCAGTGATGTGTTTTTGGAGCACATTCGCACACCGTCGATTCAAGAGGATCCTTTCATTGAAGAAGCTCCACAGCCAAAAAGTGCCACTGATCCGACTGAAGTTGAGGTTCCAGCGGTGGTCGACTTGGTCATGGAAGTCGTGGTCATCACTCCCGACTGGACAATTCCGTACATTGCGTATATCCTGAGGAAAGAGCTCCCGGAGAACGAAGAAGAGGCTAGACAGATCGTCCACCGATCCAAGGCCTTTACTGTGATCAAGGGACAGTTGTTCAGAGAAAGCGTGACTGGAGTCAGCCAGAAGTGCATAACGCCAGAAGAAGGTTAGATAATTCCTGATGATATCCACTCGGGGACCTGTGGTCACCATGCGTCCTCTCGGACCATCATGGCTAAAGCATACCGAGCGGGATTTTACTGGCCGAAAGCAAATGAAATGGCAAAGGAAATAGTCGACAAGTGTGAAGGATGTCAGTTCTACTCCAATATGTCACACAAATCAGCCTCAGCATTGAAGACCACTCCACTCGTCTGGCCATTCGTTGTTTGGGGATTGGATATGGTTGGACCCCTGAGAACTGGCAGGAGCGGATTCACTCATTTGCTTGTGGCATTCGACAAGTTTACGAAGTGGATCGAAGCTAAACATATCAAGAATCTTGATGCGTGCGCTGCTATCAGTTTCATCAGAGAGTTGATATTCAGATATGGAGTTCCGCACAGCATCATCACTGATAATATATCAAACTTCGATCCTGACAAGTTCAAAGCCTTTTGCGCCTCTCAGGGCACGCGAGTTGACTATGCTTCAGTTGCTCACCCCCAGTCGAATTGACAAGCAGAACGAGCAAATGGTCTAATTCTCAAAGACTGAAACCTCGACTGATGCGTGATCTCAAGCATGCAGCAGGGGCGTGGGTCGAAGAACTT
Organism: Aegilops longissima; assembly: GCA_021605205.1. NCBI lineage: Eukaryota > Viridiplantae > Streptophyta > Magnoliopsida > Poales > Poaceae > Aegilops > Aegilops longissima. The sequence goes on from CM038676.1 coordinate 628,695,762, forward strand.
CCGTCGGTTCTTTGGGGATTAGGGACCACTCATTATCGGTCGTATGGGAGAACTCCATTCTTCATGGTCTATGGAGCTGAAGCAGTTCTGCCAAGCGACCTGCTCCACAATGCGCCCCGAGTCGAACTCTACTCCGAAGCTGAAGCGGAGCAAGCCCGGCAAGATGTAGTCAACCTCCTTGAATAGGAGAGAGAGATGGCCCTGATCCGCTCGACCATCTATTAGCAGGACTTCCGTCGATTCCATGCTAGAAATGTGAAGAACCGAGTCTTTCAAGAAGGGGACTTGGTCCTCCGAGTGGATCAGAAGAAACCACACAAGCTCGCTCCCACTTGGGAAGGTCCCTTCATCGTCACCAGAGTTCTCCACAATGGAGCTTATCATCTCTACAACGTCGAACGCCAGATCGATGAGCCTCGAGCCTGGAATGCGGAGCTGCTCCGCCCCTTTTACACTTAAGAACTCACTCGGGTGAGATGTAATAAAAATACCTCTGTAGTTTGTTTATCAACGATAAGAATGTTATAATTTTCCCAGTGATTTTTATTACTTTTTCATTTACATAAGAAATTTCCCCCAGTGGGTGGCTTAGCCGCGAACCTATTTCGCCTAAGTTTGTAAAAAAATCCCTGCTGAGTGGAGAGCCAGCCTCCCACTCAGGGGCTTAGCCGCGAATCCGTTTCGCCTAAGTATCTGAAAAATCCTACCGAGTGAGGAGTCAGCTTCCCACTCGGGGGCTTAGCTGCAGTCCAAGCACTAGCCTAAGTATTTGAAAATCCTACAGAGTGAGGAGCCAGCCTCCCACTCGGGGGCTTAGCTGCAGTCCAAGCACTCGCCTAAGTATTTGAAAATCCTACCTAGTGAGGAGCCAGCCTCCCACTGGGGCTTAGCTGCAGTCCAAGTACTCGCCTAAGTATTTAATACAATGTGCACTTTGCAAGGACTGACGAGGTACAGGTCATTGTTGCCTTCCCTTCAAAGCTATGACACAAAAATCCTCTTTGGAGGCTTAGCTGCAGTCCAAGACTTGCCTAAGTTTGAAAAATCCTACCGAGTGGAGAGCAAACCTCCCACTCGGGGCTTAGCTGCAGTCGATGACTCGCCTAAGTTTGAAAAATCCTACCGAGTGGAGAGCAAACCTCCCATTCGGGGCTTAGCTGCAGTCCATGCTACGCCTAAGTTTGAAAAATCCTACCGAGTGGAGAGCAAACCTCCCACTCGGGGGCATAGCTGCAGTCCAGTACTCGCCTAAGTTTGAAAAATCCTACCGAGTGGAGAGCAAACCTCCCACTCGGGGGCTTAGCTGCAGTCCAGTACTCGCCTAAGTTTGAAAAATCCTACCGAGTGAAGAGCAAACCTCCCACTCGGGGGCTTAGCTACAGTCCAATACTCGCCTAAGTACGAAATCCATCCCGATTCGCAAGGACGACGAGGTGCAGGTCGATTGCTTCCTTCTCCTTTGGAGCTGCGTCACAAGTACAACGTGCGCTTCATCCCGATCCGCAAGGACGACGAGGTGCAGGTCGACTGCTGCCTTCTCCTTCGGAGCTGCATCACAAGTACAACGTGCGCTTCATCCCGATCCGCAAGGACGACGAGGTGCAGGTCGACTGCTGCCTTTTCCTTCGGAGCTGCGCCACAAGTACAACGTGCGCTCCATCCCGATCCGCAAGGACGACGAGGTACATGTCGACTGTTTCCTTCTCCTACGCCTGCAAGAGCAACAAAGTGTAGGTCGACTGGATCCACCTCAGAGGTGCATCTCAAGCATTGAAGCATAATCCGAGTGAAGAGAAAAGTTCACTCGAAGGCAAACAAAATCATATTTCGACGATAAGTAAAGTTCGGATAGCATCCTAAGGATGCGAAGTACCAGAGCCTCAAGCACTGTTAAAGTTTATCGATTCTGAGGATCACTCAGCATTCGAGGCAAGTTTAAGACAAATCATAGAAGTTTTTACTCCTCGGCGGAGGACTGGAAGGCGCTGACGAACTGGTCCAGTCAATCCATCAGCGATTGGTGGCAGCACCAATGAAGGTCTCCATGAATGATCGGAAGTCGTACTTCTGTGTATTGGCAACTTTGATGGACGCCAACCTTTCCTCTCGCGCCTCCTTGCAATGAACGCGGACCAGGGACAGAGCGACATCAGCACTGCATCTAGCAGAAGACTTCTTCCATTCCTGCACTCGACTTGGAATATCACTCAGTCGAGTCATTAAAGACTCGATGTCATTTTGAAGTGTTTCGCCTGGCCAGAGTGTTGAGTCGTTCCGCGACACTGCAACCTTCAGACGAGCGAGGTAGTCCACCACAGCAGTAACGCGAGATTCCAGTCGGAGCACGTTCATAGCAGCTTCATCTTTTACGGGGGAGTTAATGGGGTCCAAACTTGTCTCCACTCGACTAGTCTCCTCCTCGAAATTCTGACAGAATTCTGCAAATACCACTCGAGTTCAAGCTAATGGTTCTATGATGAGTCGATGATGACAAGTCAATCGGATAAGAGGAATTACCTTCAAGCATGAGGAATAGCTTCTTGGCGAGTCCTCCCAGATAAGCCTCTAGATCATTCCTGTTCCCCGCCAGCTCACCAGCATTGTCGCTTACAGCTATCTTGTCGTTCTTTAGTCGGCTAACCTCCTTGTTAGCCGCATTAAGAGCAGCTTTCTGATTGGTGTTCTCTTCTTCAAGTTTTCCGACTGAAGACAGCTTCTCTTCCGCGAGCTTGGTCTTGTTCAAAGCCGTTTGTTGCGCCTCGGCAAGGTCATGATCCTTCTTCTTGAGCCTCCTCCATTTTATGCGCAAAATGGCGGTGAGGTCAGAATTAGGAAGGACAGAAAAACAAAAACAGTCGTCAAGATCTCACCAGCCATACCTTTTGCTTCGTCTCGCCTATACGGAAGTTCTCATGTGCAAGCTTCAAGTCAAGGTGGAGCTGGATCTGTTTGTTCTCCAATTCAGTGTATCGAGCCACAAGCTCGCAAGACTTCTGTAAATAATCAGTCGACAGACGTCACAGATAGGTTACTTCCGAGTGACTAAGAAAAATCATTGCGTTTCTAAGACTACAGCCGAATCAAAATATTCGACAGTAGTCTCGGGGACTACACCCAGTGGGTGCACTTAGCGTGCCCCCACTGATCCTACCAACTCGGTCTGACCAGTCGACCGAAAGAGAAAAAAAAGAGGGAAAGGAGTTCTTCAGACTACGGTCGGCTGCAAAAAATCCACCATAGTCTCGGGTACTACACCCAGTGGGTGCACTCAGCGTGCCCCCACCGGTTTCAAGATTCCACTCGACATGGTCCGACCGGACCGAGTGAAGAAGTTACCAAAGAGATATAAAGTATAAAGACTACGGTCGACTGCCAGCAGTCCACCATAGTCTCGGGGACTACACCTGTAAGTGCATCTAGTGCCCCTTAGTGATTTTGGTGTATTGAAGACTTATAGGTTAAGTAACTGATGCGTTTGTAAGTGTACACAGGTCTATAAGTCTATGAGGAGTTTGATATTTGAGAGAAAGTCGACCCTAAAATGAATTTCTTCAATGAAGAATTTGATATTCGAAGACTTTAAGAAGACTTTGAAAGTGAAGAAATTGGTGTGATCCTGAAGACTTGGTATTCGCTTGAGGAATATGAAGCGTGAAGACTTTTGTTTTCGTAGTTTCGTTTTCTCTTTCTTGAGTCATAGGAAACACCGTCTTTGTTAAAGGGGTCGAGGAAATACTAAGGAAAAATTTCCATTTGATGCTCAACTCAAAATCCTACACCTACCAAACCTTTGAGTGAAGCTTTTGAAATCTCATACAGTTCAGTCAATTTCTTGATGTGAGACGAAGCTCTTCTAGTCCTTGAGGAATTTGTTCTCGATCGAGGAGTTAGGAATTCGCCAGGTGAATTGCCTACGATGAGGAACATGATAGCCACGAGGAATTTGATGTTCAAATTCCGACCGTTCTTGTCTTCTTGCATGCCACCTGTCCCCAAAATATCTTATCCACCTAACGGTCATATCATTGAAGGGCATTTATGTCTTATCATGTCGGGCTGCTCCTAGGCTATAAATAGCCGCCCCTACAACCACTAGTTGGTTGGCTGCTCGAAGAACTTGACACTTGTCATTTGAGAGCAACCCATCCTCCGAGGACTTTGAGCGAAAATCATCAAGTGAGGAAAAACCCAAAGTGAGGAAAATCCCAAAAACCAAACCCCAACAAACCCAAAGTGATTGAGCATCACTGAAGAAATTGATCCAGCGTGGATCCGGCGCTTTTACCTTTGAAGACTGTGCTTCTTCCAGACGGTTAGGCGTCACGGTCTAGAGCATCCAAGAGGAATTGTGGATCGCCGAGTGACCAAGTATGTGAAGGTTTGGAAGTCGCCTGAAGACTTACCACGAGTGATTGGACGAGGTCTGCGTGACCTTAGTTCAAGGAGAATACGGTGAGGACTTGATGTCCTGAGCTGCGTGCTCGGTGGATGGGTGTCCGGACTGCGTGTCCTCGAGTTTAAATACTCAGCCGCTCCAACCAGACGTACAACTGAGACAGCAGTTGGAACTGGTCTACCAAATCATTGTCTTCACCAACCTAACTGGTTCCATTTCCTCAACCCTTTCATTTCCTCATTACTGTGTTGAGTGTTTGTCATATCTGTGTTTGAAGACTTTGACTGAAGACTTTCTCAATTTCCTCAGTTCAATTTCTTGATCTGTTTGTCTTCATCTTGTGTTATCCTGTGATTACGCTTTTCGTACTCTGTGATTGTCTTCATTTCATCATGATGACTATGCTTGTAATCTGCTATGTTTACTTCGAGTACTTATTCGCTGCATGTATTTCTTCGCTAAGGAATTTCCTCACGGAAAATTCCTCAGTGAAGAATTTGTAAAATTCATAAAATCGCCTATTCACCCCCTCTAGTCGATATAACGACTTTCAATTGGTATCGAGCAAGGTACTCCCTTGTTACGTGTGATTTTGGTTTAACCACCGGAGTTTTAGTTATGTCGACCGCAGTATGATCAAGGTCTCAGCAGGGTGTCCTACCTTCGATGGGACGGACTACCCCTCTTGGAAGAACAAAATGCGAATGCATCTTGAAGCAATTGACAACGATCTACGGTATGTTGTGACAAAAGGTGTTTCCTCGGTCACACCCTCTCGAATGATGCTGATGTGAAGAGATTCAAGCAACTCGATTCTCAAGCGAAGAATATCATATGTGGCCATCGAGCAAAGGCCAATATGGAAGAGTGAGTGCTTTGGAATCTGCCAAACTCATTTGGGACAGGCTGTCCAAAGTAAATGAAGGTGTTTCAACTCAGCGTGACTCTCGAGTTGATGTTCTTCGGAATCTCTTCAACCGCTTCAAAAGACTCGACAACGAAAATGTTCAACAAACCTTCGATCGCCTCACTGACATCTCAAATGAGCTTCAAGCACTGGGTGCCACTGACATCACCGACCATGAGGTGGTGAAGAAATTGCTAAGATCGCTTGATTCCTCATTTGACACTCGCATGCGATGATACAAGAACGAGCTGACTACAAGTCTCTTGATCCTGCTGATATCCTCGAAGGCTAAATACTCACGAGTTCCAGCTTGCTGAAAAGAGAGATCTCTATGGTTCTGGCTATGGAAGAACACGTGCCCTGAAGGCCAAGGCTGAATCTGAATCTGAGAGTGAAGAATCTGGTAGTAGCCTTGGAGATCTGAAGAATTTGGCGAGAGCTAGCACTGCTCATGAAGAAATTCAGAAATTCACAAGGCGTGGTCGTTTTGGAAAATCCTCAAGAAGCAGTGATTCCTCATCTAGTGACTATAAGCGAAGACTTTGCCACAAATGCAAGAAACCTGGTCACTATATCCAAGATTGTCCTCGATGGGAAAAGGAATTGAAGAAGAAAAACACAAGGATTACAGATTACGATGACGTGAAGAAGAAGAAGAAATCATCAAAATCTTCATCATCAAAATCCTCAAAGCCTTCTTCTCACAAGAAGAGCAGCTCCAAAAAGGCTCGGGCATTCATTGGCAAGGAAATGGACTCTGAAGCTGAATCGAGGAAAATGAGGAAGAGGAGGAGTCGAAGAATCCGAATCTGGTGTGGCTAGTCGGCTCTTGCTACGCCTATGTTAGCAAGTCCATCTTCAACATCAAGAAACCTGACTCACCGACAAACCCTGATGAGGAAAATGATGACTACGCCCCACCTATTGCTTCATGGCAAAAGGTGCTAAGGTACTCAATTACACCTCCTCCGAATCTAGTGAAAATGAATCGATGAGGATCTCAAGCCCAGCTACTCTAAACTTGCTAAGATTGCTATAAAACAACAAAGGGCTTTTGAAAAGGTTCAAAACATGCTAGATAAGAGTGATGATATGTTAGGTGAAGAAATGGATCGCACTCAAGCCCCGATGAAAATCTTGAGAAAGTTAGGTCTAGGCTTGACAGCCTTCAAGGTCATCATAACACTCTTATCTCGATCATGAGAAACTTTCTTATGAATTTCTTCAAAGAAAGCAAGATCTTGAGAAGCTAAGAGCGAGTTATGAAGATCTTGAAGGAAGGCGCGATTCATTACTTGCTCAACAAATCAGCGCTTCTCAAGAAGAATTTGTTCCTCCATGCTTAAAATGCATTGAGCGTGAATCGCTAATTCTTCACTGAATGTTCAAATGCTTCAACTGTTACAAATTCTTCACCTGCCTCTGCTATCACTAATTCCTCACCGAGGACATTGCTAGTATCACCGACGATGCAGGGTTGAAGGAATTGTACATGACAGCATGTACAAAAGCCTCAAAGGGCATCGACTCTTTGTGATGTGCTTAAAAAGCAGATCCTCAACAGAAACCCTAGGAAAGAGGGTATTGCCTTTGAGAGGAAACTCAATGCTGATGGAACGTACTGGAAGCCTGAGCAGTATCCCAAAACCTCATGGGTTGCTGCAAAGGGACCTCCAGTTGATCCATCTACCTTATCTGGTTTTACATGTGAATTTCCTCATTCTGATGATGAGTCATTTGACTCAAACTATAAACTGTTCAAAAATCAGAATGGTGAAGTATTTGCTAGATATGTTGGCACTAACTGCAGGAACGGTCCCCCTATGAAGAAAATCTGGGTTCCCAAGAAATGTCTTGAAAGTCTTCAGGTGAATGTCCTCATGACACCACCTGTGAAGAAAAGGAACCCCAGATCAAATTCTTCATATGGACCAAATTCTTCATATGGATCCAAGTCCTCATACGGACCAAATTCCTCACGTGGATCAAATTCCTCAAAAGGATCAAAGTCCTCATATGATTATCATCGTGCTAACAACTCTGTTTCGCAGGTAGAGCTAAGGGCTATGAATATGTGCATTATTCTTCAAACCAATATGTTCATAAGTCCTCGAAGAATTTCTCTCGCTTATTCATATGCTTACCCTAACCCCTCTTATGTGAAACGAAATGGTTTGGCCTCTATGCCACCATTCTCATATGGTGCTCGCAGAATGATGAACTCTTTGCCACCCCTTCAGATGTGGGTGGTGAAGAAAAAGAACTAATCTCTTCTGCAGGGTCAGGTCTCGGGCGTGTCTTAAACGTCTCAAGAATTTCTTGGGGCCCGACAAAATTGCCTGAAAGGACGCAGGCTAATCATGATGAAATGAACTTTCATTTCACACGTCCTCATACTACTTATCTAATTGATACTGACTGATGAAATTCATCTGATGAATTTGATATCATATTCTTCACTGATGAAGTATATGAGATCGTAAGTTGTACTAATTCATCTGCAGGATGATCAACCCAAAGCCACTGAGTGGGTTCTCGATAGTGGATGTACAAATCACATGACTGGTGACAAGAATCTATTGATGGATGCTCCTTATCACCGTCACATCTGAAGCATATCATCTTTCTTGACAAAGGCAAAAGTCGGTATTGGGACTTGGTAAGGTTGCTATCTCTAAGGACATGCACATGGACAAAGTCATGCTTGTTGAGTCTTTAGGATATAACCTCATGTCAGTCTCAATGCTTTGTGATCTTGATATGGTTGTTATCTTTGGCAAGTATCGTTGTGTTGTGATTATGGAAGTGACAATTCCAAAGTCTTGAAGGCTTTAGGAGAGGAGACTTGTATATTGTTGATTTTTCCACAGGACCACAACCAGCCGTGTGTCTACTTGCAAAAGCTTGAAGGCTGGCTATGGCATCGACGACTTGGTCACGCAGGCATGAGGAATTTGCACACGCGAAGAAGAAGCATGTCATTGGCATTGAGAATGTCAAATTCCTCAAGGATCACTTATGCGGTGCACTGTGAAGCTGGAAAAATGACCAAGGCCAAGCATCCAAATAAGACTATCATGACCACTACTCGTCCCTTCGAATTGCTTCACATGGACCTCTTTGGTCCCAATCATTACTCAGCTGTCATTAATGAAGCATCACTATATGGCTTTGTTATTGTTGATGATTACTCTCGTTACACATGGGTACACATTGTTACTTACAAAAATCAAGTGCAGGAAATCTTCAAACGATTTTCCTCGAGGGCTTCAACCAACTTTGGTGTGAAGATCAAGCACATCAGGAGTGACAATGGAACTGAGTTCAAGAATTCCGGTCTTGATGATTATCTTGATGAACTTGGTATTACTCATGAGTTATCTGCTCCCTATACTCCTCAGCAAAATGGCGTCGTGGAGCGCAAGACAGAACTCTTGTTGAGATGGCTCGCACTATGCTTGATGAATACAAAACGCCTAGTCGTTTCGGATTGAAGCAATTGACACTGCGTGCCACATCATCAACAGTATATCTTCACAAATTCTTCAAGAAGACGCCTATGAACTCCTCACGACAAGAAACCCAATGTAAGTTATTTCAAAGTCTTCGGTGCTAAATGCTGGATTAGAGATCCTCACCACACCTCTAAATTTGCACCGAAAGCACATGAAGGTTTTATGCTTGGTTACGGAAAGGACTCGCACACCTACAGAGTCTTCAACATCGCACTTCACAAGATTGTTGACACTGTAGATGTGCGGTTCGATGAAACTAATGGCTCGCAAAGAGAGCACCTACCTTCTGTGTTAGACGAACCAGCACCTGAGGATTCTATCAGGTTCAAGGCAACTGAGGATGTCATTCCTACTGAAGAAACTGCTGAAGAATTCATTCCTGTACGCGAAGAACGTCGAGCTGATGCACCTGAAGATAATGCTGAAGAAAATGGTGCTGAGGAAAATGATCAAATTCCTCGAAGACAACCAGCTCATCCTCGCGTTGCAAAAGAAGTGCAAGTTGACAAGATCATCGATGACATTGAAGCGCCAGGTCCTCTCACTCGCTCAAAAGCTTCACACTTATCTAACTTTTGTGGGCACTATGCTTTTGTCTCTATCACAGAGCCCACTAAGGTAGATGAAGCATTTCGAGCGGAGTGGATTCAGGCCATGCAAGAAGAATTACATCGTTCGAGCTCAACAACGTCTGGGAAACTGGTCAAACGTCCAGATCCTCGCAAGCATAATATCATTGGCACAAAGTGGATCTACCGCAACAAGCAAGATGAAAATGGTCTTGTGGTGAGGAATAAGGCACGACTAGTAGCTCAAGGCTACACGCAGGTTGAAGGAATTGATTTCGATGAAACTTTTGCACTGTTGCTAGACTTGAGTCTATTAGCATATTACTCGCCTATGCTAACCATCACAATATCACTTTATATCAAATGGATGTGAAAAGTGCATTCCTCAATGGTAAGCTTGAGGAAGAAGTATATGTTGCTCAACCCCGTGTTTTGAAGATCCAAAGAATCGACAAAGTCTTCAGACTAAATAAGGCCCTCTATGGCCTCAAGCAAGCCCTCGGCGTGGTATGATACATTGAAGGAATTCTTCGTGAAGAATGGCTTCACACCCGTTCACTCGACCCTACTCTCTTTACTAAATCTTATGATGGTGAACTGTTTGTGTGCCAAATATATGTTGATGATATTATCTTTGGCTGTCTTGACCAACGTTATAGTGATGAATTTGCCTATATGATGAGTGAAGAATATCAAATGTCTATGATGGGAGAGTTGAAATTCTTCTTAGGTCTTCAAATTAATCAACAACACAATGGCATATTCATATCTCAGAGAAATACCTCAAAGATGTCCTCAAGAAATTGGCATGCAAGATTGCAAAGGCGTCAAAATTCCTATGCCCACAAATGGCCATCTATGCATCGATGAAAATGGTATTGACTTGATCACAAGGTATACCGCTCCATGATTGGTTCTTTATTGTACTTATGTGCATCTAGGCCAGATATAATGCTTAGTGTTTGCATGTGTGCCCGATTTCAAGCTACACGAAGGAATCACACCATAAGGCTGTGAAGCATATTCTTGATATCTAGCTCACACACCAACACTAGGATTATGGTACCCCAAGGGCTCTACTTTTGATCTCATTGGATATTCTGACTCTGACTATGCTGGTGATCGTGTGGATCGCAAGTCAACATCTGGTACTTGTCATTTCCTCGGGCGATCTTTGGTGCGTTGGTCCTCGAAGAAACAGAACTGCGTATCACCGTCCATCGCTGAAGCTGAATACATTGCTGCTGGCTCGTGTTGTGCTCAATTACTATGGATGAAGCAAACCCTCAAGGACTACGGCATCAACGTGAAGAATGTGCCTCTCTATTGTGACAATGAGAGTGCCATCAAGATTGCTCACAACCCAGTTCAGCACTCGAAGACAAAGCACATTCAAATTCGTCATCATTTTCTTCGTGATCATGTGTTGAAGGGCGACATCTCCATCGAGCACGTGAAGACTGAAGAACAGCTAGCTGATATCTTCACTAAGCCCTTGGATGAGAAGAGATTTAGCAAGTTGCGGTGTGAGCTAAATATCTTAGAATCTTCGAATGTTCTTTGAAAAGGCACACATCCTAACACTTATGCAAAATTGATGACTTAGATGTGCAACACATGAAGAAACGTTTTTCTTCAATCAATGAAGAATAACACTCTAAATGTGAAGAAATTAATGAAGAAATTGATTCTCAGAACCCTACGACAATTGTACGCGGTGTCTGAAATCATCATTCTTATACGGTGGGTCACGCCACCACCAAAGTTGAAAATCTTCAATTTGAGTTTTTCCTCAGTTTTGAAATTCTTCAGTTTTTGAAATTCTTCAGTTTTTCAAATTCTTCAGTTTTTCAAATTCTTCAACTTTGCAAATTCTTCACTGTTTCCGTCGTCTTTCTTCATTGGCTATATATATATATATGGATTTATGTCCTCTACAGCATTCACTTATGGCTATTTCTTCAAGTCGCTTTTTCCGCTAAGTGAATGTGATCGGACCCTTCCCCCTCTATGCTATACTCAACCCAATCCATTCACAAATTCTTCATGTGCGTTCTACTTTGAAACTCGCTCAAATTCTTCATCGTGTCCTTGACACTGAAGAAATTGCGAACGGAACTTTTAAAACGAATCTTATCCAAACTTCTATTTTACCGCTCAAACCGTTCCGCATCCCACGATGCATTATTATATCCACCCACGATCGCACACGATCTCCACTACACTGTACGTGGGTGACACATGTCGTGAGAAGGGAAGCGGTCAGGGGCACGTTCGTCCTAAATCTTCGGACGAGCCGTTTTTCACCGTGGCTATAAATACCCCCTCTCCCTTCCTCACTCTTTTACTCGCTCGATCTCTCTCCCGCTCGAGCTCCTCGAAACCCTAGCGCCGCCGCTACTCCATAAATCGCCGGTGAGGAAAAGCTTCACCGCCTTGACCTCTTCGCCGACGTACTCTACGCCGACCGTGGAATTTCTTCACTCCGCCGTCGCCGTAGCTGATTTCCTCTGCCAAGTTAGGGCGGAGAAGATCTGAACGGACGAACTTCTCAACTGTTCATCTCAGTTCGTCGTGTTCTTCACTTCGGGTAAATTAAAAGTTACTTTTATTTACTCGCTTTGATTCTCAAATTTTCTTCAAATTCTTCAAAGGTGTTTATTTCAAATTCTCACACATATGAACACCTCAAATCTCTTGACTCATTTCTCTAAGCTATGATTTTCTTCAAGATTCCTCAATTGTGTGGATCTTGATCTATACAACTCTGGAACCTAAGATAAAGAACGCTTATTGAAATTCTTCAAGGCTCATCTGGTCAAAATCCTCAAACTTGTTCTTTTTGGAAAACCCTCTGAGAACGCATATGACCTCTTCAAATTCCTCGCACCTATACTCTGTTCACAGGTACAAATGTCTGCTGCTGAATCCCTAGGTTCTCATCAACTTAACTCATTTGCAGCGTTCCTCGAAGAAAAACTGCACACTTCTTCAGAGAACTCAATTGTTCAATTTCCTCACCTGAAGAAAATGGCAGATGGTAAGAAACCGCAGAAGGGAGGAAAGAAACCCGAGGTCATGACAGCATTCGAAATCCCTGAGGAAATATATGCTGACTATTGCACACCAGATGAGGAAAGCAAAAACCAACGCAAGGTGCGCATTCAGAAAATTGAACGGAGATGGGCACGGGAATGGAAGGAATACCGCTATGTTACACCTAAGTACATGAAGAAATTCGCGTTAAATCCTCCATGCCCAAGAGCTCCTTTGGCACCAGGCCAAATAGCTGATCCCACTAGCGTCAAACGCGGTGAGGACTTTCCTGATGAATGGGCTAAACGCCAAGCTAAGTTGGCTAAGCAAGCAAAGGAAGCGGTGAAGAAATTCAATGAGGATTCTGCCGCCGCTGCTGCCACTGAGGTCTCGGTCAAACCGAGGAAATCGATGCAAAAGAAGTCTGCTAACAAGCCCAGTGCTTCTTCATCTGTGCCCTCACGGCCAAGTTCCTCAACAGCTCCTTCCAGGCAAATTCCTCAGCAGCAAATTCCTCACGCCGCTACTGTTCCATCAAAGTCCTCAGCTGTTCCGTCCAAACCTTCAGTTCCTGTGCATCTCGCGACTTGTCAAAGGACTGCTGGTTTTTCAATTGCCTCAGGCACCTCTGCAAATTCCTCAGCTGCTTTCAATTCTTCATCTGGCCCGACTCTGCTGAAGACAAAAGCAACAGCTGGACGTGGTCCTCGGCCTAGCCCAAGGAAGAAACAGCTTGTCGTCCACGTGCCATCTGATGATGAGGCATCTGATGAAGAACTTGAAGAAATCATCGAGACCGCCAAGCTAGAGCCGCAAGAGCTAAGGGAACAGCTGTGCCAACGCTTTTGGACCGAAGAAAGTCCTCGATTTCATCGACCCGCACTGTGATCCCAATACCCCTCGCTCGATCTTCCTTTGACACCTGGTCAAAGTCATATGTTGACTCACTTCATTGCTGAAGAAAATGGAAGTTCGAGAAGGCGAAGGAAATCAAGAAGGCTCAATACAAGAAGGAGAGGTTCTTGAAGAAAAATGTTGTCAAGATGACACCTGAGGAACTTCTTCAAGCCCAAACTGAAATTCAGAACCTCAGCAAGGACTTTGACTCATACTATGCTGATTGGCAAGTTGTCAAGACCAGATTCGTCAATCTGACGAAGAATCTCACAAGTGTTGCTGCACCAGTGCAACATGAAAATCCTCAGGCTGAAGCCTCTGCTCAGCCTAATGAAGAAAATGCCAGCAACGCTGAAGCTCAGCCTGCTGAAGAAAATGCTGATTCCAGGGCTGATGAAGAAATTCCAGCCGCTGAAGAAACTGCCAGGGCACCCACTAGTGGTGCGCCTGAAGAAACTGCTCAAGACAGGGGAACTGCATCAGTTGCTCCTGAAGAAACTGCACCAAATTCCTCAGCTCCTCCTGCGCCAACTCCCACTCCAATTCTTCCATCTGCTTCTGATGTGAAGAAAACAAAGGCTGCGGAACGAGCTGCTTGAAGAAAAGGAAAGCATCAGCTGCGTCAGATTCTTCGGCTGCGAAGAAAATGAGGCCTATGACCAGCTCTGTTGAAAACCCGATTGATGCTATTCCAATTTCCTCCATACCATCAAAGGAAGTAGTTCCTTTTGGAGAAGAATATGAAATTCCTACCGGATCTGATGAAGAACATCAATCTCCTGCTCTGTCTGAGAAAATTGATGAAGAAATTGAAGTGGAAGCTGTCCCTTCAACCCCAGTCATTCCCTCATCAGACCATGAAATTCCTCAAGCTGGTACTGAGGAAAATGAAAATGAAGATGTGGATATTGGATGCACCACTCTAGTGATCAATGATGACTTTTGGGAAAGTCAGCATCCCAATACTCCTCTCTTCACCCCGCTTCAACAAGTTCCTCACTCCCCTGCACAGACTGTCCAGATAGACTCTGAAGAAAATCAACCCACGAGTCCTGTGCATGAAGAAATTCCAGCCTCTGCTGCTGATGAAACTGCTGCTGCTGCTAAAAATCCTCATACTGCACAAGTTGAGGATCAAGAAATTCCTCAAGCTGAAGAACCTGAACTTACAGTTCCAGAGGTGGTGATGCAACTGACTGACACCCCTCTGCCAAAGCAGAAGAATCCGTTCTCAACCAAGCAAAAGTTCAAGGCTGAAGATTTCTTTGCTGAGCATGTGTTCTTCACTGAATATAATCCTTATGATTCTGCTCGGATTAGGAAGAGGCGCTTCTGGACTGCCAGTCAAGCCAACTTCTATTCCTCAGTGCTTTTCAACAAGGACAAAATCTTCGATCATGCTCATATTCCTCATGTGGATATGGAGTCACTGCCAGGCTTTGAGCCCGTTCTAAGTGTTCTTCACGATGCAGGTCTTCTCAACTTTTGCACTGATATATGTGATTGGAATGAAGAGCTAATTCTTCAGTTCTATGCAACCCTTCACATCACCGGAGACGCTGAAGATGTGACTTCATGGGTCTTGGATTGGATGACCGAAAACACCCACTACAAGGCACCAGCAAGTGAATTGCTTCGAGCCCTTCCACTCAGTCCTCCAGTTGATGGTGCACGCCGATCTATGAAGAAAAGGAACTTTCAAATCACTATATGCAAGTGCTGATGAAGCCATTGAAACCAAGGCAAGCTCAAGGACCAAATTCCTCGTCAAGGAATTATTATATGTGCCTCGAACAGTCTATCGAATTTGACGAAGACTATGAGTCCTATCAAGGGCCACGACTCGAATGATGAAGAAGTCGTTGGCATCATGAAGAATATGCTTTTCAACATCATCCATGGCGTTCCGTCAATTTCCATGATTTCTTCATGAGGACTCGCTAACATTGCCATGTCACCTTTTGAGCTGAAGCCTTATGCGCCTTGGATTATGAGATTCATCAGTCAAGATCTTCACTGAATTACAAGGTCGACACTTTGAACCACTGCAGCTACCGCCCCGATTGAAGTCCTCAAACGGCCAATTGCCTCGGTGATGAAAAGGGAAAGGCTGCTGCTGTGATAGATGAAGGCATTCGTCCATTGGATGGACAGTTTCGCACAGCAGCATCCTACTCCACCAATGATGACTCTGCCACCCATGACTCAGCAGCAAATACCTCAGTTAAGCAAAATCCTCAAGCTACTGCACCCAGGGTGATGACTGATCGTGAGTTACTCCTCAGTCTTCATCAGAAGGTTGATCGCAATCACAAGTGGGTCAAACGTCAGTTTGGTACTATTCTTTACAACATGACCTCAACTCACAATGCAGTGAAGAAAAACCACTACTATCTTCATGAAACCTTCAAGCGCTCCTGGGCTGTTCTTTCACATGTCTACAATGAAGAAGAACTGCAATCAATGGGACTCAAGGAAGAATTTGACTGGTCTGCACCTCCTCCGAAGAAATTCAAGAAAGTCAAAGTTCCTTCCTTGGTGGCCAGCTCTTATTCTTCATCTCGCGACACTGATGAAAATGAAGATTTGGAAGACACTGCTGCTGGTCCTACTTCAACGAACAACCCCGACAATGCTGGCGCTCCGTCTTCAACTTGAAATTCTTCAAGAGCGTTAGTCCTCAGTTTCGATCCTTTTGGTCATTCGATGACAAAGGGGGAGAAATTTGAGTTAGTCTTCAAGCGGGTCTCGTTTTGTCTATATACAATATTTTATTAAGTTACAACTCTCGTTCTTCTGAAACCTTTTATTGGATCGAGTTGTAATCTTAAACCCGATGGTGCTTTGATACTTTTGATGCATTATGCTTTTGCTCTATGCTCTGATTACAGTAGAATTGATATGCGTTGATCCTTGTTATGCTCTGATCCTCATGAGCTCGGTGAAAATCTTCAAATCGATTTGGGATCTGATACTCATGAAAAGTTTCAAATTCCTCATACGCATTGGGCTCGATACTCTTTATGCATTATTTTGCATGCTCGCATATCATCAAGCACCATATTTCATCATGCATTTCAAATTCCTCATATTATATGTCAAATCGTGTATGAATTACAAGATATAGGGGAGATCTCCATGATTCAATTCTTCAAATGTGCATTGCCTCAAAAGCAAATTCCTCACTATGCACATCTTGTGGGGAGTTCTTCTATATCTTGCAATCAAAATCCTCATTATCAGTGTTTACACTTCATATATTTATCCTCGTTGAAAACTTAACCTATGTTGTCATCAATCACCAAAAGGGGAGATTGTAAGTGCATCTAGTGCCCTTAGTGATTTTGGTGTATTGAAGACTTATAGGTTAAGTAACTAATCGCTTTGTAAGTGTACACAGGTCTATAAGTCTATGAGGAGTTTGATATTTACAGAGAAAGTCGACCCTAAAATGAATTTCTTCAATCAAGAATTTGATATTTCAAGACTTTTCAAGACTTTGAAAGTGAAGAAATTGGTGTGATCCTCAAGACTTGGTATTCGCTTGAGGAATATGAAGCGTGAAGACTTTTGTTTTCGTAGTTTCATTTCTCTTTCTTGAGTCATAGGAAACACCGTGATGTTAAAGGGGTCGAGGAAATACTAAGGAAAAATTTCCATTTGATGCTCAACTCAAAATCCTACACCTACCAAACCTTTCGAGTGAAGCTTTTGAAATCTCATACAGTTCAGTCAATTTCTTGATGTGATGAGACGAAGCTCTTCCGGTCTTTGAGGAATTTGTTCGATCGAGGAGTTAGGAATTCGCGGTCTTGAATTGCCTACACAAAGGAGGAACATGATAGCCCCGAGGAATTTGATGTTCAAATTCCGACCGTTCTTTGCGCGCCACCTGTCCCAAAATATCTTATCCACCTAACGGTCATATCATTGAAGGGCATTTATGTCTTATCATGTCGGGCTGCTCCTAGGCTATAAATAGCCGCCTCTACAACCACTAGTTGGTTGGCTGCTCGAGAGAACTTGACACTTGTCATTTGAGAGCAACCCATCCTCCGAGGACTTTGAGCGAAAATCATCAAGTGAGGAAAACCCAAAGTGAGGAAAATCCCAAAACCAAACCCCAACAAACCCAAAGTGATTGAGCATCATGAAGAAATTGATCCAGCGTGGATCCGACGCTTTTACCTTTGAAGACTGTGCTTCTTCCAGACGGTTAGGCGTCACGGTCTAGAGCATCCAAGAGGAATTGTGGATCGCCGAGTGACCAAGTATGTGAAGGTTTGGAAGTCGCTCAAGACTTACCACGAGTGATTGGACGAGGTCTGCGTGACCTTAGTTCAAGGAGAATACGGTGAGGACTTGGTGTCTGAGCTGCGTGCTCGGTGACGGGTGTCCGGACTGCGTGTCCTCGAGTTTAAATACTTAGCCGCTCCAACAGGACGCATAACCGAGAGACAGCAGTTGGAACTGGTCTACCAAATCATTGTCTTCACCAACCTAACTGGTTCTATTTCCTCAACCCTTTCATTTCCTCATTATTGTGTTGAGTGTTTGTCATATCTGTGTTTGAAGACTTTGACTGAAGACTTTCTCAATTTCCTCAGTTCAATTTCTTCAGTCTGTTTGTCTTCATCTTGTGTTATCCTGTGATTACGCTTTCTATACTCTGTGATTGTCTTCATTTCATCATGATGACTATGCTTGTAATCTGCTATGTTTACTTCTGAGTACTTATTCCGCTGCATGTATTTCTTCGCTAAGGAATTTCCTCACCGACAAATTCCTCAGTGAAGAATTTGTAAAATTCATAAAAATCGCCTATTCACCCCCCCCTCTAGTCGATATAACGCACTTTCAACACCCAGTGGGTTCACTCAGCGTGCCCCCACCAGTCCGAAAATTGACTCGACACACCCAGTGGGTGTACAGATACGAAAATCTTCAGAAAGAAGAGTTTTTCAGGTAGCATATCCTAACAGAACAAGTGGTGATCAACTAATCTGGACGTTGCTCTGAAGAGCTGAACTGGCATCATAGGCCGCTTGGCTGGCTTCCCGGACCACCTTCATCTGCTCCATCATGAGCCCCGCTTGGCGTATAGCCTCCTTAGCAGCACCCACTTGGTCCTCCGGGACGTGGTGCGTGGCGAAAAGGGAAGGCGGATCAGTAGTCGACGTTGAAGGCCGGATACTCGTCAGCGGCACAGAAAAAGACACAGAAGTCCGAGTGGTGTTGCCGCCCTCATGAACCAGCGCCTCAGGCATCGATGCAACCTAAGCAGTCCTGCCGGCAGGTGCCTTCTTAGTCCTCCTCCGCCTCAACGGCGCCTCATCATCGTCATCAGGGAGATCAATGACATGAGGAGGAACTACAGAAAAGGTTCAAAGTTAAAAACGGAAATCCAATCGACCAAAAGCAAAATTGCGGCGATCATACCGAGGTTCGAGGTAGCAGCATCGTCCATCTCCTGGTCTTCGTTCCTGATTGAGGTCTCGGAGGTGGCAGCGCTGCAGATCTCAGAAATTAGTTGGTCAGTCAACAAGTCGGCCAAAAGTATGTTCGCGCTGAACAAAAGAGCTAAAGTTCTGTTGTACCCGGAAATAGTGGGGATAACCATCTTCATCTTGGGCAAAACCTTTATCGGCTTCGATGACGTCGCTCGGGGTTGCTTCGGCGCTTTTTCAGTCGGTGCCGGAGAGGTCGTCCGAGGACGCTTTGTCGACAGCCCGACAGGCGCGATAGCCTTGCCGCGCTCAACCGCGGGGTCATGGCTGAGCTTGGACCACCTTTCCATGCGAGGAGGGCCGACTTCTTCCTCCTCCTCCTCTTCGTCGGAGCTGTCGTCATCTTCGTCTCCCCCGCCGCCGATCGCCATTCCTCCCGGCTTTCACCTCCTCCGCCCTTCTTCCTCCTCAACTGGTTCCTGCGCCCGCTGGGCATCGAGTACATCTCGGTGGTGACCTGGAAGAAGACAAACAAGATGAAAGTCATCGACCGATTTAAGCAAACAAGATGGAGTAAGCAGAGACGGAGTCAAAGATACGGATTGAACCTTGTCCTGCTCAGACGATTGGTTGAGTGGAGGATCCTTCGGCTCCTCGGGGTTATCTTTGTTCCCAAAGTGATGGCGGCCATCCATCTCTCCAAAGGTGGCATCCTCGACCTCCTCCGGGTGGACCCGAGTGGTGTCTTCAGTACCAGAATACATCCACATCGGATGGTCTCGATACTGAAGTGGCTGGATGCACCGTCGAAGAAAAACCTCTAGAAGATCCATACCAGTCACCCCGTCACGGATGAGCTGGACTACACGCTCGACCAAAACCTTGACCTGAGCCTTCTCCTCCGGGATCACCTTCAGAGAGGATGGCTTGCTCACTCGGTCCATGGAGAAAGGAGGGAGTCCAGTCGACTGCCCTGGCGTCGGCTGGTCTTGGCAGTAGAACCAGGTCGACTGCCACCCTCGAACCGACTCAGGAAGGATCATGGCTGGAAAAGAGCTCTTACCTCTCATTTGGACCCCAAGACCCCCACACATCTGAATCACTTGAGTTCTCTCATCACTCGGGTTTGCCTTTTTCACCGTCTGGGAGCGACAGGTGGAAATGTGTTTGAAGAGGCCCCAATGCGGTCGACAACCCAAAAAATTCTCACACAAAGACACGAAAGCGGCGAGATACACGATAGAGTTGGGTGTGAAGTGGTGGAGCTGTGCCCCAAAGAAGTTCAGAAACCCTCGAAAGAAAGGGTGGGGCGGCAAAGAAAACCCGCGGCCGACGTGAGTGGCTAAGAGGACGCACTCACCCTCCTGAGGCTGCGGCTGCCACTCCATCCCTGGAAGCCTCGCTGATCCATGAGGGACCAGTCCTTCATTGGCCAGGTCATCGAGATCTACCTGGCGGATGGTCGAGCGAATCCAGTCGCCCTGGATCCAGCCCTGCGGCAAACCGGCCCGCGACGAGGATCCGCCCCGACTGGTCGCCCTCCCCTTCACCTTCGCCATCGCCTTCTTCACCCGTTCCAAAGCCGCCGTCTTTTCTTTCACCATTGTCGGAGGCAGAACGCGCGAGGAGCAGCGGTTCGGAGGTGGAGGCAGGCGCGGCGGATGAATCTGAGGAAGAAAGGAGAAAAGGGGAACGCACTGTTCAAAAAACCCCAGTCCTGGACCTTATATGGGTCGCTGAGGATCGATTGGTAGCCCCAGCGATCCTGTCAAATCTCATGATACGATCGCCAGCGCGATACGTGGCGAAAAAAGGTGGCGCGAGATCGAGGCGCCTTGCCTTATCCCATCCGACATCGCGGCTCTCTCTCCGTCCCCGCTGCTTCAAGATTCAAATCCCGCCAAATCCTGCGCCAGAGCAAATCGTCACCAAAAGATTTCCTCCGTCCTGTCATTCGGAAATCGCCAAGTACGGAAAACGCACTCGACGGATACAAAGAATGGATCAAGGCGACTGAAAAAGAAGTTGATGCCGTCACTTAAGTCCATTTGATCCAAGACAAGACACTATTGCGGCACAAGAATGTGTCGAGAGTATGTTCAACTCCTTCCCCACTCAAACCTCGATCCATTCGGGGGCTAATGATGAAGTCATGTACCTATGGTAGGGTCATGGACCTGTCTAAGACACCCTCCCCAAGCACATCTCTAGAAGAAGCTGCCTTTCAGTCGACCTAGAAGGGTTCCACTCGACCAACTGGAAGACACTCGACCATGAAGCCAACCACTCGAGCGCCAGAAGATCTAAAGCCAGTCTGCACCCAAACGGTCAGTCATTAAGTAGCCTTTATGGTCATCATAGCACTTTATGTGGGCGTTACCAGTAACCCCCTATCTTAATGTACCTTTAACCCTGCATAACTGAGGACCGGAGGGGTCTGGCGAACTCTATATAAGCCACCCCCCTCCTCAGTGTCAGGGGTTCGCATCTTTGTAACTCATACATGCATAATCCAGTCGACCGCCTCCGGGCTCCGAGACGTAGGGCTATTACTTCCTCCGAGAAGGGCCTGAACTCGTAAAACTTGTGCCTATACAACTACTCCATAGCTAAGATCTTGCCTCTCCATACCTACCCCCATTCTACTGTCAGACTTAGAACCACGACATGTACCTCGCTACCTTTTGTACTAAGTATGAGACAATGGGCCCCCCGAGGAACACTCGGGGACTACCCTCTTTTATCTACGAATGATGAGTATCATGCCTATGATTATGTTACTACATTTATTTTTCTCGCCTGCACTGGTTCGACCAATCGGTCGGGACTTGCCATATAAGTTATATCCAAGTTCAACCTGCAGTCAGACAAGTAATGTGCCGGCACCCAAGCCCTCTCTTGTCGAAAGCCGCAGCTCGAAGAATCATCTGTCCGGCTGTCAAGATTCAAAGGCAGGAAAGGATGCCCACATGAAGAAACGGCTAAGGACTAAACGAACTTATATAACGAAAGCCGGCTTCCCCCCGCCGACCGGCTACCAGAGCAGCCGGCTGGCCGGCTTCCCATTCACCTTGCTACAATCTAAGAAAGCTCGAGTACTTGCCTTCCCAAAGCGGCCAAGCCCTTCCCCAGCCACAGACTGCAGAGCAGCTGTCCGGCTGGGAAGGCGGAGACCAGGGGAAGGCGGCAAAGGAAACAGCCAAAAGGATGAAAAGAAAACATGAATGGAAGCCAAGCACATGCATAATTATATTTACACAAAAGACCTTCGAAAGGCCAGCATTCAACATAGTTTGAATACACCCCCAGTGGATGGAACTGCGCAAATTTAATAAAAAGTTGTTCAAAGAGTAACAAGCAGGAAAACAAAGACGGCAGATCAGGCCAAGGGAACAACGGGCGAGTCGGGCAGGTTGGTGGAGACAGCAGTGCCGGCTGGAGGAGTGTCCGGCTGGCGAGTCTCGGCCTGGTCATCACCTCTGGCGGTGCGCTTGCGCGCGCCTCCTTGCTAGAGGCACGGTCAGGCTGAGGCTGGCTGGTCGCTTTGCCATCTGGCACGACGTCTTCGCCATCCTCCCCCTCGTCCTCTTCGCCCTCGTCGCTGGAAGCGATCTCCTCCGCCGAATTTCACCTCCAGCCGGGTCCAGCCCGAACCACT
Organism: Aegilops longissima; assembly: GCA_021605205.1. Lineage (NCBI taxonomy): Eukaryota > Viridiplantae > Streptophyta > Magnoliopsida > Poales > Poaceae > Aegilops > Aegilops longissima. The sequence goes on from CM038676.1 coordinate 628,718,187, forward strand.
CCTCCGGCTGAGCGATGCCGTCATCGTTCTCCTCAGGGGCAAAGACGCTGGTATCGGTGTAATCGGTGATCGCCGAAGCGCGCTGGATGATAGCCGGCCGCACCTCCACCAGCTCTTCATCGGCCTCATGTCGCCAGGTGCTCAGCTGTGCCAAGCTCAGCCCTGGATACCAGGCTCGGACAAACTCCAGCGCTCGCCTGGCGCCGGACCGAGCTGCAGAAGCCTTCCGGGCCTCGAAGCGGCCGACGGCAACCTCCAGCCAGTCGGCAGTCCGACTGGGGGTGTGGGGAACCGCTTGGCCAGGCCAGAGGGCGGCCAGCACTTGCGCCCCGGCACGCTGAAGACGGAAGAGCATGCGGTGAGCCGGCTACAGCCGGGGCTGAATCGCCAGAAGTTGCTCCTCAAGTGTTCGGCTGGCATCCGGCGCGATCTCGACCCCTGCCTGCCAGCGCACATCGCGGTGGGCCTCGATGGCTTGGGAGGCGGCGACGGAGTAGGCGGGGAAGTAATCTGTGCAAAGAAGAACAAGTAGCACAAAGTCAGAAGACAAATCAGATGACAAAGGGCAAGCAAAGGGACGAAAAGTAAGGCGGCCTACCATTGATCAAATCCTCGACCTGTCCGTAGCCTTCGCTCAGAGCTTGCTTCGCCTCAGCCCAGCCTGCCGCCTCAGTCTCGTATTCGGCTTTAAGGGCGACTTCGTTGTCCTGCGCCTTCTTAAGGGCCGCCTTGTGGCTCTCCTCCTTGTCGGCTGGTTTCTTGGCCAGGCGGTCGCGTTCCTGGGCCAAGGCGTTGCACTCGGCTACCTTGGCACGAAGGGCGGTCTGGACCCCGCCTAGCTGCTCCCTCAAGTCGGCATTGGCCCCTGCAGATATGAAGAAGAAGAAAGGAGCAATAAGGAAGAAGTTGTCAGGAAAGATCCGACCCGACTGCTCAGCAGTCGGCCCGAATCTCGGGATTACACTATGGTACTGTTGACGCCTTCACATGAGATAAAAATAAAGCACTTACTCTGCTCAGCCAGTCGGCGTCTTCGCTCATCTCCTGGGCCTGGGAGTTGAAAGCAGCCGCACGAAGATTGTGATACTCCTGCAAATAGGACGGAGGTGCGGATAAGAGCAAGACCATAATCGAAGTTTACTAAGAAGTTCCAAGCCGCCTGCTCAGCAGCCGGCTCGGAACTCGGGGACTACACCCAGTGGGTGCGCTGACGCACCCCCACGGAAGAAATCAAGAAACAATCAACGAGAAGCAGGAGCACTCACTGGAATGACCGTCCGCGTCGTGAGGAACTCTTGGGTGTACCGCTTCAGCGCGGCGGCCTGGGCCTGAAGCCGGCTCCAAACTTCCTGCGCCGCCACGTTCAGCTCGGCTGTCCCTCCGCCGGGTGTCCACTCAGACGAGCTGGCGCTGGCCGCCTCCATATCCTGGGCCGACGAGCTGGTGCCCGCGGCTTTCTGTGGCTCCGGCGCTGAAGTCGCCTCCCCCGTGCGCCGACGAGACGGCGACTGAACCACAAGATCCGCTTCGCCCGGCTTGCCTCAAGCCGGCTGCTCGGGCGGCACGGCAGGCCGGCCGCCTTGGCCCGTTCCAGTCGGCGCCGACTGTGTAGCCTCCCCCTCCAGGACGATCACGTCGTCCTCCCTCCTCTCCATCACCGGCCGGTCGCGGTCGGCTTCCTCCGACGGGGGCACTGGGATGTCAGGGGCCATGGTGCGAAGGGGGATGGTGAGCTACGGAGGCTGATTGCGCAGGGCCTCCGCCTCCCTCTCCGCGGCCGCGGCCTCCGCCTGAGCCTTGGCCTCCGCGTCATCCTGCGCCCTGGCCGACTTCCCCGTCGCCTCCCGAGCCGCCCTCCTCTCCTCCGCCTCCTGCTCCTCCCGCGCCTCCCGCGCGTTACGCTCCGTGGCCACCAGGAGATCGGCGCGAGGATCCACGCGACGGGAGCTTGTATACCCTCCCGCCGTTCCGACTATGGAGGCGGCAGGGACCTGCTCGAGAGAGAGCGGCGCCCTGTTCAACAAGTCAAGAAGAAGGGGCTTAGAAGAATAGCAACCAAAGAGAAGAGAGAAAGGTGTGGGAAAATCGATACTTACGCCAAAACCGCCTGCGGCTGCTTCATCACCTTGCGGAAGCGGGCCGCCTTCGCGGCCGCCTCGTTCCGCTTGGTCGCTGCCGCGGAACCCTTGGGCTTCTTCGGCCGACTACCGAAGAGAGTCGGCGCGCCTCGGCATTTCTGCCCTCCGCCCCGAGCAGCCGGCGCGGCAGATGGACCTGCGCCCTGACGATCAGGCACCGGCTGACGACGCAGAATGACTTCGGCCTCGTCATCGTCCGGCCAGTCCCCGAAACCGGCTCCGAGCTCGAGACCGCCCGCCTCACCACCTCCTCCTACGACGGCGTCGTCCATGGCGGCCGCCCCCAAATCCGGATCGTCAACGTCGTCCACTACGCGGTCGGGCAGGAACTGGCGCTCCAGCCCTGCGGTCCCGGCCGCTGGTTGAAGAAGGGGGCTCTGCTAAAAACAAGCCACCATGTCAAGAGTCGGTCATTGTGAACCCAGCAACAAGAGAAGAAGAGAAGAGAAACTTACCATAGGCGGAGGATCGGCTCGAGAGTACGGCCCCTTGCCGTACCGCCATTCCTCGGTGGGCTTGCAGTTGGAGATGTAGCTCACCATGTAAGATACCTCATCATGAGGTATCTCCTTGGTGCTCAACCGGCTCGGGTCGAAGCGGTTGCTCATCTGACAGATCATATGCGGCCGGCCTTGGAGCCGGAGTACCCGGCGCTCCACGAAGGCGGCCACCAAGTCGGCCCCGACCAGGCCTTCCGACTGGACCATCACCCGGAGCCGGGCGACGGTAGCGGCACCAGCAGGAGACAGCGTCCTGGCTCGGTAGCTCCATGAAGGTTGCCTCCCAGCCGGCGGGCCGGCTACGTAAGCCGGCAGATTGACGAAGTCGCCTTGCGGGGCGACGTTCTTCACGTGAAAGTATGATTGCTGCCAGAGCTTCACCGACTGGATCAGCGGGATAGGCGGAAACGGGTTGTTGTCGGCTGACCTCTGCATGGCGATGAAGGCACCACACGGCGCGGGCACGCCCGCGGTGACGGTGCCGAGTTTGCATTGGACGAACTCCCCCTAGAGCTCAAGGGTGCGGAGGACGCCAAGAAAACCTTCGCACAGAGTGACGAAGGCCGATAGCAGCATCATAGTGTTGGGGGTGAGGTGATGCGGCTGGAGATGGTAAAACTCCAGGAAAGCGCGGAAGAACCCACTTGCCAGCAGGCCGAGGCCGCGCAGGCAGTGTGAGCGGATGATTACCCGCTCGTCCTCCTCCGGCGTCGGCAAAACCTCCATCTCCGGCGTGAGGCGGGTCCGCACATAACCCGTGCCCGGCAGCCGCCGTGTCTTGCGGAGCCAGTCGATGTGGTCCTCATGGACGTTGGAACCATCCCAAGAACTGGACAGTGCCATGGGAATGAGGAAGAAACGGGAGAGGCGTGACAGTGAAGGACGCACGACCCCGCTGCGACAGAACCACGGCGAGCCAAGAAGGTTGGCGGAAGGGCAGCGCGGCGGCGAGGCGCTGCGGCGGCAGAGAAGAGGAAGAAGAAGAAGAAGGGATGGAGCGAGGGCGAGCGTGCGAGCGTCTGCCGCTCCCCCACCTCCCCCTACTTATAGCCTCGCGCGGCGAAGCCGAGGAGGCGAGGCATGGGGGAACGTCGGATTAACTGCGCCCACTCCCCCACGTCCCGTGATTATCGCGCCCTAAAGGCGTGCAAAAACTGCCGCCGGAAGGTGAGCGGTCCGTTCGAGCCGCAAAAGATCTGCACTTGGGCCGAGGCCTAGGAGTGGCGGGCCTCGGCCTGCGGCGATGTCCCGTCGCGCGCGTGGGCTGGCAGGCCGTTCCTGCTGACGGCAGCCACATGGCGCACAAGTGGCGGGCGGTCAGCGTGCAACTCGGCTCGCCTACCACCTAGTCCCCGCCTTCAAGCCGCCGAGCCTTCTAAAAACGGCGCACCTAATCAAAGCCGGCTCCTAGCTGCCGGCTCTTTAGGATAGGAAGCTGATCGAGATTCTCATCCTTTCTTCCGCCTCGAAGCCCGACCAACTTCAGGGACTACTGTCGGAGTAAATGACCACGGGTAGCCTTGCCGGCTCCCCCGGCTCTTCAGGAAAATTACAGGGTGATCGGGCCTCCAAGCATCCAAGGCGTGGGGCCGCCTTCCCTCGGCCGGCTACCTCACAAGCCGGCTACCAGGAGGCGGCCCGACCCCAAACCCATAGGAGGAAGACCGTCAGAGGGCCTTCTCCTAGAAGCCGGCCACGAGAAGGCCGACTCCAAGAAGCTGGCCATGAGAAGTCCGACTCCAAGAGCCCGGCCCCCTAGCAGGCGGCCAAGATCGTACCCTCAAACTCTGCACCCACATAACGGTGATGAGACGGGGCGTGGCTACAACAAAACCTGCCACCCCCGAATCCCGGAGCATGTGTGGTCACAGTGCGCTGTACGGGGCGGCCATCACCCGTCCGGCGCGGCAGTGTTGCCATGTTGACCATGACGTCACCCACGACGAGCTGTCAGAACGGCCCATAGGCGGCGGGCCCCTTCGGTCAGAGAGACACCCGAAGGCGGCCCGGTCTCCCCCAGTCGGCCTGAGATAGGGCTGGCTCCCAACAGTCGGCTAGTTCCCCCCACGAAGGGGGCGCCTCATTGAGGAGACTAGACGAGGTAAGGCTGCAGTGATCGCCGCCAGGCGGCGGCACTGTAGCCATGCTTACTTCGTCAAAGCCCTCATCATCAGGAGTGAGGCAACAGTAACCCGCCCCCGACAAGGCCCCCGAGCGGTGGGACCAGCTTGTCGACCAGAAGGCCGGCAGCCGGCGGGACCCACCAGTCGGCGGGCCCCAGCAACCGGCGGAGAAGCCGGCGAACATAGACACTGACGGCGAGGGCCCATGCCCAGCCGGATTACCGTTGTACCCCTGGGGGGTAGGCCTATATAAACCCCCCAGGGCACCCATGCAAAGGGTTGATCTCTTAGAGTTTTAGACACCACACAGAGGGAAGAGGAGAGCTAGCCTTGCCCTTCTTCTTCCTCTCGCCGAACAGCTCAAGGAGCCTCTTGTAGCTACTTGTTAACTTAGTGATCATGCAGAGACCCTGCAGAGCAGCAGTAGGGGTGTTATCTCCACGGAGAGCCCCGAAGCTGGGTAAGATTCACCGGCGTGCATGTCTTCGCCTCAGCCCGTTTCCAGGCACCGGCGACGTCTTATTGGCTCCCACAATGATAAGCCACCCGTTGGCATATGTCGCACCTACCACCCGACAGGGTATCTGATCATCATCTCATTGACAAGAAAATCAAACCCTTCACGGGACATAGGTCTGTCCTTGACGAACTGCTCGATAAGCCCTGTCAGATACACACGACGCCGAATACTGATACGTCTCCAACGTATCTATAATTTTTGATAGCTCCATGCTATATTATCTTCTGTTTTGGACATTATTGGGCTTTATTATTCACTTTTATATTATTTTTGGGACTAACCTATTAACCGGAGGCCCAGCCCAGAATTGTTGTTTTTTGCCTATTTCAGAGTTTCGCAAAAAAGGAATATCAAGCGGAGTCCAAACGGAATGAAACCTTTGGGAACGTGATTTTTTTAACGAACAAGATCCAGGAGACTTGGACCCTACGTCAAGCAACCAACAGGGAAGCCACGAGGTAGGGGGGCGCGCCCTCCACCCTCGTGGGCCCCCTGTTGCTCCATCAAAGTAATCCTTCCTCCTATATATACCTACGTACCCCCAAACGATCAGATACGGAGCCAAAAACCTAATTCCACCGCCGCAACTTTCTGTACCCATGAGATCCCATCTTGGGGCCTATTCCGGAGCTCTGCCGGAAGGGGAATCAATCACGGAGGGCTTCTACATCAACACCATAGCCTCTTCGATGAAGTGTGAGTAGTTTACCTCAGACGTTCGGGTCCATAGTTATTAGCTAGATGGCTTCTTCTCTCTTTTTGGATCTCAATACAAAGTTCTCCCCTCTCTCGTGGAGATCTATTCGATGTAATCTTCTTTTGCGGTGTGTTTGTTGAGACCGATGAATTGTGGGTTTATGATCAAGTTTATCTATGAACAATATTTGAATCTTCTGAATTCTTTTATGTATGATTGGTTATCTTTGCAAGTCTCTTCGAATTATCAGTTTGGTTTGGCCTATTAGATTGATCTTTATTGCAATGGGAGAAGTGCTTAGCTTTGGGTTCAATCTTGCGGTGTCCTTTCCCAGTGACAGTACATAGGGGCAGCAAGGCACGTATTGTATTGTTGCCATCGAGGATAACAAGAGGTGGTTTTTATCATATTGCATGAATTTATCCCTCTACATCATTTCATCTTGCTTAAGGCGTTACTATGTTCTTATGAACTTAATACTCTAGATGCATGCTGGATAGCGATCGATGTGTGGAGTAATAGTAGTAGATGCGAGCAGAGTCGGTCTACTTGTCTCGGACGTGATGCCTATATACGTGATCATACCGAGATATTCTCATAACTATGCTCAATTTCATCAATTGCTCAACAAGAATTGCTCACCCACCGTAAAATACTTATGCTCTTGAGAGAAGCCACTAGTGAAACCTATGGGCCCCAGGTCTATCTTCATCATATTAATCTTCCAATATTTAGTTATTTCCTTTGCTTTTATTTTACTTTGCATCTTTATCATAAAGATACCAAAAATATTATCCTATCATATCTATCAGATCTCACTCTCTACAACCCCTTATCGCGTTGGTTGCGAGGATTTATTTGTTTTGTGTAGGTGCGAGGGACTCGTGCGTAGCCTCCTACTGGATTGATACCTTGGTTCTCGAAAATTGAGGGAAATACTTACGCTACTTTGCTGCATCACCCTTTCCTCTTCAAGGGAAAACCAACGCAGTGCTCAAGAGATAGCAGATACCAAGCCAACACACAGCCTTCGGGCATGTTGGGTACTCCGGCAGGTGGCTAAGAGCAGTGAGGCTATCCTCACCAGCACTACCCCGGAGAAACACTCTTCGGAGGATAACAACCTCAATGTCTTTACGGTATTTGATACATTTTCTTCAAATAATCGGCGCAAAAGGGCATTACGCGACCTTGCCGAAGTCAACCAGGTAGCCACAATAAACCGTTGGAACCACATGGTGATAACTTTCAACACCGACGACCAGCCAAGGGCCAACTCAGTCCGAGGACCAGTCGCTTTGGTCCTAAACCCAATAGTGGATAGCTTTCGGCTCACCAAAGTGCTCATGGACGGCGGGCTGAACCTCATCTATGAACATACTCTCCATAAAATGCAGATGGACAAAAGCCGCATTGAGAAAGGTGGCACCACTTTCCGAGGCATCATTCCCAGTCAAGAACCCCGAAGCTCGGGAAAAAATCAAACTCGATGTCGAATTCGGCACGCCGGAGAACTACAGGTCCGAAGAGTTGCTCTTCCACGTGGCACCCTTCAAGAGCGGATATCACGCCCTGTTAGGGCGAGATGCATTCTCACGCTTTCAAGCCATATCCCGTTACGGGTACAGGAAGCTCAAAATGCCATGGCCCAATGGAGTTATCACTCTCACAAGTGATCCGGATATAGCACTCTGCACCGAAAACAAAACTGCATCACTGGCCCTCGAGGCGCTATCCGAGGCCCTCGCGGCCAAGGAACTAACCAATCTGCGCTCTATAGTTGATAGGGACGATGTAATCCTCGATAAGAGGCCCAAATCCACTTCCTTCAAGCCAGCAGATGAAATAGTCAGGTTTCAAGTACAGCCAACGGATCCCAACAAGACAACCTCCATTGGAGCACAGCTGGATCCAACAATCGACGTTGCACTAAAAGCTCTCCTGCGCGAAAATTGGGTCTCCTGGCACCCTTCAGACATGCCCGGGTGTCCCACGCAGACTGGCCGAACATATATAGCCTTAATATTATAAAGGGGTTCAAACCAGTCAAGCAAACGCTGCGCCGATTTTCTGAACCCAAACGACAAGCTAAGGGGAGGAGCTAGCTAAACTTCTTGAAGCAGAGTTCATAAGGGAGATCAAACACCCGGACTGGATAGCAAACCTAGTCATGGTGCCGAAGAAGGATAAATCCTGGTGCCTTTGTGTCGATTTCAAAGACCTCAATAAAGCCTGCCCTAAGGACCCCTTCCCGTTGCCCCGCATTGACCAAATCATTGACACGACTGCAGGGCATGATTCACTGTGTTTCCTCGACGCATACTCCGGATACCATCAAACTAAGATGAAGGAGTCCGACCAGCCCGCAACAGCATTCATTACCCTGTATGGGCCCTTCTGCTTCAACACCATGCCATTCAGACTAAAAAATGCCGGCGCCACTTACCAACGCATGATTCAAACATGTCTGGAAAAATAAATTGGCAAGATAGTGGAGGCATACGTAGATGATGTGGTCATCAAGACTAAACATGTCGAATCATTGGTGGACGATATACGCCTCACATTCGACAACCTCCGAACATATGACATACGGCTCAATCTGGAAAAATGTGTCTTCGGCGTTCCAGCCAACTACTCGGGTTCATTGTTTCCAATAGAGGAATCGAAGAAAACCCAGCCAAAATTCGAGCCCTGTCACAATTGGCAACTCCAACAGACCTAAAACAGGTCCAAAAACTAGCTGGATGTGTGGCAGCTTTGTGCCGCTTTATCTCCAGATTGGGAGAAAAGGCATTGCCACTTTATCGCTTACTCCGGCGAACCGACCACTTCGAGTGGACGGATGCGGCAACCGTCGAACTAAAAGAAATAAAAACATTGTTAGCAAGCAACCCAATCCTGGCCGCACCAAGCGTCAGCAAACCCATGTTACTCTACATATCTGCAACTCATCAGGTGGTGAGCGCAGTACTCCTCGTCGAACGAGAGGAAGAGGGACATAAATTCCCACTCCAAAAACCGTTATACTATGTATCGGAGGTCCTTACACCATGCAAGTCCCGATACCCGCACTATCAAAAGGTAGCATGTGCGGTGTTCATGGCATCTCGCAAGCTGCGGCACTACTTTCAAGAGTGCTCCATCACTGTGGCTTCCGAAGTACCACTCAATTGAAGGAAATATGCCCTAGAGGCAATAATAAAGTTATTATTTATTTCCTTATATCATGATAAATGTTTATTATTTATGCTAGAATTGTATTAACCGGAAAGATAATACATGTGTGAATACATAGACAAACAGAGTGTCACTAGTTTGCCTCTACTTGACTAGCTCGTTAATCGAAGATGGTTATGTTTCCTAACCATAGACATGAGTTGTCATTTGATTAACGGGATCACATCATTAGGAGAATGATGTGATTGACTTGACCCATTCCGTTAGCTTAGCACTTGATCGTTTAGTATGTTGCTATTGCTTTCTTCATGACTTATACATGTTCCTATGACTATGAGATTATGCAACTCCTGCCACCGAGGAACACTTTGTGTGCTACCAAACGTCACATCGTAACTGGGTGATTATAAAGGTGCTCTACAGGTGTCTCCGAAGGTACTTTTTGGGTTGGCATATTTCGAGATTAGGATTTGTCACTCCGATTGTCGGAGAGGTATCTCTGGGCCCACTCGGTAATGCACATCACTTAAGACTTGCAAGCATTGCAACTAATGAGTTAGTTGCGGGATGATGTATTACGGAACGAGTAAAGAGACTTGCCGGTAACGAGATTGAACTAGGTATTGAGATACCGACGATCGAATCTCGGGCAAGTAACATACCGATGACAAAGGAACAACGATGTAGTTATGCGGTCCGACCGATAAAGATCTTCGTAGAATATGTGGGAGCCAATATGAGCATCCAGGTTCCGAAATTGGTTATTGACCGGAGACATGTCTCGGTCATGTCTACATAGTTCTCGAACCCGTAGGGTCCGCACGCTTAACGTTACGATGACAATTATATTATGAGTTTATATGTTTTGATGTACCGAAGGTTGTTCGGAGTCCCGGATGTGATCACGGACATGACGAGGAGTCTCGAAATGGTCGAGACATGAAGATTGACATATTGGAAGCCTGTTGAGGGAGTCCTGGACTAGGGGGTGTCTGGATAGCCGAACTATCATCTTTGGCCGGACTCCTAGACTATGAAGATACAAGATTGAAGACTTCGTCCCGTGTCCGGATGGGACTTTCCTTGGCGTGGAAGGCAAGCTTGGCGATACGGATATGTAGATCTCCTACCATTGTAACCGACTCTGTGTAACCCTAACCCTATACGGTGTCTATATAAACCAGAGGGTTTTAGTCCGTAGGACGAACAACAATCATACCATAGGCTAGCTTCTAGGGTTTAGCCTCCTTGATCTCGTGGTAGATCTACTCTTGTACTACCCATATCATCAATATTATTCAAGCAGGAGTAGGGTATTACCTCCATCGAAAGAGCCCGAACCTGGGTAAAAACACCGTGTCCCTTGTCTCCTGTTACCGTCCGCCTAGACGCACAGTCCGGGACCCCCTACCCGAGATCCGCCGGTTTTGATACCGACATTGGTGATTTCATTGAGAGTTCCTCTGTGTCGTCACCGCTAGGCCCGATGGCTCCTTCGATCATCAACAACGACACGGTCCAGGGTGAGACTTTTCTCCCCGGAGAGATCTTCGTATTCGGCGGCTTTGCACTGCGGGCCAATTCGCTGGCCATCCGGAGCAGATCGAAGCTACGCCTGGCCATCAGGTCAGGTTTGAAGTTTAAACTACACGGCCGACATCGCGGAGACTTGATCTTCGACGGATTCGAGCCGCAATAGCAGCCGCACTATCTCGATGGGCATGATCTAACTCGCCGAGCAAAGTGTCCCGGAGGCCGTGACTAGTGTCCGCTCCGACCATCGATTCGGAGCCGATCTCGCCGATCGAGGATGGTTGGTTGGACACCCATTATTATTCATAGTAATGTGCTCCTCCCTGAGCTTTATGATTTGCATTGTCATTCTTCCCTCTCCTCTCTGATTGCTTTTCATCGTCTCTTTGCGTTCACCTCCTCGGGGGCTGAAATCTCTACGGCGATTGAGCCGAACACCATCCCTGTCCTTTGCGAAGACCGTGACTCCAAGGTGCCGGACTCCTCTCCGGACTCCGACCCTCCGCGCCCGCCAATCGAATCCAATTGGGCGCTGTTATGGAGTTCACTGTCATGACATCTTTCAGACTCGCCCTTTGGCGACATCCTGAATTCACTAAAGTCTCTCTCTTTATCCGGAGAGCCCTGGCCGGACTACGGTCAGGAAGGTTGGGATGCGGACGACGAAGAAATTCAATGCCCACCCACCACCCACTTTGTAGCCACTGTCGATGATTTAACCGACATGCTCGACTTTGACTCCGAAGACATCGACGGTATGGACGACGATGCCGGAGATGACCAAGACCCAGCGCCTACAGGGCACTGGAAGGCCACCTCTTCATACGACATATACATGGTGGACATCCCAAAAGATGGGAACGACGATGGAACAGCGGAGGATGACCCCTCCAAAAAACAGCCCAAGCGCCGGCGTCAGCGGCGCCCCTCTAAATCCCGCCACAGCAAAAACGGTGATTCCGGCACGGGAGATAATAACACCCCGGACAGTGCCGAAGACAACCCCCTCCAGCAGAACTCAGCGCAGGAGGAGGGAGAAGGAAGTCCGCACGACAGTGCAGCAGAAAGAGAGGTAGAGGACGATAATTATGCACCTCCCTCTGAAGATGAGGCAAACCTCGACGAAGACGAATTTGTCATGCCCGAGGATCCCGCCGAACAGGAGTGTTTCAAACGCAGGCTTATGGCCACGGCAAGCAGCCTCAAGAAAAAGCAGCAACAGCTTAGAGCTGACCAAGACCTGCTAGCTGACAGATGGACTGAAGTCCTTGCAGCCGAAGAGTATGAACTCGAATGCCCCTCCAAAAGCTACCCCAAAAGCCTCGATCAAAGGAGGAAGCACCCAAGTCACCAGCGCACGACATGGCAGACCGGCCACCCCGTGGCGGCGATAGAGAGGCCTCTAGACCCTCCGTTCAAGCCGCACCTCGACGCCGCTCAAAAAGTAACAAGGCACGGGAAAACGCGCCGGACTTGCGAGATATATTGGAGCATAAGGAAAAACATACAAGATCGATCTACGGATCGCGTGGGCGCCCAACGACACTGATGATAACCATCACGCCGGATACAGCAACTCCGGCCGGGCCAAACACATTAGACAAAGCTCATATGAGCTACGTCGTGACATAGCCCAATACAAAGGCGCCGCACACCCACTATGCTTCACAGATGAAGTAATGGATCATCAAATCCCTGAGGGTTTCAAACCCGTAAACATCGAATCATACGATGGCACAACAGATCCTGCGGTTTTGATCGAGGACTACCTCCTCCATATCCACATGGCCCGCGGTGATGATCTACACGCCATCAAATACCTCCCACTCAAGCTTAAAGGACCAGCTCGGCATTGGCTTAACAGCTTGCCAGCAGAATTGGTTGTTGGGAGGACCTGGAAGCCGCATTCCTTGATAACTTCCAGGGCACATATGTGCGACCACCAGACACCGATGACCTTAGCCATATAATTCAGCAGCTAGAAGAATCAGCCAGACAATTCTGGACGCGGTTCCTAACAAAGAAAAATCAAATCATTGACTGTCCGGATGCAGAGGCCCTTGCAGCCTTCAAACATAACATCCGCGATGAGTGGCTTGCCCGGCACCTAGGACAGGAAAATACGAAATCCATGGCAGCCCTCACAACACTCATGGCCCACTTTTGTGCGGGAGAAGACAGCTGGCTAGCTCGAAGCAACAACTTGGCCAAACACCCAGGTAGTTCGGATACCAAGGACAGCAATGGCAGGTCGCGTCGCAACAAGAACAAGCGCCACATTAACGGCGATAATGCTGAAGATACGGCAGTCAATGCCGGATTCAGAGGCTCTAAACCCGGTCAGCGGAAGAAACCATTCAAAAGAAATACCCTGGGCCCGTCCAACTTGGACCGAATACTCGATCGCCTGTGCCAGATACATGGCACCCCCGAAAAGCCAACCAACCACACCCGAAAAGCCAGCCAACCACACCAACAGGTATTGTTGGGTTTTCAAGCAAGCAGGCAAGTTAAGTGCCGAACTCAATGACAAGGGGCTGCATAGCGATGACGAGGAAAAGCCCCGGCCGCTGAACAATAGAGGACAGAAGGGCTTTCGCACACAAGTGCGGACGGTGAACATGATATACGCAACCCACATACCCAAAAGGGAGCGGAAGCGTGCAATAAGGGACGTATATGCGATGGAGCCAGTCGCCCCAAAGTTCAACCGATGGTCTTCTTGCCCGATCACCTTTGATCGAAGGGACCACCCACTAGCATTCGTCATGGCGGTTTCGCCGCATTGGTTCTTGACCCAATTATTGACGGATTTCACCTCACCAGAGTCCTGATGGACGGCGGTAGCAGCCTGAACCTGCTTTATCAGGATACAGTGCGCAAAATGGGCATAGACCCCTCAAGGATTAAACCCACAAAGACGACCTTTAAAGGCGTAATACCAGGTGTAGAAGCCAGTTGTACAGGCTCAGTTACACTCGAAGTGGTCTTCGGATCCCCGGATAACTGCCGAAGCGAAGAGTTAATCTTCGACATAGTCCCATTGCGCAGCGGCTATCACGCACTGCTCGGACGAACCGCATTTGCAAAGTTCAATGCGGTGCCGCACTACGCATACCTCAAGCTCAAGATGTCAGGCCCTCGAGGAGTAATCACGGTCAATGGAAACACTGAATGCTCTCTCCGAACGGAGGAGCATACGGCGGCCCTCGCGGCGGAGGTGCAAAGCAGCCTCTCACAGCAATTCTTGAGTCCGGCCACTAAACGCCCGGACACCGCAAGCGCGCTACCGAGTAACCTACAACAAGTCCGCCCAAGACGATCCGAACGCATCGCGTAGTAATCCGCCCCAACCCCAGCCCTCGCAAAATTGCAAAGCCAGTACCACGCATACATAACTACGCCGGAGATACCATGGGCATAAGGGAGGGCACGACCACGCACGCCTGCATGCGGCTCAACCGCACTGAGGGCCCCGATTGTGTCATTCTCTTTCTTTTTTATTTTTTTTCTTACTTTCAGGACTCTGTTCTCCAGAAGCCCTGTCCGGCATTCGCGCCGAACTCACGATGCAACAGCCAGGGAAACAGAAAGCTACGTCGAGTGTCTAGGTGGTCTCTACTACGAGAACTATACCTGTTTTACATACCATCCCGCAGCTTACCCCTGGAGGGGGACATGTTAAATAGTCCCATCCCTTGCTTATCGCACAATTTGTATCGTTCTGCTTTTATTTGCAGTCTATTTTTAATAACCAATATATAGCTCTTGCCTATTATTGCATTTTTTTATCTATATATATGTTCATTTCATGACATGTTGCACACGTACACTTTGGTACGGCCAATACACCAGGGGCTTAAGTACCCCAAAAACATGGTGTGACAAGTCCGAACACTTTCACAAGTGCGGCACCCCGAACTTATAGCATTATATGCATCGGCTCCGAATCATGTCTTGGGTTAATAGTTGGGTTTGCCCAGCTCCCGTGTTTTGGTACCTTACGTTCCGTTATATCGGCTAAGGTAGCACCGGGAGAACCACTGCGATTGTGCCCCAGTTGAGCTGGGTCGAGCACCTCAGTGGAGAAAGCTAAAACTAACTGTCATGATAGGGCGAGAGCTGGTCGCTGTTCGAGAGGTTTTTTCGGGTCCCTAAAGACTTATGCCGTTTAGAGCGAGGAACCGGAATTGTCCGGCCAAGGCGTGGATAGCGCCCCAAACTCGGTCTTCCGAATACTAGGGGCTTCAAATTTAAAATTATAGAATTCTATGGCTAAGTGAGAGTGTTCAAGCATTATAAGTCCGGTTGCCTTGTTCGCTATGCTGAACACCTCCTCGATGGAACCAAAAATTGGAACAAGAGCGCTTAAGTTTAACCCGAACACCCCAGCACCTTCGTGGCATGGGGCTGAAGCCAACGACTTGCCATCTCTCAAAATTTGATAAACGGCCGCATGAAGGTAATATTTTAAATTAATAAGCGTTGCTTAGCGCATATGAACAAGTTTTCAGCGTACAGGATAACAAATGCGAGTCTATTCAAAAATTACATCTTTGGAGCACTCATCCGCTATACGGCGGGCACCCTTCAGGACGCCCCCATAGTACATTTCGGGCGTGCGATGCTCCTTGCCCTTTGGTGGCCCGTCCGTCACAAGCTTCTCCGCATCCAGCTTGCCCCAGTGCACTTTAGCACGAGCAAGGGCCCGACGGGCACCTTCAATGCAGACGGAGCGCTTGATGACTTCAATCCATGGACAGGCGTCCACCAGCCACCGCACTATCCCAAAGTAGCTCCCAGGCATGGCTTCCAATGGCCACAACCGAACTATGAGGCCCTTCATGGCCTGTTCGGCGACCATGTGGAGCTCGACCAGCTGCTTCAGCTGGTCGCTCAGGGGCACCGGTTGTCCGGCCTCAGCATACTGAGACCAGAACACCTTTTCCGTCGATCTCCCCTCCTTGGCGCGGTAGAACGCAGCAGCATCAGACACACTACGGGGGAGATCTGCGAATGCTCCTGGAGAGCTCCGAAACCGGGTAAGTAATAGGTAATTCACTTTCACATGCTTGCTTTGCATAAAGAATGCCTTACCCGCCGCTATCTTCTTTATTGATTCAATTTCTTGGAGGGCTTTTTGGGCTTCGGCCTTAGCGGCTTTGGCACTCTCAAGAGCCGAGGCAAGCTCGGACTCTCGGGTCTTCGAGTCACGCTCCAAACCCTCATGTTTTTTCATGAGAGCCTGGAGCTCTTGCCGTACCTCCGCCAGCTGCGCCTCCCCCTTCAAGGTCGGTGCGCCCATGGCCGTCATGAGCCAGCCGCGGACACCGTGATCCTTCAGGGTCGCCACCTCGTTCGTGGCCCCTACAATACCCACGTTATTCCTGTCATTTTTTTGCAACCGAATCCTTTCTATAAGGTATTTCTTTAATAAGGTATTACTTACCTTCCTTGTCCTCGAGCTGCTTCTTGGCAAGGCCGAGCTCGTTCTCGGACTGCTCGAGGTTCTGCTTAAATGCATTGACCTCCGCAGTCAGTGCGGCAGAGGTAAGCAGCGCAGCCTGCATTCCCATATTGACATACTTATGTTAGACTCCTACAGATATCTTTTAGATCCTTAGTCCGGCTTTTCTTTCCGAACACCGAACTAAGCATCAGGGGCTACTATCTATGCGGTAATATTTTTACATATTCTAAACTTACCTCAAAGCCTGTTAGAAGGCTGGTACAGGCTTCGGTCAGCCCGCTCTTGGTGGACTGAACTTTCTGGATCACCACACTCATAACAGTGCGGTGCTCCTCCTCGATGGAGGCGCTGTTAAGCGCCTCCAGTAAGGTATCTGGTGCCTCCGGTTGGACGGAGGACACCGGCGTCTTACCCTTCCTACGAAGGGACCGCTTGCCGGACTCCGGAACCACTGAAGGTTCCGGTATGGAGTCCGGACGAGGGTCGGGCTTAGAGCCCCTGGGGGTCTCGCCCCCCACGCGCCTGGAGTCTGGGAGGTTGCCTTGCGGCGCCTCCTGCGCCACCCCCTCTTGACCATGCCCCCCTTGGGGCCCCACCTCGGCGTCATCCGCAGCGTGAGGCGAGGAGGCGGCCGGAAGTGAAGTACTCTCCATTTCCGACGAACTCAGGGACCCGCTCGACGAAGCGGCGAACTCGCCCTTGGGCGGGCTGCATGATTGTTCGGCATTAGAGAACACTATGCAATGATAAAAAAAGCCATGGGTATCCGGACACTTCCGATCTCGCCAGGGGCTTGGCCCTTGTTGGCCACTCCTCCTCGTCGTTGTCGACGTTGGTGGATAAGTCCGGAGGAAGGGTCCTTCCCTTCTTGGACCCTCCGGCCTCCCCAGTTGGGGCGGCCTTCCTTTTGTCCCCCCTGATGGGGGAGAGGCTTCTTTTTCCTCCTCCTCTTCCTCAGAGGAGGATTCCGCCTCAGGGTTGTCGCGCGATGAGTCCCACAGCCCCTGGCGCCGGGAGCTCCTTCGAGTTCCCGTGGCCTCCTTCTTGGCCTTCTTCTCTGTCACCACGTGAGGTGCCGGAGCCAGCAGCCCCGTCAATCGGGCGTCCGCTGGGTCTTCTGGCAAAGGGGCCGGACAGTTAATCTGTCCGGACTTCTTCAGCCAGTCCTGTCAAAGGTTAGGGAGTTTTAGATCCTGCATAGAGTCAAACTATGAAAAAAGAATCCCATAAAGGGTAGAATAACTTGCCTCACTGGCTTGACGCAGCGAGCTGAACCCGCGATTTTTGTTAGCGGATGCGGGGGCTTCGGCGCCCTTGAACAGCACCTTCCAGGCATCTTCGTACGTAGTGTCGAAGAGCCGGCTCAAGGTCCGGTGCTGTGCCGGATCAAACTCCCACAAATGAAAGGCCCGTTGCTAGCATGGGAGAATCCGGCGGATGAGCATAACCTGGACTACGTGGACAAGCTTAAGCTTCTTGTCCACCATGTTTCGGACACAGGTTTGGAGTCCGGTCAGCTCTTCCGAATCACCCCACGTCAGGCCCGTCTATTTCCATGATGTGAGCCGTGTGGGGGAGCCAGATCTGAATTCGGGGGCCGCCGCCCATTTGAGTCGCTGCGGCGGTGATGTAGAACCACCCGATTGCCACCCCTTTATTGTCTCCACGAAGGAGCCCTCGAGCTAAAGGACATTGGGCATCCTGCCCACCATAGCGCCTCAAGACTCTACTGTCGGCCGCCCACTATCTTGCTTGACGCTAAAGGTCTTTAACCATAAACCAAGTGGGGTTGGATGCAGAGGAAGGCCTCGCTTTACGACAATAAACGTCGAGATATTGAGGATGAAGTTTGGGGCCAGATCGTGGAAATCCAGGCCATAGTAGAACATGAGCCCCCGGACAAATGGGTGAAGTGGAAAACCTAGTCCGCGGAGAAAGTGGGTGAGGAACACCACCCTCTCATTGGGTCCTGGGAGTGGGGATGAGCTGCCCATTGTTGGGGAGCCGACACGCGATGTCACCGGACAAGTATCCGGCCTCCCGCAACTTTGTGATGTGCCCCTCCGTGATGGAGGAGGCCATCCACCTGCCTCCCGCTCCGGACATGGTTGTAGAAGGTTGAGGTGGGGTGTGTGGACTTGGGCGCTGGAGCTCGAGTGCGCGGAAATGGATGAGCAAAGGAGGAAGAAGGCGTAGGTGAAAAGGTGGATCCTTATCCCTTATATGGACGGACGGGTTATCGTCCCCACCAGCCTGGTAAAACTCGCTTATCTCCCAAGCGCCGTAATCAATGGCGCGGATGGGTTACCCACGTCCGTATTGATGAGAATCCCGGAATAAGGGGGCACGATCTATGCTTTGATAGGACGTGCCAAGGAAACCGCCTCGCTAGACGGGCGTAGGTGGAACGGTAAAAAACGATTCATATAAAGGCCTGGCCGTGGTGTAATGTCACGCCGCAGAATACATCAGCAGATCTATGCAAAAGTTATTCTCTCTACGGTGGTATGTGGAACTTGTTTTGCAGAGCCGGACACTATCCTGGTGTTCAAAACCTTCTATGGAGTATTCAGAGGAGGAACCCGCCTTGCAATGCCAAAGACAATATGCGCGCCGGACTCGTCGTCATTGAAGCCTGGTTCAGGGGCTACTGAGGGAGTCCTAGACTAGGGGGTGTCCGGATAGCCGAACTATCATCTTTGGCCAGACTCCTAGACTATGAATATACAAGATTGAAGACTTCGTCCCGTGTCCGGATGGGACTTTCCTTGGCGCGGAAGGCAAGCTTGGCGATACGGATATGTAGATCTCCTACCATTGTAACCGACTCTGTGTAACCCTAACCCTATCCGGTGTCTATATAAACCGGAGGGTTTTAGTCCGTAGGACGAACAACAATCATACCATAGGCTAGCTTCTAGTGTTTAGCCTCCTTGATCTCGTGGTAGATCTACTCTTGTACTACCCATATCATCAATATTAATCAAGCAGGAGTAGGGTATTACCTCCATAGAGAGGGCCCGAACCTGGGTAAAAACATCGTGTCCCTTGTCTCCTGTTACCATCCGCCTAGACGCATAGTTCGGGACCCCCTACCCGAGATCCGCCGGTTTTGACACCGACACCTATGTTTGGATATCGGAAGTGTTCCAGGTGAAATCGGGATTTTACCGGAGTACCGGGAGGTTATCGGAACCCCCCGGGAACATAATGGGCCTTAATGGGCCTAGGTGGAAGAGAGGAGAGGCGGCTAGGGCTGGGCGCGCCTCCCCCCAGTCTGAATAGAAAAAGAGAGAGGCGGCCCCCCCTTCCTTCTTCTCCTCCACTCCTTCCCCCTCCCAAGTCCTAATCCAACTAGGAAAGGGGGGGGGGAGTCCTACTCCCGGTGGGAGTAGGACTCCTCCTGGCGTGCCCTCTCCCTTGGCCGGCCGCACCCCCCTTTCTCCTTTATATACGGGGGCAGGGGGCACCCCATAAACACAACATTGATCAGTTGATCTTTTAGCCGTGTGAGATGCCCCCCTCCACCATAGTCCACCTCGATAATACTGTAGCGGTGCTTAGGCGAAGCCCTGCATCGGTAGAACATCAACATCGTCACCACGCCTTCGTGCTAACGAAACTCTCCCTCAACACTCGGCTGGATTGGAGTTCAAGGGACGTCATCGGGCTGAACGTGTGCTGAACTCGGAGGTGCCGTCCGTTCGGTACTTGACCGGTCGTATCATGAAGACGTACCACTACATCAACCGCATTGTGCTAACGGTTCCGCTTTCGGTCTACGAGGGTATGTGGACAACACTCCCCCTCTCATTGTTATGCATCACCATGATTTTACATGTGCGTAGGAATTTTTTTCAAATTACTACGTTCCCCAACAGTGGTATCCGAGCCTGGTTTTATGCGTAGATGTCATATGCACGAGTCGAATACAAGTGAGTTGTGGGGGATATAAGTCATACTACTTACCAGCATGTCATACTTTGGTTCGGCGGTATTGTTGGACGAAGCGGCCCGGACCGACATTACGCGTACGCTTACGCGAGACCGGTTCTCCTGACGTGCTTTGCATAGAGGTGGCTAGTGGGTGTTAGTTTCTCCAACTTTAGTTGAACCGAGTGTGGCTACGCCCGGTCCTTGCGAAGGTTAAAACAGCACCAACTTGACAAACTATCGTTGTGGTTTTTATGCGTAGGTAAGAACAGTTCAAGACGTGATGCGCAGCCACGTAAAATTTGCAACAACAAAGTAGAGGACGTCTAACTTGTTTTTGTAGGGCATTTTGTGATGTGATATGGTCAAGACGTGATGCTATATTTTATTGTATGAGATGATCATGTTTTGTAACCGAGTTGTCGGCAACTGGCAGGAGCCATATGGTTGTCGCTTTATTGTATGCAATGCAATCGCCCTATAATGCATTACTTTAGCACTAAGCGGTAGCGATAGTCGTAGAAGCATAAGATTGGCGAGACGACAACGATGCTATGATGGAGATCAAGGTGTCGCGCCAGTGACGATGGTGATCATGATGGTGCTTCGGAGATGGAGATCACAAGCACAAGATGATGATGGCCATATCATATCACTTATATTGATTGCATGTGATGTTTATCTTTTATGCATCTTATCTTGCTTTGATTGATGGTAGCATTATAAGATGATCCCTCACTAAATTATCAAAGTATAAGTGTTCTCCCTGAGTATGCATCATTGCGAAAGGTCTTTGTGCTGAGACACCACGTGATGATCGGGTGTGATAGGCTCTACGTTCAAATACAACGGGTGCAAAACAGTTGCACACGCGGAATACTCAGGTTAAACTTGACGAGCCTAGCATATAACAGATATGGCATCGGAACATGGAGACCGAAAGGTCGAGCGTGAATCATATAGTAGATATGATCAACATAGTGATGTTCACCGTTGAAACTACTCCATCTCACGTGATGATCGGACATGGTTTAGTTGATATGGATCACGTGATCACTTAGAGGATTAGAGGAATGTCTATCTAAGTGGGAGTTCTTAAGTAATATGATTAATTGAACTTTAATTTATCATGAACTTAGTCCTGGTAGTATTAGCATATCTATGTTGTAGATCAATAGCTCGCGTTGTTGCTCCCCGTTTATATTTTGATATGTTCCTAGAGAAAAATAAGTTGAAAAATGTTAGTAGAAATGATGCGGACTTGGTCCGTGATCTGAGGACAAACCTCGTTGCTGCACAGAAGAATTATGTCGTTGATGCACCGTTGCAGGAGCAGATGCAGACGTTATGAACGTTTGGCTAGCTCAATATGATGACTACTTGATAGTTTAGTGCGCCATTCTTAACGGCTTAGAATCGGGACTTCAAAGACGTTTTGAATGTCATGGACCATATGAGATGTTCCAGGAGTTGAATTTGATATTTCAAGCAAATACCCGAGTTGAGAGATATGAAGTCTCCAACAAGTTCTATAGCTAAAAGGATGGAGGAGAATCGCTCAAGCAGTGAGCATGTGCTCAGATTGTCTGGGTACGACAATTACTTGAATCAAGTGGCAGTTAATCTTCCAGATAAGATAGTGATTGAAAGAGCTCTCTAGTCACTATCACCAAGTTACTAGAACTTCGTGATGAACTATAATATGCAAGCTATAACGGAAACGATTCCCAAGCTCTTCATGATGCTGAAATCGACGAAGGTAGAAATCAAGAAAAACATCAAGTGTTGATGGTTGACAAGACCACTAGTTTCAAGCAAAGGGCAAAGGGAAGAAGGGGAACTTCAAGAAGAACGGCAAGCAAGTTGCTGCTCAAGTGGAGAAGCCCAAGTCTGGACCTAAGCCTGAGACTGAGTACTTCTACTGCAAAGGAACTTGTCACTTGAAGCGGAACTGCCCCAAGTATTTGGCGGATAAGAAGGATGGCAAAGTGAACAAAGGTATATTTGATATACATGTTATTGATGTGTACTTTACTAGTGTTTATAGCAACCCCTCAGTATTTGATACTAATTCAGTTGCTAAGATTAGTAACTCGAAACGAGAGTTGCAGAATAAACAGAGACTAGTTAAGGGTGAAGTGACGATGTGTGTTGGAAGTGGTTCCAAGATTGATATGATCATCATCGCAGACTCCCTATACTTTCGGGATTAGTATTGAACCTAAATAAGTGTTATTTGGTGTTTGCGTTGAGCATGAATATGATTTGATTAAGTTTATTGCAATATGGTTATTCATTTAAGTTAGAGAACAATTGTTGTTCTGTTTACATGAATAAAAACCTTCTATGGTCATACACATCAACGAAAATGGTTTGTTGGATCTCAATCGTAGTGATACACATATTCATAATATTGATGCCAAAAGATGCAAAGTTAATAATGATAGTGCAACTTATTTGTGGCACTGCCGTTTAGGTCATATTGGTGTAAAGCGCATGAAGAAACTCCATGCTGATGGGATTTTGGAATCACTTGATTATGAATCACTTGATGCTTGCGAACCATGCCTTATGGGCAAGATGACTAAAACTCCGTTCTCCGGAACAATGGAGCGAGCAACAGATTTGTTGGAAATAATACATACTGATGTATGCAGTCCGATGAGTGTTGATGCTCGCGACAGGTATCATTATTTTCTGACCTTCACAAATGATTTGAGCGGATATGGGTATATCTACTTGATGAAACACAAGTCTGAAACATTTGAAAAGTTCAAAGAATTTCAGAGTGAAGTGGAGAATCATCGTAACAAGAAAATAAAAGTTCCTACGATATGATCGCAGAGGTAAAATATTTGAGTTACGAGTTTGGCCTTCAGCTAAAACAATGTGAAATAGTTTCACTACTCACGCCACCTGGAACACCACAGTGTAATAGTGTGTCCGAATATCGTAACTGCACTTTATTAGATATGGTGCGATCTATGATGTCTCTTACCGATTTACCACTATCATTTTGGGATTATGCATTAGAGACAGTTGCATTCACGTTAAATAGGGCAACGTCTAAATCCGTTGATACGACACCGTATGAACTATGGTTTAGCAATAAACCTAAGCTGTCGTTTCTTAAAGTTTGGAGTTGCGATGCTTATGTGAAAAAGTTTCATCCTGATAAACTCGAACCCAAATCGGAGAAATGCGTCTTCATAGGATACCCAAAGGAGACTGTTGGGTACACCTTCTATCACAGATCCGAAGGCAAATTCATTGCTAAGAATGGATCCTTTCTAGAGAAGGAGTTTCTCTCGAAAGAAGTGAGTGGGAGGAAAGTAGAACTTGATGAGGTAACTGTACCTGCTCCCTTATTGGAAAGTAGTTTGTAACATCCCAAAATTCTAAATTTTGGAATGTTATATTAAATAGATAGATTTGATTGTTTGTTTGATTTTTGTGTGATTGATTGACTGAAAGTGAGTGAATTCGAAACTTTTTGAAAGTTAAATGAGAGGGAATAAAAGGACTTTCCCAAACTTTCATTTTGCATTCGTGATCTCCGTGAATTCAAATTCTTTTCACCACAAAACCCTGGAGAGAAGATGACATGACTTCTTTAATTTATTTAAATGACAAGGGGTGTTGAAAATATTTGAATTTCATCTGAAAGTATTTCCAATTCTGAAACTTTATGCAACTCAATGATTTTCACGAGCGAAGATAAAATGACTTCTTCAAGACATATGAAATATGAGTTGGGAGTTTCAAAGAATTAAATTCAAAGTTCTTTTGAATTTATTTTCAATTGGAGTTATTTGAGTTTTATTCAAATTATTTTTCTCCAAAAATAAAATACATGGAAAAAAGGGTAACATGATTCCTACAATAGGAAATTGAGAGAAATAAATTTGAATTCATTTTGGTATTTTTAAAATGATTTTTTATTGGATTTTATTAGACCAGTAGCACTCTTTGAATTATCTGATTTTGTGCGGATTTTATTTGGCATTATAAAAATGTCCATGTTGTAGGAAATCTTTTTCTGAAAATTTTGATATATAATATGCCTATGTTATATTTTTAGTTTATTTGCCTTTATTTATTTATTGCCTGCAAAATGTTAAAAAAAACTTCTCCTCTCGCCGACTGGGCCGGCCCAGCTCCTGCCAGGCCAAGGCCCAGCCCAGCGCGCCACCTCGCCCCCGTCCCCGACCAGGACTCCTCCCGTGTCCGCCGCCGCGCCGCCATGGACCCCGTGCCGCCTCCGGCCTCCTCTGCCCCCTCCTCCACGCCACCTGGCCCCCTCCCGTCCTATAAATCCCAGCGCCCCGGACCCCTCTCTCTCCTCGCTTTGCGCGGCCCTCTGCCGCATCTCGCCGTCGCCGCCCTCGACGAGCTCCGTCGAGATCTGCCGCCGTTGCCACGCGCTCCACCGCCGCCTACGCCCGACGCCACCACCACCACTGGAGTCCCCTCGTCGCGCCGCGCCTTCTCGTGGGTTCACCTGAGCCGGAGGACCTCTGGAGAAGCCGCCCCGACCACCACCAGATGCCCCGCCGCCGCTGTTCCTCACCGCCGGCAGCCACCACCGCCGCGGTACGCCTCGCCTTTTTCCCCCTCCGTCCGATCTAAAATCGACGGCCAGGATTAGATCTGTTAGATTTTTTATGTTTTTTTTCCTCGAACCGGTATGCACTAAGTAGCGGCCAGTCGCTCGATTAAGCTCTGCAGCGAGCGGTTTTCATCACATATGCTTCCGTAGCGAGCGTTCGCTCGATAGGTTTTTTTCTTTTTCTTTTTAATTCCGGCCAGGGACCTATCTGTGAATTCCTTTCTTACAGATTAGCCCCTGGACTTCAAACACTCACAACTTTTTACTTTTAGTCCCAATCCAACGAAACCAACGCCCACTTCTTCGTTATGATCCCCTCTATCCAGTAATCCAACTCAAACATGTTTTTATAAAGTTTAAAATTTGAATTAGATCAGATTTGAATTTGAACTTCGTTTGATCGTAACTTGAGTTTTATAACTCCGTTTGAGTTGATTCTTTTTCCAAATCGAAGCTCTTGACCTAAACTTTCTGATAAGACCAAATTCACATAATTTTGGTACTGTTAGAAATTGTTTTATGTTGCAAGAGTTATTTGCTTGATTTTGATGTTTTCCGAATTGTTTTCCTCTTTCTTTTCGATCTTTTGAGTGATTGCTTATGTGTGGTTACTATTGCTTGCTTACGATAGATTGACCGGAGTGTGACGAGTAGAACTATCAAGAGTTTTGAGTGCGAATCATCTTCATCAACTTTGCAGGCAAGTTCACACTTTGATCATACCTCTTTACTACCCAGTTTTATGCATTAGATCAATCCTCAAACATTGCATGATTAGGATCTAATTAAATTATGGGTTTTGGGAAGTAGATTGAGGTAGTACCTATTACCTGTTTTATTACCAAACCTTTGGGAGTTACTTCTATGTTTGCTTATTTTGCCATGCTATGCAAGTAGACGTGGATTGGGTGAGTGATTTTCCATGACAGATGTGAGATTGTTAATTAATGGTTTATTTAAGGTGGCAACATTAATACACATCTGGGTGGATTGAGGTACCTGGTTATTCCAGGATTGCCTGTCTAGGCACCTGGGTAGACCAGGATTGCCTGTTTTTTTATGGACCGCCACCCAGGCTCAAAGGGATCATAAGATTATTCATGCTAGAAACTTCCGTGTGCAGCCACATGCTATTATGGGCTCTAGCATAGTTGATTAAGTTGTGCGAACTCTTACAGTGGTAGACTAGCAGATGTAGGGGAAAGTAGGTGTACCGGTCTACCCATCGTAAGGTGCTAGCGCTTCTGAAAGACTATGTCTCGGTCATTCGTTTCTCAAACACCATGTAGTGCGAGAAAACCAACGGAGGAGATCGAGTCTTGTGGGGAAAAGTGCACAAACCTCTGCAGAGTGTACAAACTAATCATGATTAGCCGTGTCCCCGGTTATGGACGTTTTGAGTATCTAGTACTTGGATTATCATGTGAATCTCATCATGTTACTTTAATTAATTTTGTTGGGTTAATGATGATATTTTTAATTGGGATTGAGAATGCTGTCAACCATTCTCAATGTTTAACAACCACCATGATAGTTAAATAAATTTATTCCTTTGTAGTAGGGAAAAATTGGCTTTTCGCAAAAACATTATAACCATAGAGCTTTCCACCAGCCAAATATGCATGTAGTGATAGCTTTATTCATCATTATCCTATGGTGTGAATTTGCCAGTACATTCAATGTACTGACCCTTTGTGGCTGCAACGTCTCATGTTGCAGGATCTTACGACGAGTAAGTGATACGTTAGGGTTACGATTTCCACACTCAACTTTGTCGTTGGTGTTGATGGGAATCCACAACCTTGTTACTTCCGCTATTTGGATTGAGGTAATAGTATTTCGTTATTTATACATGTGATTTACCTCTGTTATAAATCCTCGAGTCTTGTGTGTGTCGACATACCGATCCGAGGATGACACTTAAGCACGAAGACTTGATCCATTGGTCGGGTCGCTACAAGATGGTATCGAGCACATGTTGACTGTAGGACGTGACCCTAGAAACTGACAAGCCCATAGGAAAGATTTTTCCTCTACAACTTTCTTTTCAAAAAGATCTTTTACCTCTCTTCTCTTCTGAGCTTATTAAAATATTCCCTTTTAGAGAGACCATACCCCTTTTCCCTTTTGACCACTCAAAGATTCGACTGATGAGACCACTCCAAGGAGTACGAGATATCAGGACAACCACGACCACTACAAAATGAAGGTGATTTTTGCCGTGCATTACAATGACGGAAACTACAACGGTGAAGACTCCGAAGACTAGGAGAATTTGAAGGCTTTGAAGAATTTCCAGATTGGTATGACCTAGGAAGGCTACTCTGATAGAGCTTGTCAGACTAAGGAAGTTGTCAATACCCGAGATCATGGTTTATCGAAGAAAGACTGGAACATGGAGCATTAGAACTCAAAGTTTATGTCAAGGAAACCCTAAGACATGAGGTATCAATTATGGAAGGAAAGCTCATGGTAGTAACATGGGCATAGACACGGCTGGCCATGGTGCTATTGCCCGCTTATGCTATTGTCACCATGCGGAGTTAAGAATGCAGATGCATGGAAGGATTGGATGGTAGAAGGCTGATGGAGCATCTGTCAGCAATAGATGCAGTTTTAAATCTTAGCTGGTGTATCACCAGTATCCGGAGTATTACATCAAGAAGTTTAAGATGGATATGCAGGAAGCTTTATTTGACAAGGAGGCAAATTCGTGAAGAACTCAGAACCAGAAGCTGAAAGTAGCCAAGCTGGAGGAGCTAAACCTCAAGATACCGGAGATTTGTCAGGAACTAAAGACAGTAGAACCATGGCTCATGCCAAGGATGTTGAAACCCAGAAGTTTGAAACGCAACTCCGGAATATTAAAGGACATCATGAGAAACCTTGCGTCGATAGAGATGATCTGGCAAAAGAACTTGAGAAGGACAATCACGATCGGAAGAAAGCCATCAGAGACATGAACAAGACTTGAAGAGTTTGACGACTTTGAAGATTTATTGACCTTTAGAAGACCAAACCCCGTTATACTTACGTTAGATGCGATGTTTGTGAGCTGTCAATTATTTGATGTTTTTCCGACAGCCACAAATAAAATCTGTCTTTTCAAAACTTCTGTTTGTATTGTGTGTATCCCTCTCTATCTCTCTTATCCCACCCAAAACCCATGGACCCCATAGAGGATGAATGGAGATGAGCTTGTATTGTCTGGACCAATGAGTCAATTGGAGGCAGACCAATGGATTCAGAACATGGAGGATCACATGAAGAATAACCCTATAGTCAGAAAGGATATGGCCCAGCATGCTCTTCCGTTCTTTGAAAGAGGTGCTGCTACCTGGTGGAGGATGTACCAAACCATCAATGGATGGCAAGGAGTAACCACTTGGAAAGAATTTAAGTTGACTTTGCCAAAGTCTCGGCTTGTGCCCCAGAAGTTGAGGCCTTATGGAAAGGATATGAAGAAACATTGTGCATACAAGCTTTGTGGAGAAATAGGACACAACCATAAAGAAAATAAGGACAAATACCCTCATAAGCAGAGGATTACCAAAGGAGTTAGACGAGGATCTCAGGGAACTTCGGTTGGAAATTGTTCCCAAAGGTTTTGTTGCAGCAATGGAAGTTCAGTCTACATTGTTGGGAAAGATCCGTGAAGCTCAGAAGGATGACAAAGAGATTGCCGAGGTAAAAAAGAAAAGGGTGAGCAAAGGAAAGGCCAAAGGTTTTCGTAAGGATGAGCACGGCACCTTATGGTTTGAGGATAGTGTACATGTACCCAATAATGCAAAGATCAGGAAGTTAATACTTCAGGAGGCTCATGACTCACCATACTCGATTCGCCCTGGAAACACCAAGATGTATTTGGATTTGACGGAGCATTTCTGGTGGACTGGTATGAAGAAGGGTATTGCGGAGTATGTAGTCGTAGGTGATGTATGCCAGAGAGTAAAGGCAGAGCATCAGAAGCCAGTTGTATTACTACAGCCTATGCCGATACCCAAATGGAAGCAGGATAAGCTTGGCATGGATTTCATTACCGGATTTCCCAGAACCTGATCGGGATATGATTCTATCTGGGTAGTAGTTGATTCGCTTGACCAAAGTGGCTCACTTTATCCCAGTGAAACCACCTATACAAGTGAGAAGTTGGCCAAGATATATTTGACCAGGATCGTATGTCTGCATGGAGTTCCAAGGACCATCGTATCAGATAGAGGAACACAGTTTACCTCAAAGTTTTGGAATCAGCTGCACCAGACTTTGGGTACGAGGCTAGAGTTCAGTACAGCCTTTCATCCACAGACAGATGGATAAATCGAGAGAGTCAATCAGATTCTGGAGGACATGTTGAGAGCGTGTGCGCTAGATTATGGATCTAGTAGTGATGATAATCTACCTTACGCGGAGTTCTCATACAACAACAGTTACCCAACCAGTTTGAAGATGGCCCCTTTTTAAGCTTTGTATGGGAGAAGGAGCTAGACACCGTTGATGTAGGATGAAGTTGGAGACCGTCAGTTGTTTGGACCAAATGTGATCAAGGAGTCAGAAGATAATGTTAAGTTGCTTCGAGATAGACTGAAGGTAGCTCAGTCCAGGCAGAAGAGTTATGCAGACTAAAAAAAACGCAAGGAGGTAGTCTATGAAATTGGAGACAGAGCATGTCTTCGTGTGTCCCCTCTGCGAGGAGTTAAACTATTTGGAGTTAAGGGAAAGTTAGCCCCGAGATTTGTAGGACCATACCGAGTTTTGGAGCGTATGGGAGAAGTGGCCAACAAATTGGAGTCACCCGAAGGACTGTTAGGAGTTGATGAGGTGTTTCACGTTTCCCAGTTGAATAAGTGCCATGCAGAGATGGACAATATTCCCCTGTAAGGACGCTTGACCCTGGAAAGGATAATGATGTTCCACGAAGTGGAGTATGGACTTCATAAGTATAAGTTTTTATCTTGGTAGGTGGGATATCCCACGAGGATGAAGAGATGAATTACTATTGGATATAAAGGAGGTATGATGTTGGAAATATGGATCAAGGTAAATTCCATGATGAGTCTGAGTAATCATGTCCTAGTTTGGTGCCAATAGAAGGAAGGAAGACAGTACAATTGGATAGATTTAAGAATACTAGGAAGTTGGAAGTTGGAATAATGATCAGAAGCCCGAGGATAAGTTCAAGGACTACAAGTGATGAGATGGGCCATAACCCACGGGCCCCGGGACCTGCCAAGAAGCAAGCACACTCTTCTTTGAAGGAAAACCACGGAAGAAGTTACGATTTTATCGCTAGAGCGATCTTATAGGAGTAGCATAAAACCTGAGAGTTGTGAAGGAACAATAGATGTTTGTTTGGCTTGCAGAATCTATGGATTTATCGAACCTAGTTAAATCGACAAGAGAAATTCTGCAATGCTTGGTGAGGATGACCGAGTGTTAGAATGCGAGATTAAGCTAAACCATGTACAAGGTAATGATTTGGAGTGCGGGATGGATTGATCACCATACCGACTTACTCTTATTATTAGCCTTGCTATATGGGATGGTAAATCTGAGTGACTTACCTATAGTAGAGAGACGACGATCAAAACCTTGTTTAAACCTTAGAATGGTATAGGTATTTTTTCCCTTGTACACGGCAGTTGTTGCCAACCGTAGGTTATGCGGTGAGGTTCAACCCAGACCCGTTTTCTGCAGTAGAAACCATAAATTGTTGACCACCATGAGATATCGATAGCTGATTAGCATTGGCGCCAGACCCGTCAGCTAAGAAGACCCAGTCTCGGAATAACCGTACCAAGATGAAAGGACAGAAGTATTGAGGAAAAGTTATGCCACTACCGGAAGAGCCCAGAGAAGGAATTTTCCCGAGATCTGAGAAGACTGACACTGTCAGGAATAAGGATGGAGTATATGAGTTTTGATGGAACCGTAAGATTGCTTCTAAGGGTGGTAGCACCCGAGACCCCGGAGACGATCGATGGATCTTGAGAAGACCCCCAAACCTAACCCATTTCTTTCTAGCCTCTCCGAATCTCGAGGAAGAGATTCATTTTAAGGGTGGTAGGTTTGTAACATCCCAAAATTCTAAATTTTGGAATGTTATATTAAATAGATAGATTTGATTGTTTGTTTGATTGTTGTGTGATTGATTGACTGAAAGTGAGTGAATTCGAAACTTTTTGAAAGTTAAATGAGAGGGAATAAAAGGACTTTCCCAAACTTTCATTTTGCGTTCGTGATCTCCGTGAATTCAAATTCTTTTCACCACAAAACCCTGGAGAGAAGATGACATGACTTCTTCCATTTATTTAAATGACAATGGGTGTTGAAAATATTTGAATTTCATCTGAAAGTATTTCCAATTCTGAAACTTTATGCAACTCAATGTTTTTCACGAGCGAAGATAAAATGACTTCTTCAAGACATAAGAAATATGAGTTGGGAGTTTCAAAGAATTAAATTCAAAGTTCTTTTGAATTTATTTTCAATTGGAGTTATTTGAGTTTTATTCAAATTATTTTCTCCAAAAATAAAATACATGGAAAATAGGGTAACATGATTCCTACAATAGAAAATTGAGAGAAATAAATTTGAATTCATTTTGGTAGTTTTAAAATGATTTTTATTGGATTTTATTAGACCAGTAGCACTCTTTGAATTATCTGATTTTGTGT
The DNA here is from genome assembly GCA_021605205.1 of Aegilops longissima. Lineage (NCBI taxonomy): Eukaryota > Viridiplantae > Streptophyta > Magnoliopsida > Poales > Poaceae > Aegilops > Aegilops longissima. Next base: position 628,749,564 of record CM038676.1, read on the forward strand.
GGATTTTATTTGGCATTATAAAAATGTCCATGTTGTAGGAAATCTTTTTCTGAAAATTTTGATATATAATATGCCTATGTTATATTTTTAGTTTATTTGCCTTTATTTATTTATTGTTTGCAAAATGTTTAAAAAAAACCTTCTCCTCTCGCCGACTGGGCCGGTCTAGCTCCTGCCAGGCCAAGGCCCAGCCCAGCACGCCGTCTCGCTCCCGTCCCCGACCGGGACTCCTCCCGAGTCCCTCGCCGCGCCGCCATGGACGCCGTGCCGCCTCCGGCCTCCTCTGCCCCATCCTCCACGCCACCTGGCCCCCTCCCCTCCTATAAATCCCAGCGCCCCGGACCCCTCTCTCTCTCTCCTTGCTTTGCGCCGCCCTCTGCCGCATCTCGCCGTCGCCGCCGTCGACGAGCTCCGTCGAGATCTGCCGCCGTTGCCACGCGCTCCACCGCCGCCTACGCCCGACGCCGCCACCACCACCGGAGTCCCCTCGTCGCGCCGTGCCTCCCCGTGGGTTCGCCTGAGCCGGAGGACCTCCGAAGAAGCCGCCCCGACCACCACCAGATGCCCCGCCGCCGCTGTTCCTCGCCACCCGTAGCCACTACCGCCGCGGTACGCCTCGCCTTTTGCCCCCTCCGTCCGATTACCGACAGCTAGGATTAGATCTGTTAGATTTTTTATGTTTTTTTTTCTTCGAACCGGTATGCACTAAGTAGCGGTCAGTCGCTCGATTAAGCTCTGCAGCGAGCGGTTTTCGACACATATGCTTCCGTAGAGAGCGTTCGCTCGATAGGTTTTTTTCTTTTTCTTTTTAATTCTGCCCAGGGACCTATCTGTGAATTCCTTTCTTACAGACTAGCCCCTGGACTTCAAACACTCATAACTTTTTACTCGTTAGTCCAAATCCAACGAAACCAACGCCCACTTCTTCGTTATGATCCCCTCTATCCAGTAATCCAACTCAAACATGTTTTTTTAAGTTTAAAATTTGAATTAAATCAGATTTGAATTTGAACTTTGTTTGATCGTAACTTGAGTTTTATAACTCCGTTTGAGTTGATTCCTTTTGCAAATCGAAGCTCGTGACCTAAACTTTCTGATAAGGCCAAATTCACATAATTTTGGTACTGTTAGAAATTGTTTTATGTTGCAAGAGTTATTTGCTTGGTTTTGATGTTTTCCGAATTGTTTTCTTCGTTCTTTCCGATCTTTTGAGTGACTGCTTATGTGTGGTTACTATTGCTTGCTTAAGATAGATTGACCGGAGTGTGATGAGTAGAACTGTCAAGAGTTTTGAGTGCGAATCATCTTCATCAACTTTGCAGGCAAGTTCACACTTTGATCATACCTCTTTACTACCTAGTTTTATGCATTAGATCAATCCTCAAACATTGCATGATTAGGATCTAATTAAATTGTGGGTTTTGGGAAGTAGATTGAGGTAGTACCCATTACCTGTTTTATTACCAAACCTTTGGGAGTTACTTCTATGTTTGCTTTATTTTGCCATGCTATGCAAGTAGACATAGATTGGGTGGGTGATTTTCCATGACAGATGTGAGATTGTTAATTAATGGTTTATTTAAGGTGGCAACTTTAATACACATCTGGGTGGATTGAGGTACCTGGTTATTCCAGGATTGCCTGTCTAGGCACCTGGGTATACCAGGATTGCCTGTTTTTTTTATGGACCGCCACCCAGGCTCAAAGGGATCATAAGATTATTCATGCTAGAAACTTCTATGTGCAGCCACATGCTATTATGGGCTCTAGCATGGTTGATTAAGTCGTGTGAACTCTTACAGTGGTAGACTAGCAGATGTAGGGGAAAGTAGGTGTACCGGTCTACCCATCGTAAGGTGCTAGCGCTTCTGAAAGACTATGTCTCGGTCATTCGTTTCTCAAACACCATGTAGTCGAGAAAACCAGCGGAGGAGATCGAGTCTTGTGGGGAAAAGTGCACAAACCTCTGCAGAGTGTACAAACTAATCATGATTAGCCGTGTCCCTGGTTATGGACGTTTTGAGTATCTAGTACTTGGATTATCATGTGAATCTCATCATGTTACTTTAATTAATTTTGTTGGGTTAATGATGATATTTTTAATTGGGATTGAGAATGCTGTCAACCATTCTCAATGTTTAACAACCACCATGATAGTTAAATAAATTTATTCCTTTGTAGTAGGGAAAAATTGGCTTTTCGCAAAAACATTATAACCATGGAGCTTTCCACCAGCCAAATATGCATGTAGTGATAGCTTTATTCATCATTATCCTATGGTGTGAATTTGCCAGTACATTCAATGTACTGACCCTTTGTGGTTGCAACGTCTCATGTTGCAGGATCTTACGACGAGTAAGTGATACGTTAGGGTTACGATTTCTACACTCAACTTTGCCGTTGGTGTTGATGGGAATCCACAACCTTGTTACTTCCGCTATTTGGATTGAGGTAATAGTATTTATGTTATTTATACATGTGATTTACCTATGTTATAAATCCTCGAGTGCTGTGTGTGTCAGCATACCGATCCAGGGATGACACTTAAGCACAGAGACTTGATCCATTCGGGTCGGGTCGCTACATAGTTCATCACAGAAACCGGTTCCTGTGACGTCTATACCAATTAGTGAGGAAGTTAATGATGATGACCATGGAACTTCAGATCAAGTTGTTACTGAACCTCGTAGGTCAACCAGAGTAAGATCCGCACCAGAGTGGTACGGTCATCCTGTTCTGGAGGTTATGTTACTAGACCATGACGAACCTACGATCTATGAAGAAACGATGGCGAGCCCAGATTCCGCAAAATGGCTTGAGGCCATGAAATCTGAGATGGGATCCATGTATGAGAACAAAGTGTGGACTTTGGTTGACTTGCCCGATGATCGGCAAGCAATTGAGAATAAATGGATCATCAAGAAGAAGACTGACGCTGACGGTAATGTTACTGTCTACAAAGCTCGACTTGTCGTGAAAGGTTTTCGACAAGTTCAAGGGATTGACTACGATGAGACCTTCTCACCCGTAGAGGTGCTTAAGTCTGTTCGAATCATGTTAGCAAATTGCCGCATTTTATGAAATCTGGCAAATGGATAATAAAACTGCAATCCTTAATGGATATATTAAAGAAGAGTTGTATATGATGCAACCAGAAGGTTTTGTCAATCCTAAAGGTGCTAACAAAATATGCATGCTCCAGCGATCCATCTATGGACTGGTGCAAGCATCTCGGAGTTGGAAAAGCCTGTATTTACAAGAAAGTGAGTGGGAGCACTACAGCATTTCTGATAAGTATATGTGAATGACATATTGGTGATCGGAAATAATGTAGAATTATTCTGCAAAGCATAAAGGAGTGTTTGAAAGGAGTTTTTCAAAGAAAGACCTCGGTGGAGCTGCTTACATATTGAGCATCAAGATCTATAGAGATAGATCAAGACGCTTGATAAGTTTTTTCAATGAGTACATACCTTGACAAGATTTTGAAGTAGCTCAAAATGGAACAGTCAAAGAAAGAGTTCTTGCCTGTGTTACAAGGTGTGAGATTGAGTAAGACTCAAAACCCGACCACGGCAAAAGATAGAAAGAGAATGAAAGTCATTCCCTATGCCTCAGCCATAGGTTCTATTAAGTATGCCATGCTGTGTACCAGATCTATTGCATACCATACCACTAAGTTTGGCAAGGGATCTAGGAGTAGATCAATGGACAGCGGTCAAAATCATCCTTTGTGGAATAAGGATATGTTTCTCGTTTATGGAAGTGACAAAAGGTACGTCGTAAAGGGTTACGTCGATACAAGTTTTGACGCTAATATAGATGACTCTAAGTCTCGGTCTAGATACATACTGAAAGTAGGAGCAATTAGCTAGAGTAGCTCCGTACAGAGCATCGTAGACATAGAAATTTGCAAAATACTTACGGATCTGAATGTGACAGACCCGTTGACTAAAATTATCTCACAAGCAAAACATGATCACACCTTAGTACTCTTTGGGTGTTAATCACATAGCTATGTGAACTAGATTACTGACTCTAGTAAACCCTTTGGGTGTTGGTCACATGTCGATGTGAACTATGGGTGTTAACCACATAAAGATGTGAACTATTGATGTTAAATCACATGGCGATGTGAACTAGATTATTGACTCTAGTGCAAGTGGGAGACTGAAGGAAATATGCCCTAGAGGCAATAATAAAGTTATTATTTATTTCCTTATATCATGATAAATGTTTATTATTCATGCTAGAATTGTATTAACCGGAAAGATAATACATGTGTGAATACATAGACAAACAGAGTGTCACTAGTTTGCCTCTACTTGACTAGCTCGTTAATCGAAGATGGTTATGTTTCCTAACCATAGACATGAGTTGTCATTTGATTTACGGGATCACATCATTAGGAGAATGATGTGATTGACTTGATCCATTCCGTTAGCTTAGCACTTGATCGTTTAGTATGTTGATATTGCTTTCTTCATGACTTATACATGTTCCTATGACTATGAGATTAAGCAACTCTCGTTTACCGGAGGAACACTTTGTGTGCTACCAAACGTCCTGGCGTAACTGGTTGATTATAAAGGTGCTCTCTGGTGTCTCGAAGGTACTTGTTGGCTTGGCGTATTTGAGATTAGGATTTGTCACTCCGATTGTCGGAGAGGTATCTCTGGGCCCACACGGTAATGCACATCACTTAAGCATTGCAACTAATGAGTTAGTTGCGGGATGATGTATTACGGAACGATTAAAGAGACTTGCCGGTAACGAGATTGAACTAGGTATTGAGATACCGACGATCGAATCTCGGGCAAGTAACATACCGATGACAAAGGGAACAACGTATTTTGTTATGCGGTCTGACCGATAAAGATCTTCGTAGAATATGTGGGAGCCAATATGAACTAGTGCAGAACCGGGCAATAGCACCGGTTCGTAAGGCCCTTTAGTGCCGGTTCTACAACCGCACTAAAGTGTGGTCACTAAAGCCCCCCTTTAGTACGGTTCAGCACGAACCGGTGCTAAAAACCAACCACGTGTACGAGCCAGCTCCGGGCAGGGAGCCCTTTAGTACCGGTTTGTAACACCAACCGGTACTAAATGTTTAATGAGTTTTGTTTTATTTTTATTTTTCAATATATATGTGTGTGTGTATATATATATATATATATATATATATATATATATATATATATATATATATATATATATATATATATATATATATATATATATATATATTTCTAATAGAACCAATCATGCATATATATATATCATCAATGTCTCACAAACCATCATATTAATTAATTCACACATACACACATGTATAGCTATATACAATTTCTCCTACATATGCATGTTGCCTTGAGCTAGTGGCATTAGCCTAATTGGTGCCTTGAACACGATGGGGGCGATGGCGGGTAATAGTATTCTCCTTGGTTTATGACCTGGTCGAGCAAAAATCCGCTATTTCCTCTTGAAGTGCTTCTCGCGCTCCGTTTCTAGGAGCTTCTCCCGCACCTCTGTGAACTGTTAAGAAGGAGATCAATATGCATGTGTATTAGTTGTGTGACTAGATATCGATAATGGTGTAAAATTGTGAATAGTGTTTTGACAAGCGTACCCATTCCTGTCTTTGAGATCTGCTCCTTTGGACGCCATCATGCGAATGTTCTAAGCAAACGCAGAATGCACACAGATCAGACCCCACGCCTGCTTGAGGGCCTTTACGAGAATGGAATTTGATCAGATAATAATTAATCAAGCATGATAATTAAAGAGATGGCAGCTAGCTAGCTAGCTAGTACTATAATTACTTACCTTGGGTGAAACCATTTAAGCTTTTGTTTCCATTCGCCTTCCGTGACGCTGATGAACCTTGCCCAAGCCCTGCCCGCCGACAAAGAAAATGAATAAAGGGCTTATTAAATAGTTCATATCATGAAAATGACGAACTATATAGGCGAGATATATAGTTAATAATGATTGAAATTACCTGTTGACTATCCCAAACAAGATGTTATAGTCAGTTTTTTCTTGAGTAGTGAGTCCGATATTTCAACTGTTCGGCGTCAACTTTAATGATACACAAGACCCAGTGATATCTGCATGCACACACGTTTGCATGTCTTAATTAAGCGGGCATATGTAAAGCAAAAACATGTAGCTAGCTAGTAGGCAAAAACAGAGAATTTGTAGTACAAGGCAGTGTGACTCCTTTGGAAGTTGTAAGGAAGTAGTATATCTTCATTGTATTTGAGGCGCTTCAAGAACTCTAGCATGTTGTCCTCACGTCCTTTTGATAACGTGGATTTAGATTCCATGTGTACTCATTAACGGTGTTTGGGTCAATGAACCCGATGCCAGCGTCCACCTTTTCTCATTTCATATATCTTCATCCTGCATATAATACCACGAGAAAAGAATATAGTGAGGATAATTACAGGTAATGATTGATCAAAAGGATCGGTACAGCTAGCTTGAGACTTAAATTACAAAAGAAATCACTTACGAGACAATAGCAATGGCGATAGATTTGTCGAGTGCGTCTTGATTGTATAACTGAAACAGTTCAGAATACTCAACGGACAAAGCTTTCTCATGGAAGTAATGCTCCTCCTTGACATTCACCATGAAGGACACTCGATCGAAATCTTGGTAATGTTCATGTACCATTGATGCAATTCATACATTCTCGTTGGGAGGTTCTTGACCTTATGCGGATGGACCAAAGGTTGGCCCGGACATATTTCCGTTTTATTTCATCCTCTCTAAGCACAAGCATGGGCTCGATCTCGAGGAGTTGTCCAACAGTGATTTTGTGAACTTCAGCCTGCATTATATGGTCCTCCGTTATTACCACATTGCCCACCTCAGAGCGTAAACTGTTTTCCCACAATAATATTGGTAGCGTCTTGTCACGTGTTGTTGGCACAACAAGCGAGGGATCGATTGCGCCGACTGTTCTCCCAGCTAGGGAATGGTTTTCCCACATTTTTTGACAGCTGCTTCTTGTTTGCTCGATCCCGAGCTCGCCTCCTTACGTAGACGTGCTCGATTTAACTTCCTGATGTGGCGCTCATAGTCTGTGTCAACAGGCTTTGGAGCTGGTGGTTGAGCCATACAAATGAAGTGGTCAATCGTTTCCTTAGGCACTTTCTCCCTTGGCGGCGGTGGCGGTTTCGGTGCAAAATGGGCTTCCACCTCGGACTTCGATATGGCTGCGATTTCCTCCTCGGACCTGTCATAGGACCTCTGCGGAAGAGGCGTGAGGCTTGGACCATATTTATATCGCTTGCCTCCTTTGTACTTCCTGTACTACCTCGACTCGTGCCGCTCGCACCATAGCTACGGGTGTCTCTTCTGCGATTCGAGGCGGCGGAGACGCAGGCTGACGGGCTGAGTTGGACAAGGAGGAGTGGCCGCTGAAGATGTGCGGACTTGGAGGAGGAGTGGCCTGAGGTTGTGCGGACTTGGAGGAGGTGGGACGTCGACGCTGTGGCGGACTTGGAGGAGGAGGTGGGCGACACTTTGCGGACTTGGAGGAGGTGGCTCGACACTTTGCGGACTTGGTGGACTTGCAGGAGCAGGAGACTGCTGACTCGGTGGCGGACTTGACGAGGAGTCAAATGGACGCGTGTCGGTGGCCTTGAAGATGATGCAATCCTTTTTCCATAGGATGATCGATGGTTGGCGTCTCAGAAAGTGCTCGTCCTCACCTCCAGGAATGTCAAGCTCTAGCCCGAATATGGCTGCACCACCTCGTCAACCATGACACGAGCATAGCCCTCTGGAATCGGGATGCAATGGTAGGTTGCTTTGGGGGTTACTGGAAAAGCTTCTCCATCTGCCACCTTCATGGATATGTTCTTCATTTTGACGTGTCGCAGCTAGTGTTCTCCGTGATGTCATCCACGGGTATCTACCCAGCATTGCGTCGTCAAGGCGGAACCCACGCTGCTTCTCTGCATGGATGGGCGGTGCTATCCAATGCTGGATCATCCGCTAGCTGCTGCAGCTCTTTGAGACCCCTTTGCTGGCTAAGTGAGTCGATCTGCTCCTGCTGCCGCTGGAATTTATTTGCCAATTCCACTTGACTTGCTTCTAGGCCTTGAAGGCGTTCATAGTCCCGCTTCCTCTGCTCCTCCTCCATCTTCCTCTTCTTCTCCTCCGCAATCTTCTTTCTCGCACGGGTTCTGTAGTCGTTGTTCGGTCAAAGCCCCTCATACCACGGAATAGCGCCCTTGCCTCGTGTTCTTCCGGGTGTTCAGGATTTCCCGAGACGCAGCGTAAGCTCGTCGTTCTCTCTGTTGGGCTGGAACACCCCGATCGTGCCTCTTCTATTGCAACAAGTATCGCATCGTCGGCCCGTTCAGACATGCCTTCGTCGAAACTTTGCTGTCTTGGGTCCAACTCCCCCATGCGCATAGAACCAAGTCCTGCACAGGGGGCCAGCTCTTAGTAACCGGAGTGACACCTGCATCCTCCATCTCTTTCTCGGACTTATCCCACTTAGGCATTGCAACCGCGCAGCCACCTGGCCCTGACTTATGGAACTTATCTTTTTTTGGCATTCTTCTTGTTTATTCTCGACCGTTCCTTAGCTAATTCTGAATCCTTGAATTTCACAAAATCGTCCCAATGAGCACGTTGGTTCTCTAGTGTTCCCTCGAATCTGGAGTCTTCCTTCCTCCTTGACGTACTTGTCCCATTCACGATTCTTGTGGTTCTTGAATGCAACCGCCATCTTCCTAAGAGCAGCGTCCTTGACTTTCTGCACATCTGCTTACGTGAAATGATCGGTAGGGTGAAATGTTCCATGAGAGTATCTCAAAGCAGATCTTTTGATTCTTGTCGACAAAAGTAACATCGGGCGTGGAGCAGCGTCCTCTTTGCCTTTTGTCCTTTGTCTTTTGCTGGCTCTCTCCATTCTTGAAGGGAGATCGGGAGTTGGTCCTTCACAAGAACTCCGTGACCGAGCGAATGAACTTGTTCGCAATCTTCTTAGGCGCTAATGGTTCGCCATTAGGTCTGACGCCTCGATATTGTACTTTCGCCCTCCTTCAACTTTTGTTCGGGCCTCGTTTAGTCCTTTTGCTGAAGATTTGCTCGACCGGATGGCTGAAAGAACAAAGATCGATTCGTTAATATATCTTCAAGTCATTTAAAACATGTGATGATCACCGAAACCTGCTTATATAAATATATATACCTCGCGGTCTTTGTTGTTTCAGGATCAACATGTTCTTCGTCATCGTCATAATCGTAGTTCATGACTTCATCAATTCGATCGTCGCGATCGAATATCATATCACCCTCCCGGTGTTGTTTAGAAATTGAACCGTCATAATCTTCTTCATTCTGGTTATCATCTGGCCCGCGTATCATATCGAACATGGTCTGTTCTCCCTCTCTGTCGGTATTGTTTGCCATAGCTTTTATTTAACTAATTCAAAAGAAATATAAAACAATTTAGTATTCAAATTACATCGTCTCGAATAATAGATATAATCTCGAATACTTTGTCTAGAATAATAGATACAATCTCGAATACATCGTCTCGAATAATATATAATATTGAATAGTACATCACGGCTAGCTAATTAAAGATCGAATACTACAGAAGAATCTAGGACACTCGTGGTTCCTGCGTGTGGCGGTGGACACCCAAAGAGAAGGAACCCTCACGGGATCATAGCTGATGTGAGATCCACGAAGATCTTGCCGGTATTGGAGAACCTGCCGCCCTCTAACGCAACCATGTAGCGATGGGCGTGCTCGTCCTCCTCCATGACACGGCGACGTACCTCCTCCGGCGGGGCAGGTCCCTCCCACCGAGACTGGCCCACGTGAACGCCACCAAAGCGAGATCAGGGTCGACGAGCGGGACCCGGGCTGGGTTCCTCATCAAGCGGCGCGCCCTCCGAGCCGTACCTCCCGGTGACAGCCGGCGGAGCCGAGTCCCGTACATGGGCGGCTGGGCGTCGTCGCAGACGGGTCGACGAGCGAGGATGCGGGCGGGCATCGTCGATAACAAATACTAGCTATATGCCCATAAAAATAATATTTTTTAATGATTGGATTTTGATAACTAAAATTTATAACATTTCTACTATTTCAAAAATCTATATACTATTTCATACTAATTAAGCATCTAACACTAAAAACATAAAAACAATTTCTATACATCCATTAAAAACAGAAAAACAACATTATATAAAAAATTCCATACTAATTAAACACTAATTATATCCATCTAACATGCATTCATACATATATACTAGTGAAAAACAATAATCTAAAAATCTAAACTAATAAAACATACAAAATCTAAACTAATTAAATATATACGTGTATGTGTGTGTGTGTGTGTTCATCATGCTTGTGAGTGTGTGTATGGGCTCGGGGAGGGGCGGCGCCCATGGTGGCCGTCGGGGCGAGGAGAGGGTTAGAGGGGAGAGCTCACAGTGGGGTGGACGGTGACGGCAGGCGACGGCGGGGGCAGCAACGGGCAGGCGTGGCCGGCAGGCGGCAGCGCAGGGGACAGCTTGACGGGAAGGGCCAGGCGGCGGGCGGAGACGAGGCGGCGGCAGGGACGGGACGGGCGGGCGAGGGGACGGGCGGCGACGGCGACGGGTCGGTGTGGCGTCGATCGATCGGGTGAGGCGGTTCAATGGGAAGCAGAGGAAGAAAGCAGAGGAAAATGAAATTTTTCAAGTGTTGTATATATAGAAGGCACCTTTAGTACGGTTGGAGCCACCAACGGTACTAAAGGTCTGTTTTAACCAGCCCAAGCAGCGAAGCGACCCCTTTAGTACGGGTGGTGGCACAAACCGGTACTAAAGGCCCCTTTAGTACCGGTTTGTGCCACCACCCAGTACTAAAGGGGGGGTATTGGCAAGCAGTGCGGTCTGACAAGTTTAGTCCCACCTCGCTAGCTGAGGCGACCGCACTGGTTTATAACCCCGTGCGGTCACTCTCTCGAGCTCCTCTCCAAAGCAGGCCCTCTGGGCCTCGTGTTCTTTGCTGCCTGTTGGCCCACTTGGCCTTTGCGGGCCTGCATCTGGCCCAACACAGGTTGGGTTTCTAGTCGTATGCAGGCCGCTCTGCCTAGTAGGCGAGCTTTTTTTGCTTTATTTATTTTTGTGTTGTTTTTTTTGTGTATTTAGAGTTTCTTTGTGAATATTTTTGCTTTAGGTACAAAAATTACAAACATTCTGTTAGTGCCGTAGTTTTCAAATTTGAATGGTTTAAATTTTGAATTATTTGAAATTAGTGTGAATCACTAGTTTGTGAATAATTTAACTTTAAAAATCAGTAAAGGCATAAAATAATTTGTTTGCACATAAAATTTCTTGGCGTTTCAAATGCCAAAACACATAACTACCCTAACTATTACAGAGATTCCCCTCGGGTGTGAAACACGAGAAGAAAGTGATGATAGTGAAGCCGATCACATCCCAGATCTTTGGGTGTGAAACTTTTTCTTCAGCGTGTGTCCCTTTGCACCGTAACCATGGAAAATCTTCATCATTTAACGGGATGCTCGGGTCAATATTCACTGTGAATGGAGAAATTTCATCAAACTTTTCATAATCTTGACTTGTCTGTCTTGTCATCCACTCCCACGATGTTTCTCTTGCCGAAAGAACTATGTGCGCTTTGACTCATCGTACGATGCATTCGCTTCCTTATCTTTTCTTTTTCTTGGCTTGGTAGACATGTCCTTCACATAGAAAACCTGTGCCACATCATTGGCTAGGACGAATGGTTCGTCTGCATCACATAAGATTGTTGAGATCCTTTGTTGTCATTCCGTCTTGTGGGTCTTCCGTTACCCGCCTTGTGTCATATTGACCCATTTGCACGAAACAAAGGGACCTTTAAACCACGTCGATAGTCAAGTTCCCATATGTCATGTATATAACCATAATATGTTTCCTTTCCGTCTTGGTTTACGCATCAAAGCGGACACCACTGTTTTGGTTGGTGCTCTTCTTATCTTGGGCGATCGTGTAAAATGTATTACCATTTATCTCGTACCCTTTGAAAGTCATTATATTCGAAGGTAACTGGGACAACAAGTATAGGTCATCTTCAATAGAGGTGTCATGCATGGTACGTGTCTGCAACCAGCTGGCGAAACTCTTGGTTTGTTCACGTGTAATCCGGTCATCGAGACCGCTCCGGGTGTTTGGGCGTAGCAAATTCTTGTGTTCATCCATATACGGAGCCACAAAGGCGAATTCTGTAGAACTGTAGTGTGCTTCGGTGAGAGAATGTCCGTCCATACATATTATTTGTTCCCCTCCTAGCGTGCCTTTTCCATCCGATCTGCCCTTATGCTGCGATTCAGGAACACCAATCGGCTTAAGGTCAGGAATAAAGTCAATACAAAACTCAATGACCTCCTCATTTTGATGGCCCTTGGAGATGCTTCCTTCGGCCTAGCACGGTTATGAACATATTTCTTTAAGACTCCCATGAACCTCTCTAAAGGGAACATATTGTGTAGAAATACAGGACCCAAAGCGTTAATCTCTTCGCATAGGTGAACTAGGGCGTGTGTCATGATGTTGAAGAAGGATGGTGGGAACACCAACTCGAAACCGACAAGACATTGCACCAAATCATTACGTAACCTTGGTATGATTTCTGGGCGATTACCTTACGAGAGATTGCATTGAGAAATGCACATAGCTTCACAATGGCTAATCGAGCGTTTTCGGTAGAAGCCCCTCAATGCAACCGAAGCGGTTGTGTCATAATCACGTGGCAGTCATGAGACTTTAGGTTCGGAACTTTTCTCTGCCATGTTTATTATTCCTTTATATTCGACGAGAAGCCGACGGTACCTTAATCTGAGCAGGCATTCTAAGAAGATTTCCTTCTCTTCTTTGGTAAGGCGTAGCTTGCATGACCACGATATATGCCGTCTTCTCCGTGCATCGTTGCTGGTCCTCCGTGCCTCGGTGTATCTTTTGTCTTCCCATACACGCCCAAGAAGCCAAGCAGGGTCACGCAAAGATTCTTCGTCACGTGCATCACGTCGATTGCAGAGCGGACCTCTAGGTCTTTCCAATATGGCAGGTCCCAAAATATAGATTTCTTCTTCCACATGGGTGCGCGTCCGTCAGCGTCCTTTGGAACAGGTTGTCCGCCAGGACCCTTTCCAAATATCACCTTCAAATCCTTGACCATATCATGTACATCAGCACCAGTACGGTGGCGAGGCTTCGTCCGTGATCTGCCTCACCTTTGAAATGCTTGCCTTTCTTTCTTACGGGATGCCTGCTCGGAAGAAATCGGCGATGTCGTGTACATTCTTCATACAACTATTCAAATATATCTTGTCGGTATCATCCAAGCAGTGCGTGCATCCGCGATATCCCTTGTTTATGCATCACGAAAGGTTACTGAGAGCAGGCCAATCATTGATGGTCACGAACAGCAACGCCTTTAGGTCAAATTCTTCCCCCATGTGCTCATCCCACGCACGTACACCTGTTCCATTCCACAGTTGTAAGAGTTCTTCAACTAATGGCCTTAGGTACACATCAATGTCGTTGCCGGGTTGCTTAGGGCCTGTATGAGCACTGGCATCATAACGAACTTCCGCTTCATGCACAACCAAGGAGGAAGGTTATGCAAACATAGAGTCACAGGACAGGTGCTATGGTTGCTGCTCTGCTCCCCAAAAGGATTAATGCCATCTGCGCTTAGACCAAACCATACGCTCCTTGCGTCATCTGCAAATTCCTTCCCATACTTTCTTTCGATTTTTCTCCACTGCGACCCATCAGCTGGTACTCTCAACTTTCCGTCTTTCTTACGGTCTTCTCGTGCCATCGCATCGCCTTGGCATGCTCTTTGTTTTGGAACAAGCGTTTCAACCGTGGTATTATAGGAGAATACCACATCACCTTGGCAGGAATCTTCTTCTGGGCGCTCACCCTCGACATCACCATGCTCATCGCGGCTGATCTTATAGCGCAATGCACCACATACCGGCAGCGTTCAAATCCTCGTACTCACCGCGGTAGAGGATGCAATCATTAGGGCATGCATGTATCTTTCGCACCTCTAACCCTAGAGGGCAGACAGCCTTCTTTGCTTCGTCGTACTCTCGGGCAATTCGTTGTCCTTTGGAAGCATATCCTTTATCATTACCAGCAACTTTCCAAATCCCTTGTCGGATACACCATTCTCTGCCTTCCATTGCAGCAATTCCGATGTGGTGCCCAACTTTTCTTGTCACCTCATGAATTCGGGTACAACAATTTTTTGATCCTCTAACATGCGCTACAACTTCTTCTTCTCCAAATCACTTGCGCAGTTTCTCTTTGCATCGGCAATGGCCCGACCTAGATCATCAACGGGCTCATCGATGCCTCTTCTTCAACTTCTTCCGCATTGCCAGCCCAGCTTCTTCCCGCATTACCGGCTCAGCTTCTTCCCCATTGTTGTATCATCGTATTCAGGGAACCCATGGCGGGATAGCTGTCGTCGTCCTCTTCTTCTTCATTGTCTTCCATCATAACCCCTCTTTCTCCGTGCTTGGTCCAAACATTATAGTGGGGCATAAACCGGACTCAAACAGTGGGCGTGAATGGTTCTTGGCGTAGAGTAATTGCGACCATTCTTACAGCCAGCACATGGACAAGGCATAAAACCATCCGCCGCTTGTTTGCCTCGGCCATAGCGAGAAAAGTATGCTGCGCCCTCAACGAACTGGGAGAGCATCGGTCATCGTACATCCATTGCGGCTCATCTTCATTACACAACACCGAATAGACCAAATTAATACAAGTTCATACATAAAGTTCATACAACACTTAAATGCAACAAACAAATAACTCTCTAGCTAAAGCATTTAAATGCAACAACAAATGCGATCAAGATCGCAACTAAGGTAACAATTGATCCAACAGCATAATGATACCAAGCCTCACTATCGATGGCATATTTTCTAATCTTTCTAATCTTCAAGCGCATTTTCTCCATCTTGATCTTGTGATCATCGACGACATAGGCAACATGCAACTCCAATTCCATCTTCTCCCCCTCAATTCCTTTCAATTTTTCTTTCAAGTACTCGTTTTCTCTTTCAACTAAATTTAACCTCTCGACAATAGGGTCGGTTGGAATTTCCGGTTCACATACCTCCTAGATAAAAATATCTATGTCAACTTGATGGGCATAATTTGTCATAAACACGAAATGCAACAAATAGTTTTAAAAGAGAATATACCACATCCGAATCATAACAAGGGCGAGGGCCGACGGGACGGATATCAAAACCATGGCACTATGTATAACAAACAACGACGGGTAAGATAATTATTATCGAGTAACTATATATCCAAATCACAGAAACATCAATTTTTTATATAAAATTTCATGAACAAGAGGCTCACCACAAGGTGGTGCGGCTGACGAGACAGTCTTGAGGCGATCGGCGGTGGTTCTGACAGAGATTTAGAAGGCACTAAGTAAACCACACCTACATATGCAAACTAAGTGTTATTTTGACCTCAAATTGCATATAAATCAAATACTAGCACATATATATATTTCCTCCCAAATTACTAAACTCACAAATTAATAACTATATGAACCAATGCAAGAGCTAATCTAGCAATGAGAGATGAAAGGACAAAGTTGCTAACCTTTGTGATCACTTGAATGGATGGGGGCCTTCAAATCTTGACAAATTTTGGGCAAAATGTGTGATGAGCTCGAGGGAGAAGAGGAAGAACAGAGAGGAGAGGAGAGGGAAAGGGGAAGAACAGAGCGAGCTGGACGAAGGGTTTATATGCAGGAGGACCTATAGTACCGGTTCGTGGCACGAACCGGTACTAAAGGTGCTGGAGGGGGCCCAGACTGACAACATCCTGCCACCACCGTCATTAGTACCGGTTCGTGGCACGGACCGGTGCTAAAGGTTAGCCACGAACCGGTGCTAAAGGCTAGCCGTTGGAACCGGCACTAATGTATACATTTGTGCCGGCTCTTATACAAACCGGCACTAATGTGCTTCACGTTTGACCCTTTTTCTACTAGTGTGAGCATCCAGGTTCCGCTATTGGTTATTGACCGGAGACATGTCTCGGTCATGTCTACATAGTTCTCGAACCCGTAGGGTCCGCACGCTTAACGTTACAATGACAGTTATATTATGAGTTTAAATGTTTTGATGTACCGAAGGTTGTTCGGAGTCCCGGATGTGATCACGGACATGACAAGGAGTCTCGAAATGGTCGAGACATGAAGATTGATATATTGGAAGCCTATGTTTGGATATCAGAAGTGTTCCGGGTGAAATCGGGATTTTACCGGAGTACCGGGAGGTTACCGGAACCCCCCGGGAACATAATGGGCCTTAATGGGCCTAGGTGGAAGAGATGAGAGGCGGCTAGGGCTGCCCCCCCCCCCCATTCCGAATAGGACAAGGAGAGGGGGCGGTGCCCCCCTTCATTCTTCTCCTCCACTCCTTCCCCCTCCCAAGTCCTAATCAAACTAGGAAAGGGGGGAGTCCTACTCCCGGTGGGAGTAGGACTCCTCCCGGCGCGCCCTCTCCCTTGGCCGGCCGCACCCCCCCTTGCTCCTTTATATACGGGGGGCCCATAGACACAACATTGATCAGTTGATCTTTTAGCCGTGTGCGGTGCCCCCCTCCACCATGTCCACCTCGATAATACTGTAGCGGTGCTTAGGCGAAGCCCTACGTCGGTAGAACATCAACATCGTCACCACACCGTCGTGCTGACGAAACTCTCCCTCAACACTCGGCTGGATTGGAGTTCGAGGGACGTCATCGGGCTGAACGTGTGCTGAACTCGGAGGTGCCGTCCGTTCGGTACTTGATCGGTCGGATCGTGAAGATGTACGACTACATCAACCGCGTTGTGCTAACGCTTCCGATTTCGGTCTACGAGGGTACATGGACAACACTCTCCCCTCTCGTTGCTATGCATCACCATGATTTTGCGTGTGGGTAGGAATTTTTTGAAATTACTACGTTCCCCAACATCAATGACATCATAAACAATCGAGACGCCACCAGCCGCATTGCCAAATGGGCTATCGAGCTCTTGCCATTTGAAATAACATACAAGCCACGCCGAGCTATTAAATCTCAGGTGTTGGCCGACTTCGTCGCCGAATGGACAGAAGCAGAACTCCCTAAAGAGTACAGCACATACTCCAACTGGGTGATGTACTTCGACGGCTCCAAAATGTTGGCCGGATTGGGGGCTGGTGTCATCCTAACATCCCCTACAGGGGATTCAGTCTGGTACATATTACAAATAATGTATACGGACTCCAACAACGCAGCCGAATATGAGGCACTACTGCATGGTCTCCGGATAGCCGTTTCTATTGGCATTCAACGCCTAGAGGTGCATGGGGATTCAAAACTTGCAATATCCCAAATAAATGGAGATTTCGATGCAAAAGATCCAAAGATGACGGCATACCGCGACGCCGTACTGAAAATATCAGCTCGGTTTGAGGGGCTCGAGTTTCATCATGTTGCTTGAGAGAGTAATCAGGCGGCAGACATCCTTGCTCGAACGGGTGCTAAACGCGACCCCGTCCCACCTAACACCTTTGTGGAAAGGCTCTTCAAGCCATCCGTGGTATGGCGGGACGAGAGCGGCAATGCTAGTCCAGATCCGATCATACCCTCAGATGCCGAACACAATTCTGATATCGTCGGGGGCTCGGGCACCGAAATGACACCTTCCGCCCATGTAATCATGGCTGTCATTGCTCCATGGACCGGACCCTTCCTGGCCTACCTCAACAGGCGGGAGCTCCCCGATGACCAGAATGAGGCCCGTCGCATAGTGCGACGCTCAAAAGCCTACAAGGTTCATGAAGGAGAACTCTACAAGATAAGTACTACCAGAGTTCTTCAAAGATGTATCTCCGAAGAGGAGGGACGGCAGCTCTTGGCTGAAATACATGCTGGTCTCGGTGGCCATCACGCCGCAGCTTGGGCCCTCGTAAGTAAGGCCTTCCTTTCAGGTTTCTTTTGGCCTACGGCCCGAGCAGATGCACAGGCTCTTATGCAGCGTTGTGTCGGATGCCAGCTTTTCGCCAATCAAAGTCACATGCCACCCACCGCCTTGAAAACAATCCCCATTACTTGGCCTTTTGCGGTCTGGGGGCTAGATATGGTCGGACCCCTTAAAGGGGGAAGCCACAAGAAGAAATATTTGCTAGTTATGGTGGACAAATTCACTAAGTGTATAGAGGCCAAGCCAGTCAAAACAGCCGAAGCTGGACTAGTGCTCGACTTTATATCCGGCGTTGTACACCGTTATGGTGTCCCTCACAGCATCATTACTGATAATGGCTCTAACTTCATAGCCGATGAGGTAAAAATTTGGTGTGCTAACTTGGGCATCAAGCTCGACTATGCCTCCGGTATCACCCTCAAACAAAGGGTCAGGTCGAACGGGCTAATGGCTTGATAATGAGAGGCATCAAACCCAGACTAGTGCGCTCCCTAAGGGAGTCGGATAAACACTGGGTCGAGGAACTCGATTCCGTACTCTGGGGGCTGCGGACCATGCCCAACCGCACGACCGGATACACACCATTCTTCATGGTGTACGGCGCAGAGGCTGTCTTGCCCTGCGACATTATTCATGACTCACCTAGAGTGTGCATGTATGAAGAGAGAGAAGCCGAGCTTGATCGGCAGGATGATCTAGATGGCCTGGAGGAGGAGTACGATGCTGCGAAGGCCCGTTCCGCACTCTATCAACAACAAGCTCGCAGATACCAAAGCAGAGAAGTGCGAGCAAAGACTTATAATGTCAGTGAGCTCATTCTATGCCTTCCAGAGAAGAAAAAGGACAAGCTCAAACCAAAATGGGAGGGTCCCTTCATTATCGATGAAGTTATCACTGGAGGAGCATACCGCCTTCTCAACGCATCGGTCAATCGCTTGGAGCCGAACCCTTGGAATGCGGCAAGGCTCCGAAGATTCTACGCTTAAATCCGGTCATGCCTATTTCCGTTCTATTTTTCTCCCTTTTAATATTTTTCCCAAGGGTTGTTCAGATCATCCGAACACTTGAGGGGTGAACATCCTTAAGTGTACACACCCCACCATGACTGGGGGCTTTTGTAAAGCTTATTGTCATACCAAGCCTAGAGCTCACAATATATGTGTCGTTTGCGGATATACATCCTTTTGCCATTATATGCACCTTTATGACTTAAGTTTTTACCAAGCTGGGTTGCCTTGCTCCTGTGCTTATGCCCTACGTTCCCGATTGTTCGGCTTGGGCATAAAGGGAGCACCTCTGCGATTGATACATCCGAGTCATCCGGGCATGTACCTCAGACGGGTGAAGCCGAAAGCTAGCGTTCTTAAGATAATAATTGGTCGGCACTACAAACGACAGATTGTTGCTGTATTGCAACCATTTAAATCACTACGAGACAGTTCTTCTGTATTGCGGACCACATGCCACGGCACGTGTAAACATAATAATGCCGACCCAAGGAAAGGAACCCTTAACAGAACTATTTTCCATGGAAGATGTTTCTTACATATGTAATATAACATATCTCTCGAACTCGAATTTTTTGTTTGTTTGAGCACGATGACCAGATTGCCTGGTTTCCGGATATATACTTACTTCTTAAGTATCCGGAAACACTCCACCATTTTGGTTTAGGAGGTTAAAGCCGAAGTCCTGCGATGACAAATTCATTTCAATGTTCGGATTTAAGTAAAGGTTGATCATAAATGTGCATTGATACATTAAGTCGACAACCTATTCCTCCTCTATTCCATCTATAAGGTTGTCTAATTTACAGTCTTCCTGTGAATTTTTCGCTGCAATCATTACTTGATGATAGACTAAATTTACAGGGATTTCCTTCCCATCTGGTCCCTTTGGTCCTACCTGAGACATATGATTTGGGTCCAGTTTCATGAAGTGTGTTTTCACCATGGCCCAGGCTTCTCGTGCACCTTCAAGGCAGGCGGACGTCTTCGAGAGCTTGAACCGGCGCTGGGCACCTTTGAATAGGTTTGCCAGGCCCTCCATACTTTATGGCGGGGTATGAGATGGCCATAACGCCTTCACCATACTCCTCATGGCCTTCCGGGCCCGAGCATGCAAGGCGGACAACTCCTTTAGCACGTCGCTTGAAATCCGGATACTTCCGCCTCGGGCCGACCAGTTAATAGACCTGCAGCAACATAGTCATCATATTCCGTGTTAAAGGACTACACATGAGCACCTATGTGCACTTCAGAATATGAGGAGAGGACATACCGAATATGCCGCACTTCAGTTTTCCATTTTCCTTCTGAACGGCTGATAATTGAGCCTTTAAGCTCTCTATCTCTTCGAATTGTTTGTCATTCTCCTCCTCGCGCTTTCTTTCCCTAGATGTGCCCGTTGCGGTCTCTTTCAATTCCGCTAGTTCGGCGGTGACCGCATTTAGCTGCGTCTGGCTCGTGCTTAGCTCCTGGGCTAGCATAGTGTTCTTTTCTTTTAGAACCTACATAAGTTATCGATCCTTAAATCGGTCTACTTTACTGCTTAAAGTCTTGGGGGCTACTGGCACATGGCTATGCAAATTGCATCGAAATTTTACCTGTATTTCCTTCGAGAACAACTGAATGACTCCGGCAAATCCGTCTCGAGTGGCCCGGAAATATGCATCCACCGAACTTAGTGCGGCAAACTCCTCTCCGGAAAAAGCCGGAGCCCGCATACCCTCTTGTAATCGGCGGTGATTCATCACGCTCTCCACTTCGGAATTCGTGACTGACATGTCATCTGAATCCTCTTGAGGAGGCGGAATGGGTGTTGCGTTGGCTCGCGTCCTAGTCGACGAATCCTTCATCGAATTAACGAACATTTGGCCAATTGGGTGTTTTCCCACTGTCTGCCGCGTACTTCTCCTAATACCAAGGGTATAAAAGGAGACTTTCAATAATCCGGACTCATGCTTAGGCATGTATTAAGGCATACGTACCGCTTGGAGGCCTGGGAGTTCTCTGTAGTGCTCCCGGTCCCTTTTCGTTTTGAACGACGACCTTGTGTAGAGGCTGCCCAAGAGCGCCGATCCTGTTAAAATCGGGGTCAGTACGTCAGATGAGAATGCAGGTAAGGATCTTCTTTTAAGAAGCCGCCCGATACTCACGATGCAGAAGGGACAGAGGCGAGGGTAGTCTGCAATCATAGCCACTTCCGAACCGTCAAGGCTCGCCTGGTAGAATACCCTGTCATCAAACTCTATGTATAAGTCTGGATCTTCGCAAAAGCCAGGATCCTCCTTACGATTGTGATCCTCTGGCTGGGGAGCGGGACAGTGGACATCTTCGGTCATCTTCCTCCATGACTGTTGAGATTGATAAAGGGTTAATTGGATTAGTGTCTATAAACGCAATAAATTAAGGGCAGACGATTGAAATCTTACCCATTCGACAGGAGTGTTCATGGAATAACCCTCCTGGCAGTTTAACCGGAGAAAATCTTCTTTCTCGCCCTTATACAGCTCGACCAATATCGTGGCCAGTTCGACTGGGGTATCCGGACCCTTCCTCCCGGACCGGGACGTGTCGTCTTCTCTGTTGTAACACCATAAGGGAGTTACCTGGGATTGGAGAGGCTGAACGCACCTCTTTATTGCAATCGCCATAACTTCGACTATCGAGAGTTTGGAATGGGCGAGCAACCTGACCTTGCTGACCAACCTCTTTATCTCCGCACTGTCCTCTTCTTTAGGACTCTGGGGACGCCAGTTGAGGCACTTCTTTAAAGGGGCATTGGAAAATTTAGCTCGAGATATCTTCCAGATTCTTAGGGTCCTTGCTCCGGATCTCGCCCCGCAAATGGGCGAGGTAGGAGGACGTGGTTGGAAGTTTTTTGACACGGTCCTCCATGTAGAACCATTCCAAAGAACACTGCGGGTACACCTCCTTGGGAGTCCCGATGAGGTATCCGGAGCCGGCTATACGCCATACTTCGGCGCCGCCCACTTCAAATATGGAACCTCCTTGATGACAGGAAATGAGGCAAAGAATTTCCTCCATAGCTCAAAATGGGCCTCGATGCCTAAGAATAGCTCGCAAAGGGCAACAAAACCCGAGATGTGCAGGATCGAACCTGGGGTGAGGTTGTGCAGTTGGATGCCGTAAAATTCCAACAGACCCCGGAGGAAGGGGTGGATTGGAAATACCAGACCTCGCATCAGAAAAGGGACGAAGCACACCCTCTCCTCCTTGTTGGGGTTAGGGAAATTCTCGGCCATCGCATCATGGCCGGTTGAGTACAAGCCCGCCCGAACAGGGACTCGATCCGTGGGAGGCAGATAACCCTGCGTCTGAAGTCGACTCAGATGAAGATGGGGCACGGAGCAGCTTTGCCAATCACCCTCCTAAGGGCCGTGGGGATGCGAAGAGGAGCCTGGAGCGCCGTCCATGTTTGGTGATTTTGTTGGTGGCTAACTCTGGGGGATTTTTCTCTACGCGATGTGAAACAACATTTGGGATCTTTGCCCTCTTAAATAGATGTCGTTCGAGCGTAATGAGGGGCCTATTTGCAAAAAGGCCACGGACTGTTTGCATTCGCTTGGTGCGCGAGAATCGAGGCATCCACAAAATGGAATCATAAAGACAGCGCATCGAGGTCAGAGCTAGACTGTTGTCAATCCGAAGTGTAATAAAGAACCCGCCTTGCAAAGCCGAAGATACAAACCGGACACTATGTCCTCATTGAAGGCAAGTTCGGGGCTACAGAGGGAGTTATGGATTATGGGGTCCTCGGGTGTCCGGGCTGATGGGCCACGAAGATACAAGATAGAAGGCCTTCCCTCGTGTCCGGATGGGACTCTCCTTTGTGTGGATTGCAAGCTTGGCGTCCGGATGTGTAGTTTCCTTTCTCTGTAAACCAACTCTGTACAACCCTAGGTCCTTCCGGTGTCTATATAAACCGGAGGGTTTAGTCCGCAGAGGCTATCACAAAATCATACAGGCTAGACATCTAGGGTTTAGCCATTACGATCTCGAGGTAGATCAACTCTTGTAACCCCTATACTCATCAAAGTCAATCAAGCAGGAAGTAGGGTATTACCTCCATTAAGAGGGCCCGAACCTGGGTAAACATTGTGTCCCCCGTCTCCTGTTACCTTCGATCCTTAGACGCACAGTTTGGGACCCCCTACCCGAGATCGGCCGATTTTGACGCCGACACTTGTATGCTTGCAAACTGAAGAGAGGACCTACTTTCGGTCTTTGCTTCGAGGGAGCGTTCGTGAACGGTTCAAATGAATCAAGCACAATCTACACCAACTCTTCTTCCGCTGCAACTCAAAGTTGGTAATGATCCGATCTAACCCTCTTATGCATCTTCATAGTGTTCCTGGTTCGACCGTAGGACGGATTTTTTGTTTTCTACTACGTTTCCCAACACTACTAACCTTTACAATGTGCACGATGTTTTTCAAGTCTCTTAGTTGAAGAAGTGCTTCAAAGATCCATAGTGTTCTCTGGAGCACAAGTCTATTGACCTTTGTGAAGGCCTCTCATATAAAGAGCATTTAGTCAAAATTCATGAAGAATAACCTGAGTGAGCATTAAGATCCTCAAGGTGCAGTGGTCCCATCCCTCCAACAAAGAAGCGACATGGGAACACGAAGATCACCTCCGACCCGAGTACCCTGACCTCTTCACTTCTTAGAATCTCGGGGAGAGATTCTTTCGGTGGGAGGGGGTGGTAACAACTCGAGAGTAATCCTCCAACCATTTCCATGTTCTTTTCTATTTATGCATCACCATTCCATCATGCCACCATTGCATTTAATCATATTAATTTGATCACATTAATCTAAACAAAAGAGCCTCTTCCAATGCATTAGTGCTTAGGTGAGGCGCTAAGTGCATTAAAAAACTTAGCAACTAATCTTCCCAAGTGATGCTTAGCTTTTGTAGCTAAGCTCCCCTCATTTATTTATTTAACACCTAAACTCCTTCATGCATTGGTTGGTAGGCCTTTTCATGGGTCCATGTTCTTAGCATCATTTCTTTCTGGGGTAACCATAATGCTCTGTCTCTCTCCTCTTGATTGCTTTGACACATCACCTTTTTGCATATGTGGCATCCTTACCACCTGTACACCATGGAGCACTGTGAAGGGCTGAATATTGATATATATGTGTTATAGTGGGAGTGGCACCACCCCAATCCCTTTTGGTATTCCACACCAAGAATCACTCCCAAACTTTGCACATGAATTTCTTATGGCATATTTTATCTACCTTACAAAATTTGGAATTTTTGCACACACCGATATTGCACCTTTAGTTCAAACCCTTTTCTATTAGGAAATTGGGGCTATTTTCAAAATAAGCACGTAAACAGACTCTAAATGACCCAAAAATTTAGTGTGTCATTGTTATAATCTAGAAAGGGTACATTTAAAATTTTGTGTCATTCGAATTTCGTTTGGCACCAAAGCGAATTAATACAGAGGTGTAATAACCAATAAATCAAATAATAAAGTTTGCAAACTAACTATCTAAATGGGGTTACCACTTCCATCTTCCCTCCTATCCTAAGAGCCCACCTAAATTTCCCTCCAAATCTAGCCTAACACTAGTAGAAAAGGGGGCAATGGCCCAGGCCAGTTCAGCCCATTAGTCCCGGTTCAATCCAGAACCGGGACCAATGGAGCTATTTGCCCCGGTTCGTGAGCCCAGGGGGCCGGCCGGGCCACGTGGGCCATTGGTCCCGGTTCGTCCAGACCTTTTGGTCCCGGTTGGTGGGACGAACCGGGACCAATGGGCCTGGCTCCTGGCCCACCACTATTGGTCCCGGTTGGTGGCATGAACCGGGACCAAAGGCTTCCCTTTAGTCCCGGTTCATGCCACGAACCAGGACCAATAGTGCTGCCTATATATACCCCTCGCTCGCGAGCAGAGCACTCCAGTGCTCTGTTTTTCTCTTGCCGGCGAGGGGGGGCTTTGTGGTGCTCTAGCTCACCTCCTATGCACATGAGGTGTTCAATGAAATGCCCGAGCCACACTACTTAAGCTTTCTCCTCTCCAAGCTCGACCTCCAACCTCCATTTTCCTCAATATTTGTCTAGGTTTAGCGTTCCGTCACGCCCCGTCCCCGTCTTCACCGCCGTCGATCACCCGCGTCAATCTCATCGCCAGCACCACCGTGGTGAGCCTCTTGTTCTTATCTTCTTTCTGAAAGGAAAATTATTCTTACTTGTATTATTTTCTTACTTTTATTATTGCATCTTATATAGTGCGATGGTTTTGGTATCCGCCCCCGTCGGCCCTCATCCTGTCTATGATTCGGAAGTGGTATATATTATCTTTTCATAACTATTGGTTCATTTATTGTTTATGAAAATTATGCCGACCAACGTGACATATATTTTATTTATCTAGGAGGTTGTTGAACCGGAAATTCCAACCGACCCTATTGTCGAGAGGTTAAATTTAGTTGAAGAAGAAAACAATTTCTTGAAGGAAAAAATAAAAAAACTTGAGGAGGAGAAGATGATATTGGAGTTGCATGTTGCGAATGTCGTCGATGATCACAAGATCAAGATGGATGCAATGCGCTTGAAGATGAGAAAGATTAGAAAATATGCCATTCATACCGAGGCTTGGTACCATTATGCCGTTGGATCAGTTGTTACCTTGGTTGCGATTATAATCGCATTTGTTTTCGCATTGAAATGTTTTACATAGTTTCAATGTATGGTTTAATTAATTTAGATGCTCTGCAGAGCTTTATGTTGTTAGATGAGAACTATGTATGTACTTTGGTTTTATGTGATGATGAACTTCTATTAATTTGGTCACTTAATTATCTATTCATGATGTTTCGTAATGATTTTGACACACTTAATTATATATAATGCACGCAGATGAACCGCAATGGATGTACGGTGGAGACACACCTCCGAGTACATTAAGGGCTTGCATGATTTTCTCAAGTGGCTGAGGCAAACAAGCAGAATGGTTTTATGTGTTGTCCATGCCCTATATGTGGGAATCTGAAGTCTTACTCGACCGGAAAATCCTTCACACCCACCTGCTTTACAAGGGTTTCATGCCACACTATAATGTTTGGACGAGGCACGGAGAAATAGGGGTTATGATGGAAGACGGCGAGGAAGAAGAGTACGATGACAACTATGTGCCCCTGAATACGGTGATGCTCTTGAACATCAAGATGCACTGACGATGTGCACGATGGTGCTGCAACGCTAAGCTGCTGAAGATCAAGAGGAACCAGACGATGTGCCCGATGATGATGATCTCCGCCGGTCATTGTCGATGCAAGGACACAATGCGAAAGTCAAAAGGAGAAGCTGAAGTTCGATCGCATGTTAGAGGATCACAAAAAGGGTTGTACCCCAATTGCGAAGATGGCAACACAAAGCTCGGTACCGTACTCGAATTGCTGCGAGTGGAAGGCAGAGAATGCTGTGCTCGATAAAGGATTTGAGAAGCTACTGAAAATAATGAAGAAGAAGCTTCCAAAGGATAACGAATTGCCCGACAGTACATACGCAGCAAAGAAGGTCGATGCCCTCTAGGATTGGAGGTGGAGAAGATACATGCATGCCCTAATGACTGCATCCTCTACCGTGGTGCCTACAAGGATCTGAACGCATGCCCGGTATGCGGTGCATTGCGGTATAAGATCGACGAGATGACCTGGTGATGTTGACGGCGAGCCTCCCGGAAGAGGGTTCTGCGAAGGTGATGTGGTATGCTCCTATAATACCACGGTTGAAACGTCTGTTCAGAAATGGAGAGCATGCCAAGTTGATGCGATGGCACGGTGAGGACCGTAAGAAAGACGGGAAGTTGAGAGCACCTGCTGACGGGTCGCAGTGGAGAAAAATCGAGAGAAAGTACTGGGATGAGTTTGCAAAGGACCCAAGGAACGTATGGTTTTCTTTAAGCGCGGATGGCATTAATCCTTTTGCGGAGCAGAGCAGCAATCGCAGCACCTGGCCCGTGACTCTATGTATGTATAACCTTCCTCCTTGGATGTGCATGAAGCGGAAGTTCATTATGATGCCAGTTCTCATCCAAGGCCCTAAGAAACCCGGCAACGACATTGATGTGTACCTAAGGCCATTAGTTGAAGAACTTTTACAGCTGTGGAATGGAAATGGTGTACGTACGTAGGATGAGCACAAAAAGGAGGAATTTGACCTAAAGGCGTTGCTGTTCGTGACCATCAACGATTGGCCCGCTCTCAAGAACCTTCGGGACAGACAAACAAGGGATACCACGCATGCACGCACTGTTTACTTGACACCGATAGTATATACCAGGAAGCTGCGGGAAGAATGTGTACAGGCCATCGCCGATTTCTTCCGACCAACCATCAATGTCGAAAGAAAGGCAAGCATTTCAAAAGCGAGGCAGATCACCGGAAGAAGCCCGCCATGCGTATCGGTGATCACGCACTTGCTATGGTCAATGATTTACACGTAATCTTTGGAAAGGGTCCCGGAGGACTAGCTGTTCGAATGACGCCGAGAATCACGCACCCATGTGGAAGAAGAAATCTATATTTTGGGACCTACCCTCTGGAAAGACCTAGAGGTCCGCTCTTGATCAACGTGATGCACGTGACGAAGAACCTTTGCATGAACCTGCTAGGCTTCTTGGGCGTGTATGGGAAGACAAAAGATACACCGAGGCACGAGAGGACCTGCAACGCTTGCACGAAAAAGAGGGCATGCCTCCAAGCAGTATGAAGGTCCTGCCAGCCACGCTCTTACGAAAGAAGAGAAAGAAATGTTCTTTCAATGCATGCTCAGTATGAAGGTCCCGACGGCTTTCGTCGAATATAAAGGGAATAATAAATATGCGGAGAAAAGTTCCGAACCTAAAGTCTCATGACTGCCGTGATTATGACACAACCGCTTCGGTTGCATTGAGGGGCTTCTACCGAAAACGTCCGATTAGCCATTGTGAAGCTATGTGCATTCCTCAATGCAATATCTCATAAGGTGATCGATCCAGAAATCGTACCAACGCTAAGGAGGGATGTGGCGCAATGTCTTGTCAGTTTCGAGCTGGTGTTCCCACCATCCTTCTTCAATATCATGACGCACGTCCTAGTTCATCTAGTCGACGAGATTGTCATTCTGGGGCCCGTATTTCTACACAATATGTACCCCTTTGAGAGGTTCATGGGAGTCCTAAAGAAATATGTTCGTAACCGCGCTAGGCCAGAAGGAAGCATCTCCATGGGCCATCAAACAGAGGATGTCATCGGGTTTTGTGTTGACTTCATTCCTGGCCTTAAGAAGATAGGTCTCCCTAAATCGCGGTATGAGGGGAGACTGACTAGAAAAGGCACGCTTGGAAGGGACTCAATAATATGCAGGAACGGATATTCTTGGTCTCAAGCACACTACACAGTTCTACAGAACTCTACCTTGGTGACCCCATATATCGATGAACACAAGAACAGTCTGCGCTCCAAACACCGAGGCGGCAAAGCGACGACTGGATTACATGTGAACACATCAGGACTTTCAGCAGTTGGTTGGAAACACGTCTCAGAGGTGACAGCACTGTTTGTGATGAGCTGTACTCGTTGTCCATGGGACCATCTTCGACTATAATGATTTGGAAAGGATATGAGATAAATGGGAATACATTTTACACGATTGACCAAGATGAAAAGAGCACCAACAAAAACAGCGGTGTCCGCTTTGATGCAGCAACCGACAAGGGAAATGACACATATTATGGTTACATAGTAGACATATGGGAACTTGACTACGGAGTAGATTTTAAGGTCCCTTTGTTTAAGTGCAAGTGGGTCAATCTGTCAGAGGCGGAGTGGTGTAGACCCACGAGACGGAATGACAACAGTGGATCTGAAAAATCTTGGGTACACTGACGAACCTTTCGTCCTAGCCAATGATGTGGCACAGGTTATCTATGTGAAGGACATGTCTACTAGACCGAGGAAAAGAAAAGATAAGGAAGCGAATACATCATACAATGAGTCAAAGTCAAGGCAAGACAGACATGTCTGAAGAGTATGAAAAGTTTCATGAAATTCCCCCCTTCAAAGTCAAGGCTGACCCAAGCATCCTGATAAACGATGAAGATTATCCATGGTTACGGCGCAATAAGCAAACCGACACAAGCGAAGAAAAAGTGAAGACTTTCTCCGCAACTATTATGATGATACCATGCCAACTTTGTAATGCATTTAGTATGATACCATTGTCCGTTTTGTACATGCACATGCTATGCCAACTTTTTCAGAGTTCATTTGAAAACTATGAATTTGAAAACCTCGCCAACCGTAGGGCGCCACACCGTTTATAAGCCCGTCCCTCTACACGCCTTTGTTGAGCTCACAAACTTGTGATTCACACAAATTTCAAAGAATTCTAATTTGAAAACTAATGGCACAAACAGAAAGTTTATAATTTTGCTGACCTAAAAGCAAAAAGAATTAAAAAATAAAGCAAAAAACCAAAAGAAAATAAATAATGCAGAAAACAAAACAAAAAAACTTGAAAAATAATAATAATAGCAACAATAAGTATTTTGTTGTAAGTAGAAACAAAATAAAATAAATAAAGCAACAAAGAAAACAAAAAAGTGTTTTCAAATTTGAAAACTAATGGCACTAACAGAAAGTTTATAATTTTCTAAAACTAAAAGCAAAAGAATTAAAAATAAAGCAAAAACAACAAAAAATAAATAATGCAGAAAGCAAAACAAAAAACTGGAAAAAATAAAAATAGCAACAATAAGTATTTTGTTATAAGTAGAAACAAAATAAAATAAATAAAGCAACAAAGAAAACAAAAAAACAAAAAAAAGTGCCACCTACTGGGCCCCCACGGCCTGAATACGACTAGAAACCCAACCAAGGCCAGGATTCAGGCCCGCGGGAGGCCCAGTAGGCCCACAGGCACAGATTGCAGGTTTAGGCCCGAAAGCCTGCTTTAGAGAGGAGTTCGAGAGGGAAGGCGCACTGCACCTTATAAACAGGTGCGCCTCCCTCTCAACTAGCGAGGTGGGACTAAATATTTGGGTTCGGGGCAGCACAGGCCTTTGGTCCCGGTTGGTGGAACAAACCGGGACTAATGCCCCCCTTTAGTCCCGGTTGGTGCCACCAACCGGGACCAAAGGCCGCCGCTTACCGGGACCAAAGGCCGCCGCTTCCCGCCCTTTGGGCTGCTGAAAACAGGCCTTTGGTCCGGTTGGTGGCACCACCGGGACTAGGGCATTGGTCGGTTAGTGGAACAAACCGGGACTAATGCCCCTTTAGTCGGTTGGTGCCACCAACCGACCAAAGGCCGCCGCTTACCGGGACCAAAGGCCGCCGCTTCCCGCCCTTTGGGCTGCTTGAAAACAGGCCTTTGGTCCCGGTTGGTGGCACCAACGGGACTAAAGGTGGCATTAGTCCGGTTTGTGCCATTAACCGGGACCAATGCACTTTCTATATATAGGACATTGCGAAAATTTCATTCAGTTCCTCATCCCGCCGCAGACGCCGCCGCTCTCGACGACGCCCTGCTCCTCGTCGTTGCCGCTCGCATGACGTCGTCGCCGCCCCTCGTCGCCGCGCGCCGCGACCGCCGCAGCGTCGTCGCCGCCGCCGCTGTCTCTCCCCTGCCTCGCCGCCCGAGCCCGTCGTCCCGTCCCGTCGCCGCTCTAAGCCCGCCGTCCTCGTCGCCCTGCCCGTGCCGCCCGAGCCTGTCGTCGCCCTGCCCCGAGCCCGCCGTCCTCGTCGCCCCTGCCGCGCTTGCCCCGAGCCCGTCGTCGCCCCTGCCCGCGCCCTCGAGCCCGTTATCGCCGTCGCCCGACGCCTCGCTGCCGCCGCCCGTCGCCCTCGCCCGCCGCCCGTTGTGAAAGCAGCCGCCGTCGAGCCTCTGCTCATATGTTGCAATATGTTTTTTATTTTTATTAGTTTATTTTTTGTTCATATGTGATGTATATGTGTATGTGGCTATAATGTATATGTTTTTATTTTTATTAGTTTAGTTTTTGTTCATATATAGAAAGTTACAATTTTAATTAGGTTAGTGCAGGACAAGGTTAGTGCATTTTAATTAGGTTAGTGTAGAGGAAAAAGTAAAATAAGGAAAACGAAGAAAAGAGGAAGAAGGAAGAAGGAAGAAGAAGAAGAAAAAGAATGAGAGGAAAAAGAAGAAAAAGAAGAGGAGAAGAAGAATGGAATAGAGGAGAAGAAGAAAAAATAGGAAAAAAATCTATTTTTTCTTCTTCTCCTCTATTCTTTTCTTCTTCTCCTCTTTTTTTTCTTTTTTTTCTTCTTCTTCTTCCTTCTTCCTTCTTCCTCTTTTTTCTTCCTTTTCCTTATTTTCCTTTCTCGAGGGATAAGAAGAAAAAGAAGAGGAGAAGAAGAAAGAAAGGAATAGAGGAGAAAGAAGAAACTTCAACACGAGGGGGGGGGTACCGATACCCCCTCCCCGATAACATTATTTTCCCATGTATATGTATGTCGCGTCGTTGTCGATATAACGAGGGTGTCGAGGGTCGGGAACTAGGGTAGAGGGTCGAGGTTCGTTAAGGGGTCAAGGGTCGAAGGTTTCAGGGTCGAGGGTTCCTATAGTGTCAAAGTGTTGAAGAAATCCATGGCTTCATCATTAGCCGGAAGTAACCATGGCATGATGGTACAAAGTCCTCCAAAGTTATTCTGGAATGGAGTCCCGGATAGGATAATTTGCCTTTTTGTACGAATTTCAGCAAAGGCCTTTCAAATAACGATATTCGGAAGGTCCTTGCTGAACTTTGTACCAAAAAGCGAATTATCCTATCTCGGGACTCCGCTCCAAAATAACTTTGGAGAGCTTTCACCATCATGCACCTGTTACTACCTAATGATGAAGACATGGTTTTGTTGAATCCTTTGACACTAGGCAACCTCCCGACCCTCGGCGATCCTCGACCCTTGACCTCGACCGCTCGGCGATCCACGACCCTCTACCCCATACAAGCGTCGATGCCCACGTCACTTGTGGGACATAGATGTAGTGTTCAACGCCGACCCCCTCCCGATAGCTTCAACACGTGGGGGGGTCGATATTACCCCCTCCTTGAAGCGTTCTCGAGGCCACCCCCTAACCCTTGAAGCGTTGTCGAGGCCACCCCAAACCCTAGAGAAGCAGCGTCGAGGCCACTAATATGATTCCTTATTGTGATTAGCTAGCTAGTTCTACGTTTGCCACTAATATATCCATATCTGTCATGTTTGAATAATAATTGCCATGTTGTAAATATTTGTAGAAACTATGGACACCCCCCGAGACGAAGCACAAGAAGTGTTGTTGAGGGACATAA
Source organism: Aegilops longissima (assembly GCA_021605205.1). NCBI lineage: Eukaryota > Viridiplantae > Streptophyta > Magnoliopsida > Poales > Poaceae > Aegilops > Aegilops longissima. Next base: position 628,781,931 of record CM038676.1, read on the forward strand.
TCGCACAAGGAAGTGATGCCGTCTGCTCGTTGATGTTTCTCAACGACAACGATGGTCTGGAAGGAGAGGATGAAGAAGCAGCTGGCTATGATTTACATGGCTCCGATGACCCAATGCCGGTGCAAGAAGGAGAGGGTGAAGAAGTAGACCGTGAGGACGGCTCCGGTGATCACCAAACCGAGTCCGGCCAGGTATATATATTAGTTAAGCCTGTGCTGACTAGCTAATTGATGCATTCATTGTTTTGGTATGTACACATATTAATTAACTCTCGTCTTTGTTCTTTTTTCTAGCCCTCCGGATCGAGCACAACTTCGGTAAAGAGACGAGGCCCGAAGAAAAAGTTGAGCTCGGATGAAAAGTTTGAGATCATACAAATCGCGCGCGACGGCCAACCGATTGAACCCTACCGGACAAAGAAGGAATTTGTTGCTCAGTGCGGGGTTTTGGTTAGGGACAAGATACCGATCAGCATCCACCAATGGTATAAGCCTAAGAACGAAGACCCTGAGGTGTCTTATGTCAATGATATGCAGAAAAATGATCTTTGGACTGAGGTGAAGTCAAATTTTACCCTACCGCTAGAGGATGATCCGGAGAAGCCAGTAATAGAGATATTAATCAAGTCTTTTGCTCTTAAGAAGATGGCAGACCTATTCAGGAATTGGAAGAAAGAACTCAATACGTATTTCAGAAAAAATGAGACACCAGAATTCAAGGGAAAATATGAGAAGATCAGAGATGACTGGCCCGCATTTGTGGCCTACAAGACATCGGAAAAGAGTAAAAAGATGTCGGTGACAAACAAGAGAAATGTTGCGAAGAAGAAGCTTCACCATCGCGACGGGTCGTGGCTACCACGTAGCCCGCCTAAGTGGGCAAAGGCTGAGAATGATCTGCTTGATAAAGGGATCGAACCGAGACAATGAACTGGCGCACCATTGCGGACTTGGTTCTTGGGGCGGCGGATCCTTGGACCCTATAACAGGAAGTGCATTTGGACGGACGAACAATTGGACATACCAGTCAAGAGGCTTCAGCAATATATCAAGCAGCGCAGCAAGGGAAGTTCGTTCGCACGGGGAGAAGGACGAGCTCACAATGGCCCTCGGGAATCCCGAGCACCTGGACGGACACGAGGCACGCCAGCTCCGTTTCGTGGAAGGCTGGATTTCCGGACGCAGGGGGTTACAAAACCCATGAGAGGAGGAGGAAACTGGAGCAGAGCCAAATGCAAGCGCTGCACGAAGGGTAATGGGGCTAGAGTAACGAGAAGAGGAACGAGAAGCAGCAGATCCCAGCAACGACCGCCAAGCTTCCCGGCTACCCCGCCATCTCAGCGGAGAAGCAGCGTGGCTTCCACCGAGCTGCTTCAGCCAGAGCAGCATGCCTTGACGGCTCCTGCAAGCTATCCCGTGGATGCTATCACGGATGCTGAAAATTGCCACCTTATGGCGCAATGGAGCAATTTGAAGGTCAAGGCGGCTGTTGGCTCTGTTTATCCTACTAAACCCGACTCAACTTTTCACTGCCGGCTGATTCCAGAAGGATATGCTAAGGTGATGGTCGATGAAATAACGAAGGGATTTGAGGACCTCCGGCTTGACCACCCTACCGGTGAAGGGAGTATCGGCTGGGTTCGCTCAAGACTCCATGCCTATGGCGGAAGGATCTCATCAACCTTCCGAACTGGGCGCCTCCGCCTCCTCCTCCTCCTCCTCCGCGAGTCGGGCACTCCGCCTCCTCCACCGCCTCCTCCTCCGGCAAGTGACGATCAGGGCACTCGGCGGCTCCTTCTCCGGCGTGGCGGCACACCGCCTCCTTCTCCGCCTGCGCCGGCGCGCCGAGCAGCCAGCCTCCTCCTTCTCCGCCTCGTCGGCAAGGCGGAAGAGACCCGCCGCCGCTCCGGCTGCTCCGCGGCGTCGTAGTCCTTCTCCTCCGCCTCGTAAGCAAGGAAAGAAGACATCCGCTCCGTCTGCTCTGCCGGCGTCTAGCAGTACAGCCAAAGGCGGGAGGAGATACATATTCGGTCCTTCTCCGAAGACTCCAGAGAATTTACCGTGCGAGAGGAGCGAGGAGGAAAACGCGAAGATCACGCAGACCGAAGTGGATGACTGGTTTCAAGGGTTGAAAGCAAAGAGACATCCACCTCCGGAGGAGAAGGTAGATCCGGTGAAAGCGAAGCGCACTCTGGCTGCCCTGACAAAACCACCCAAGTCTCCGCTGAAAGGCAACTATGAGCGCATTATTGGAAAGGCATTTGCCGAAGCGGAGAGGTCGGGAAGTACTGTCAGTGATCAAAGGATGAAAGAACGACGAGCTGGGAAACAAATTGCCCAGCTCGGCGAACAAGCAAGCAATCGTGCCCCCGCTCAAGGTGCTCGCTAGCGACATCGTCGATCCGAGGATGGTGCCGGTTATGGCAATCCTGCAGATTACCTGCCCGACGATGTACATTATGATTTCTTGGAGGTGCAGATACAAAGATCTGATACGGGAAGCCTCTCGTCAAAGATGAAAGTTCTCTATCAACGATGATGCTAAGATTGCATGATTGGTACATGAAAACCTGCAAAGAGTCCGAGGGAGGAGTACTTTGTATGTGAGAGTTAAAGGAGCATGACCTCCTTGGAATTGAACTGTTGCCTATTCCATTTGAGGAGTTCTATCAGTTTTCAATCAATTGGCCCTCGATAAAGCAACGGTCACTGCTCTTCGTCTCGTAAGTAGTACTACTTCGTCATTAAGTCTCTATATAACTCAGCCCTTTCATTGCATGTATTTATAATTATCCTCACTATATTATGCAGATTGAAGATCGCGAATTGAAGAAAAGACAAGTGGGTGATATTGGGTTCATTAACACATATCTCATAGATAAAATGAGGTTGAATTTCGTAAAGAAAATACCGAGGCCAACTTGCTACAATCGTTGGTAATAAATGAACACAAAGATATAATACTCTTTCCTTACAACTTCAAGTGAGTGTTACTGTCTTGTGGCATATTCGGTTTCCTTATTAGTCCAGGTTATAGTAATGTAATATTGATGAGTTATGCATGTGTGCGCAGCTACCACTATATTCTCCTAGAGATTAAGCTTGAGAGGGAGTAGTAACTGTCTTAGACTCCAAGCGAAAAGATCCCAAGGAGTATGCGGACATGACTGAAATGCTCGAGAAGTAAGTTAAATCGATCATTATCCACCATATCAGCAACTTTGTTCATTTCTGATATCAAGTAATTGTTTTCTTTGTATGGCAGGGCTTGGAGAAAATTCACCAAAAAAGCTCCGGGACTACCAAAGAAGCTGCAATTTAGACACCCGAAAGTAAGTACTATATAGTAGCATATTCCACGCATCTCCTAGTGATTCAAGCGCTAGTTTCATCAATACCATTTAGCATGCTTGCTAATTATCAGTTTGATTGACCTCTATTTCTTGTAAAGTGGTTGTGGCAGGAACAAGGGAATGATTTCTGTGGATACTACGTTTGCGAGTCCATCTGCCACACGACCTGTGAGCGGGGCTACTCCGACAAACAATATGAAGTGCGTAAATAAAAATATTCACAATTTTATTTTATTACCATCATTTGTGTTGAGTTTCATTCATTCATTCATATATATATATATATATATATATATATATATATATATATATATATATATATATATATATATATATATATATATATATATATATATATATATATATATGACCCTTTCTTAAAATTAGATGTTTGGATGCGGGATGAACTCCTAGCACCAGATCGCATGCGAGCAATTCAAGAGGAATTGGCGGCATTCTTTCTTGACCACGTGATCGCTGAAGACGGAGAATACTATGTGGACCACGCGTCCGTATGTTAGGAGATTATATATTTGTAAAAGATAATTATTGTATATATGTAGCGGTAGTGTCGGATAGATATACGAGAACTTGTTGTTCGACCAATCTCGGAGAAGGAGAGGTGGTCGATATCACTTCTCTCTGTATGCATATATGTTCATGACGATCTTCTGTTTGCTTAATTACTAGCTAGCTAGCATGTCTAGCTAGCTAGTCCTCTCTATACGTATGTATAGTACGTAGCGTCGACCAAGCACGGACAAAAGAGAGGACACTTTTCTCTATTAATTAGCTAGCTATAGCACACAATATATGAAACACCTAAATTAACCCCCAAAACCCCCAACCCCCCTTTCAAAAAAAAACAAAAACCACAGCCATAGAAATGTTGACGCGTGGATGCCTATTGGTCCCGGTTGGTGCCACCAACCGGGACCAAAGGCCCTCCTGCCTGGGCTCAGCGGACAGGCCACGTGGAGGCCCATCTATCCCGGTTCTGGATTGAACCGGGACTAAAGGATTAGTACCGACCCTTTAGTCCCGGTTCATGAACCGGGACTAAAGGCCCTCACCAACTGGGACTATAGGCCCTTTTTCTACTAGTGTAAATAGCCCTTTCTATACAAGGCAGGTCACCCCTTCCATTTTGAGGCAAACCCTAAGAAAAGGCCCCTCTTTTTCCTCAGTCGCTGTCACTTCTCACCTTCCCATAGCTGTGCCTCCACCACCATCTCCTCAAAATCTGAGCCCGACCAATCAGACAATGCCACCTGCAGCCTACGCAGCCGCAACTCAGATCGTTCGACCCGGGACATATCAGATCAGATGGCCATGAGACACTTCCCACGGCTCCTCCTCCAGCCTAGGCATGACAAGCTCCTGATGGCCTGCAAGTGCACATGGTTTAGTTGTAGCTTTTTCTAAGTAAGAGTATTGCAACCACAGGGAGCACATGAATCATCCTTTTGTCTCTCGTAAGGTTCAAATAGTCGCTCCTGCAAGTTAAATGAAATACAAAGAAATAGTAATATGGGTGAAAGCGGTGTACGAGCTGTTGGGGAACGTAGTAATTTCAAAAAAATTCCTACGCACACGCAAGATCATGGTGATGTATTGCAACGAGAGGGGAGAGTGTTGTCCACGTACCCTCGTAGACTATAAGCGGAAGCGTTATGATAACGCGGTTGATGTAGTCGTACGTCTTCACGATCCGACCGATCCAAGTACCGAACGCACGGCACCTCCGAGTTCAGCACACGTTCAGCTCGATGACGTCCCACGAACTCCGATCCAGGAGAGCTTCACGGCAGAGTTCCTTCAGCACGAAGGCGTGATGACGGTGATGATGTTGCTACCGACGCAGGGCTTCGCCTAAGCACCGCTACGATATAATCAAGGTGGATTATGGTGGAGGGGGGCACCGCACACGGCTTGGAACAATCAACTTGTGTGTTCTAGGGTGCCCCCCCCCCCCGCCCCCGCCCCTGTATATAAAGGAGCAAGGGGAGGCCGGCCGGCCCTTGGGGCGCGCCAAGTAGGGGGGAGTCCTCGTCCTAGTGGGAGTAGGACTCCCCTTTCCTAGTCCAACTAGGAAGAGGGAAGGGGGAAGGAAAGAGAGGGAGAGGGAGAGGGAAAGAGGTGTCGCGCCCCCCCTCCCCTAGTCCAATTCGGACTCCCCATGGGAGGGGGCGCTCCACCTCCTGGGTTGCGGCCCTCTCTCTCCCCTCAGGCCCACTAAGGCCCAATACTTCCCCGGGGGGTTCCGGTAACCCTTTCGGCACTCCGGTTTTCTCTGAAACCACCCGGAACACTTCCGGTGTCCGAATATAGTCGTCCAATATATCAATCTTTATGTCTCAACCATTTCGAGACTCCTTATCATTTCCGTGATCACATCCGGGACTCCGAACTACCTTCGGTACATCAAATCACATAAATTCATAATACCGATCGTCATCGAACGTTAAGTGTGCGGACCCTACGGGTTCAAGAACTATGTAGACATGACCGAGACTCGTTTCCGGTCAATAACCAATAGCGGAACCTGGATGCTCATATTGGCTCCTACATATTCTAAGAAGATCTTTACGCTCAAACCGCATAACAACATACGTTGTTCCCTTTGTCATCGGTATGTTACTTGCCCGAGATTTGATCGTCAGTATCTCAATACCTAGTTCAATCTCGTTACCGGCAAGTCTCTTTACTCGTTCCATAATGCATCATCCCGCAACTAACTCATTAGTTGCATTGCTTGCAAGGCTTATAGTGATGTGTATTATAGAGAGGGCCCAGAGATACCTCTCTGACAATCGGAGTGACAAATCCTAATCTCGATCTATGCCAACTCAATGAGTACCATCGGAGACACCTGTAGAGCACCTTTATAATCACCCAGTTACGTTGTGACGTTTGGTAGCACACAAAGTGTTCCTTCGGTATTCGGGAGTTGCATAATCTCATAGTCATAGGAACATGTATAAGTCATGAAGAAAGCAATAGCAATATACTAAACGATCGAATGCTAAGCTAACAGAATGGTTAAAGTCAATCACATCATTCTCTAATTATGTGATCCCGTTAATCAAATGACAACTCATGTCTATGCCTAGCAAACTTAACCATCTTTGATTCAACGAGCTAGTCAAGTAGAGGCATAGTAGTGACACTCTGTTTGTCTATGTATTCACACATGTACTAAGTTTCCTGTTAATACAATTCTAGCATGAATAATAAACATTTATCATGATATAAGGAAATATAAATAACAACTTTATTATTGCCTCTACGGCATATTTCCTTCACTAGCAATGAAGTAAATTACTGAAATAAAATAAAGTGGTAAGGCACGTGCGTGAAAGTTGTTGAAATCGATATGATTAAGGTGTTCCCATGGGGTTAGGATTCCCCACTAGTGTGCGTCTAATACCGACGACTAATCATAATGCTACATCGGATTCTTAAGCCACTTTATATTTTTTTTGTGGCCAGAGCTAGTACAAATACGTGTGCAGACGCAGCTGCCCTGTATCACATACACCACCACCATTGTCTGTTTTGAAGACTATCATAAAAACTCCTATTCACCACCCCTCTGGTCGATAACTAGCACTTTCATAACCCTTGCCTCATTGTTTAAATTCCTTAGTTGTTTCTTTGTACCTGGGTCAACAAGACCTTGTAATATGAAGTACGAGCCTGCCTTGTTGTTTTATGCTAAAAAGGTTGATTTCGGAGCAACTAATGTTTGTTGTTTGGTTGTCTAACAACAAGCATTAGAAAAAAACTGAATTGACATGTTTTTCACTTGGAAATGTAGCTCAAGTGTTCCTTCTCTACTCGATATCACTGACGTTGTAGCCCTGTGCGTTAGTGAGCAATGGTGCTATCAAACCAGAAACAAATATGCACATGTAATAATGATGTTAAGTGAGTAATTATATGCGGCGATCCATACCAATTACGGATATCTCACATGGAGGATCAATTGCAGGAATGTATACACACTATGCTGAGAATTGAGGACAAATTACTAATTGACACTTCATACACTCTAGAAATAATTATTTAGTTACAGTACACCAAATTTTATAGTATTGAACTCTGGATATCTCTACCAAGTTATTTGCTAGATCTATATAATCTAAAAGCACTCTACAAGTTGATATAATGGAAATTGGTAAATAAACAAGCATAATATAAACTATCAAGGTAAATTAAAATAACTGTGTGGAATAATGTCAAAATATTTGTTTGATTAGATTTATGTTGGAACACATTGTAAGAAAAAAATCAAAAGAAAAAAAAATCCAAACTAAGTTAATCTTGCCAAAACGAACTCAAACTAAGTTAAGCAAACCATTTGCACAACAAGGTACAATTTTAGTACATAACTAGGCATGTATTTAGTTATGGTAAATATGAAACTAGATGACAAATTTACACCCTAATATATATGAATGGTTTTAGTTGTTAATGTAGCTAAATACACCAAAATGTTTTTCTATATAATATATATAATAATGTATCAATGGAGTTACTATATATTGATGGATAGTTGAAGTGTGATGAGGTAAAAAAGTTCAGTATAAATAGATACCTATACCTACTAATAAAGGCACTATTGCTTCTGGCGGTATGTCATCAAAATTGCCTATAAGTGATAAAAACGTTTCACACAGGTGAATCCCTGCCTGGGCCGGCCCATGCAGTAGGAACATTCTATGTTGCGGTCAGCGCGCTGAGAGAAGACATAGGGCGTCTATTCGGGCCGGCCCATGTTCAGGGGCCTATTTTCTAAATTTTATTTTCCTATTGCATATTCATGTTTTTCTACTTTAGATAAGTTAAGACTTCAAGAAAGTTCGAAAACTAAAAAATGTGGATTTTTAAATAAAATTTTAATAATTCATAAATGTTTGTGCATCCAGAAAGTGTTCGCAATTTTCAAATAATGTTAGCATGTTCAAAAAATATCCGCAATTTTGAAAACAAATGTTCGGGAAAATGTTCATGATTTTTTTAACGTTCATGTATTAAAAAATGTTACTGAAATTGAATTTTTTTTCAACTCAAAAAATGTTAATAAATTGAAAAATATCCTTAAAATTCAGAAACTGTTTGTGACTTACAAAATAGTTTATGGATTCTTAAAATGTTCGTGGACTCAAAAAATGATCATGCATTTCAAAAAATGTTCGTTAAATCAAAAAAGTGTTCGTCAACTTCAAAAAAAATTCCGCCAATTTCCAAAACAAATGTTTGTCTATTCTAGAAATGTTCGCCTATTGAAGGAAAATGTTTGCAACTAGTAAAATGTTCATGAATTCAATTTTCTTAATGATTTTAGAATTTTTTTGAAAAACTGTAGAAAAATGTACATGATTTCAAATATGTTCACGATTTAAAAAAATGTTCATGTTTTTCAAAAAATGTTCGTGATTTCTTGAAAATGAGAGTGATAGTGTATCTTGGTGATGCAGCAAAATGTGGTCATGGCCATTGGAGATTATGATATATTTTTTTCTCCCATTGCAACGCACGGGCCATCTTGCATGCTACTATGAGTAAATTATTGACTTATCCATGGTCATGAAGTAGTTGGTGCGACGTGGCATTGATTATTGCTATTTCACCATAGTTTGTTCAACAATGCAATTTGTCGCAGCATAGCACTCTTGGAATAAAACAGTCACCAGGAAAACCTTCATAAGTCTTTCCTATTTGTATCAAAGTACAAAGTATCATTGGAATTTTGAATCATCTCTATTGATGTTTCTACGAAAATGAAACCAACTAAACAATAAAAAGGTATAAGAATGCAAAAATTAGAAACAAAATAAAATATTACCACCCCCCTTTTTAAAGGATAATATCAATAATACACATGAGTTATTATGATGCATATTTGAACGTATATATGCTTAGTGCCATGCACTACTTGGCATTATGTGAATTTAGTTTTATCAGTAATCTTTCTGATATCACGTCACATTGGGGTGTTGGTTTAGGTGGGGGGATATAATCGCATAAGTCTCGTCTCATATGTGATCTTATTCATTGCATGATATTCTGTACTTTATTGTGGTTAGCGTACTTGTGTATTAACCAGTTGTGATCCTTGTTTCACGACAATACTCCAAGACATAGAGCCGGTGGAAACTATTGTGAATAGGCTAAAGTGTCCTACTAGTAATTTTCTCTTCCGGTTAGGGTGACGAACATGTAAAACGCTAGATGTTGTTTGATTCAATTTATTCTTATGTGGCACTCGCAGGTTTTGCTTGTCACTCATGTAGTTAGGATATTTAATAATTTGCTACATGGTATTCTTTTTTAGAAAAACAGGGAGGCCCTCCCCGTTTCATTACCAGAATGAAACCAAAACTGCCGAGTAACCATACATCATCCCACTAAGAGGGGCAGTTTTGAAGAAGCTAAAAAGAAAACAGATCGAGTACAAACTTCAGCTCGCAAGCTTACACATCATTTTTCGTGCACTAGATAAGCGGCTGCAGAGACTAGGCACCGAGGGTAGGGGAGGGGGTGGCAGTGGCAAGCACCCCTCACGCTGCCAATGCCAGGTAAGTGATCTTCATGCTTGATCTTCTGGTCTTCAGGGGCGGCGCAATGACTGCCTGTGGAGACCAGCAGATTGCTAGTGTGCACACTGGGCTGGTAGTGATGCTCTTGTCCCAGCCCCCCTCCTCTTCACTGCCGACATGAAGCTGGCCGCGTCATCAGTGATCTTGAGTTTGTTCCATGGGTCGTTGAGTGGTGTATCTTCCAACGATGCCTTGAGCTGTTCAGTCAGCCACTCTTCATGTTCAAAGGTTGTTGAATGAATCTTGCTAGGAATGTTGAGAAGTCCAGCAAATGATCTTTGCTCAGCTCTCGCGACATGATAGCTCAGTGTCTGATGGTTTTCAAGACCACTCTCCATGCCTGCATGACAGAGAACCATTTGGTGTTGTTAAAAATCATAGAGTTCCTATATTTCCAGAAACACCAAAGAATCGTAAAGCTAACAGTGTTCAGAGCAGAGTTCTTTTTACTTGAAATCCAATATCTAGCAATGGATTCAAAGTTATATCCAACTGGCAGTTTGGAGTAGGCCCTAACAGTAGGCCATAGGTTTTTCCCTACCGCACAATCAAAAATAGGTGTGTCACTGACTCATCATCAGTGTAGTATACACAATCCATAGGTTTGATAATTTGTCGTCTTTCCTAAGATTATCTCTAGCCATCAATTTATTATTGGCGAAAAGCCAAAGGTAGACATGAATTTTTGTAGGAACTCTGTGGTTCCAGGCAACATGAACAAAGATTGGCTGCACCCCCTAAAGTTAATTACATGGTAAAGAGAACTAGTGAAGTATTGCCCTTTGTTCTCTAACAACAAGATCAATGAATCAGTTTCCTCAGTAAGTGTAACAATTTTGGCTATTTCTACTAGTTGGTACCAGTCTTCCATAAGCTTGTTACCAAAGTTCCTTCTAAAGGAAAGTTTCAATTGCTAGCCATCCCAGACTTCATTTACGTATTTAGTTTGTTCATTACGAACAGTGTAAACCTGCCAGAACTATACTGCTGTGGGGGGTGCCAAACCAGGTGTCCTCCCAAAATCTAATTTTATCTCCCCTCCCAACTTTCCATCTGTACCCAAATTTCAGGGCTTGTGTGAATGAAAGAGACACTTTTCCAGAATCTAGAGACATTAGGGTTAGACCTGTGTATAAACAAATTAGGCCTATTAGACATGTACTTGTGGTTAACGATTCTCCTCCATGGTTTATTCTCTCCCTCACAATATCTTTTTATCCAAGATCCAAGGAGATAGAGGTTGATGTCCTAGAGGTTTGGGATTCGAAGCCCCCCGAATTCATTTTTCATACACACCAACCTCCAGTTGGCCAAATGTATTTTCCTATGTCCTTCAAAGGCATTCCACAAACAGTGAGCCATTTGAGAATTGATCATATCTATGGCTCATTTTGGGAATTCAAAGAAGGATAGTAAATAAAAGGGGATGCTGGCTAGATAGGCCTGGACGAGAATGAGCACGCCTCTATAAGAAAGTAGTTTCCCTCTCCAATCAATCCTTTTCATAATTTTGTCTATTAGCAGTTGGATATCCTCTTTCCTAAGCTTGTCATAGTGCAGTCGAATTCCTGAATATTTGATTGGGAAATTGCCACCACTAGAACCAAGTAGCACTACTAAGGAAAACCCTAGTAGTAGCGCGGGTTTTGAGGCTATCAGCAGCGCGGGCAGCCGTGCTACCAATAAGGCACTACAGCTAACTGTTAGTAGTAGCGCAGTCTGTATCCGCGCTACTATTATGGACTATATCAGCAGCGCGTTTCCGGAACGCACTACTATTAATTAGTTGTAGCGATTTCCTGGCCCCGCGCTACTGCTATATCTTTCATCATTTCCTCCCAGCTTCCTACCCCGTTTCAGCTTCAATAAACTGCAATTTCCAGATACTAGGTACTACTAGATATCAGTTTCTAAAGCATTATAGGTACTAGGTAGTACTCCCTCGGTTCCAAATTACTCGTCGTGGTTTTAGTTCAAATTTGAACTAAAACCACGACGGGTAATTCGGAACGGAGGGAGTACTAGATAACAATTTCATATATACTCAACATGCATCCTCAAGCAATACAAGGTGATATCGACGACGATCATCATATGTAGTTCTAGATGACATCGACGACGATCATCATATGTAGTTCTACATGATATCGACAACGATCATCATACGTAGTTCTAGCTGATATAGCCACGCACACATATATTTAGTTCTAGATGATATCAACGACGATCATCATCCTCAAGCCTGAGCGGTGGGTGTTCCTGATAGTGATTAGGATGGCCTGTCCAACACGAAGATTCTTGCCAACGAGGAATCTCTTCCACCCAACCGAGTTTAAGTGTGTGCGACCGTTTGTGTCCATGTGGTAAGTATAGGTGGTGACGGAGCCCCTTGCGGTAAGGCGTAGCCCAGCTGAGCCTTCTTCATCAGGCTCGATACCACAACTCACAGATAGGTTCTTTGGCAATTTCTGAATAAGAAAAACATATCAATTAATAAATAGCCTCACACATAATCTTGCAAATATATTTCTATTAAGTCTAGATTTCTACACTATCAAAAGACACAGTACTACGCATTTGTACTAACTAATCATGAATTCTACTAATAAGTATATATGTATTATCTACACTATTAATAGTTCCTTGGATTGTACACTAATAAGAGCATGTGATCCGACTCTACACTAAAGCATATCATCGACTAGATTCCACAAACCATATCATTGGACTCTACACTAAGCATATCATCGGATTCACTAAGCATATCATCGAATAATTTGCATTTGTAAGTATAACAATAAAGCATATATATATCATCAAATTACTACATGCAGTACGTATAACATACCATTTCATGTCGATCGACCATGGTACTTGTCAGGCGGGTCAAGAATGGCACCCCGACAAAGTCATCACGTGGCAGAATTATGTCCCATAGGTTGCACACCTCCTCCTCGCTCAACCTCATTCTTTGAGCTACGATGGCTTCATGAAGTGGGTTCTCATCATCTTTATCGAGTGGGTCCTCATTATCTTCATCATCTTTGTGATCTTCCACCAGGTTGATATAAATGACAGCCAACTTGGGTCCTTCTGCTCTGAAGGAGAAGCTGATCAACTCACCACAGTAAGACACATGTGGGCAAGGAAACGGGCCCATCCATCTCCTTCAATCTGCGACATATTGCGTCCTTTCTCGACCTCCATAGTGTACGGCCCCCCAAGAGCCTCAAATGTCACAGTGTCTCCCTGTCAGCTTTTTGAATTTCAACATCACATTGCATGGGACGATCTATGTAAAAAAAGCACAATGACACAATGCAGTAATGCCAACACTAAAAATAAAATAGTTGTTACATTTCATCAAATTTCTTACCGCCGCATGACGAAAACTCGGCTGGAAGTAGATGCCGAACAACTTGTCAGTTGCAAGGCTGCTGGCGCACCTTGACTTGCACAGTCGACATAGTGGTGGTGGTGGTGGTGGCGCCATTTTCCTAAAGCAATATGAGCAAAGGATTAACGATTCACTTCACAGGAAAGAAAAACAGTAGCATGTGATATTTTTGGTTCTTTCGCGAGAAGCAATCTTATGGACAAAGCATTTTGGTGGCACCTATTGCCGAAAAAACTTTTCACAAATATCTACCAAATAAGGGTACCACCTACCAAGACATTTCATCTCATTTGGCCCCTATTGCCTAAGATAATTGATTAAAAAAAAGTGACAAATTTAACTAAATTGGCACCTACATTTTGCCAAAAAAATAACTTATTACAAAAAACAAAAGCATCTACCTATCCATGTACAGAAAAAATAACAATAAAATGGTGCATACTAAATCAACTAGCCTACTAAATCCACTAGCATACTAAATCAACTAAATCAAAATGTTCTAAATCAACTAAATCAACTAGCCTACTAAATCAACTAAATCAACTAGCATACTAAATCAACTAAATCAAAATGTTCTAAATCAACTAAATCAACTAGCATACTAAATCAACTAAATCAAAATGTTCTAAATCAACTAAATCAACTAGCCTACCAAATCAACTAACCTACTAAATCAAAATGTAGCAGGGAGGAGGGGTTGTGGATGGAGGAGGGAGGAGGGAGAAGGAGGGGTGACTCGAGGAGGGAGAAGAGAGTAGGACGGAGGAGGAAGACGGAGCGAGGAGGGGCCAGCCGGCGGGGAGTGGAGGGAGGACGGAGGAGGAAGGCGGAGCGAGGAGGGGCCGGCCAGCGGCGACTAGAGGAAGGACGGAGGAGGAGGCCGGTACCTAGTCCAGCAAGAAGGAGGAGGAGGCGGCGGTGCAGATCGGAGGAGGGGCGACGGGGAAGAACCGGCGTGGGGGTTGAGGGGGAGATCGAGTGAGTGTGAGTGTGAGTGGATCGGATAGATCGGAGGGGGAGATGGAATGGCTTAGCAGTAGCACGCTATAGCAGAAGGCACTACTGCTAAACGACCTAGCAGTAGCGCCTTTCACAAAGAGCGCGCTACTGCTATGTGTCAGCATGTAAAAATAGACATCAAAAATACATTGATCATCAATGATCTTTTTGTGTACAATCTAATTTGTCAATATGAGTCCTCGCCAGTTTAGGAACTGGTGAAGACTCATATTGCGGCCACAAATTCTACACATAGAGTTCAATAAAGACCAAGTGGTTGTGAAAGTTTGAGAAGTAACATATTTAAGGTGGTACAAACTCTCTTCACGGAGCGAGGTGGTACTAAATTTTTTAGTAAACTTAGCAGTAGCGATTATTGTGTAAATGTGCTACTGCTATGGTCCATAGCAGTGGCGCTCTTCTTATTAGCGCGCTGCTGCTAGAACTAGCCTCGCGGCGGCGTCGTGGCAATTATAGCAGTAGCGCGTCTTAAAGAGGGCGCGCTACTGATACATTTATTTCAGCAGCGAGTTTTGTGCGCATGCGCTACTGCTAGTTAGCAGCAGCGTTTTTCTGTGTATAGGCTTTTTCCTAGTAGTGTAGGTCCAGGAATATGTCAAACTCACCACTTTCCCAAATATTTTGCTACATAGTATTGTTGTAACTTAGTCATGACATTCTAATTAGCCATAAAACAAATACGATAGTATTGTATGGATGTGTGACTGATTTAGTTGATTAGCCGGATGTGTGACTGATTTAGTTGATTAGCCGGCGTGCTCTCCGGCGCTCCTTTTCTTTGATCTTCTGCCGGCAGGTCCTGATCTCCGGGACTGCTTGTAGTATTGTATGGATGTCGTTGTACTGGCTCTCTTCTTCTAATAAAGATCGGCCTTTGGCCTTTCGACAAAACAAATACGATAACGATTGCGCATCTATTATGTAAAGATCAAGAATAATAGATCTTCTATTATCTAAGTATGAAACATGTTGGTGTATTAAAATCTAATGTGCAAGAAGCTTTCGAACACTTTGCACATGGCATAAATCAGTTTGACCTATTCAAGATCGATGTGTAGTAATTACATGAAAATATGTGTAGCATTCTTATATGACCTTACTCTTATCAATTAAAAAAAAGATATGCATGTGTATTTCTTTAGAAACAAATATGCAGGTGTACGACTGATGTCTAATTTTTTTTTGAACGGTCACCGAGAGAAGGGAGAGTTTCCCCACCTGAATATGTTACCACTCAAATGGCCATAATGCCAAGAGATTGATTCAGTTTATAAGGAAAACCAGATCGAGAACCTGAATAAGTTGGCCCCGTTTATAAGGGAAACCGGGCCAAAAATCGTACAAATAACATGATAAAAGAAGATGAGAAAAAGACACCCAGGACATGTCATGACTTAGCTAGCAGACCGAGGGACCATCATCACAAGAGACACAAGTAGATGTGGGGTGCCATTGAGGGATCACAATACCAAGACTTTGCAAGCAACCTAATGCACTGCACCGGCGTGCATACTGAACCCCACGGCGCAACACAAGAGCATCCACAATCGACGAGTACCGCAGTTGAACACGAACCTTGACCGGGAGCTCCACCACAGAAATTCAGAACGATTAGCAATTTGGGGAGGCATCTTGCGGTATCGTTGAACAAAGATGAACCCAGAGAGCACCAAGAGCACAACGGTTGCCGCAACACAACGGTAGCCGTGGGAGGGTCTTGAGCATGCACAACAACAAGGACGAGACAAAGTCACCGCCGTCGAACCCCTATAGAACACCGCCTAGGACAGACAATGAGGGCAAAGATGGCAGCTCCGTAGCCAAGCACTGTTGTCTCCATACCCCAAGACACACCACCGTCGACCCCAATCCGGTCGCACCACCACCACCAACATCCCCATACCGAGCAGCTTAATTTGCGAAGCGGCAAATGTTGATTGTTTGGTCATGTAACAATGAGCATGGGAAACAAGTGAATTCCAATGTCTGCAACTCAAAAAGGCGGCAATGTGTTCTGTTGCTGCTCGATACCACTGAAGATTCCACCTAGGGACCCTCATAGTTCTTTCTCATTCCTATAAAGTCAAAAACAAAGATATGAAGCTTTATGTTTTTTTCTTTTCTAAAAGCAAGTATGCAAGTGTACAAATGTCTAAGCATAAGTGATGGTCCATACCAATAACAGATGCATCACGGGAAAATGTACCGCAAGAATGTACAAACAGTACAAGGATAAGGGAGTCATGGCAACAACAAGGAGTACAGTTTCAGAGCAGGCCAGTTAGCTAGCTAGCTCTAGGTAAACTATTGTGAATCAATGAAATACAGGTACACAGCAGAAGAAGAAAAACTAGCTCGATCTCAAGCACAGATTTGTAGTACTACTCCCTCCGTTCTCAAATAATTGTCTTTCTAGCCATCTCAAATGGATTAACAACATACGGATGTATGTAGACATGTTTTAGAGTGTAGATTCACTCATTTTGCTTCATATGTAGTCATTTGTTAAAATCTCTAGAAAAACAATTATTTAGGAACGGAGGGAGTAGATGACATGTCTCAGTTGATGGTAGTACAACATTAAGTGCAAGTTTTTTTCACACACATGCATGCATCCATGCAAAATCCCGAAGATACATAGCAGCCCACCAAACAAGCATCCATCATCATCACCACACCATTCTTGTCTCTTTGTAAGCTGTAAACACAACTCATGGCCTAATCGATGTAACATGCCACGTCTACACCTAATGCATCATCTATCCTGCCACTTTGCTTTCTGGTGGTACTACGCACCAAGAAAATTTCAGTTTCCATTGCTATTGTCGCAATGCACTTATCGATCACATGGTTCACGCGCACCCACTGTGGCTGGCGCTGCCTCGTTTGCTTCAAACGGTTTCGGCGGCCGCCGCAGTGAGGCTCTTGTGCAAGCTCTCGTCGTCGTCACCGGCGCCGGGGAGGGTGGTCTCCTCGTCCTGATCATCGGCGGCTTTCTTCTTGATCTTGGTGTACTCGCCGTAGAGGTAGGAGGAAAGGCCCCAGACGCAGAGCGCGGTAGCTACGGCCTTCTCGGCGCCGAACGGGTCGCCGAACACCACGACGCCCCCAATGACATTGGCCGTGAGCACCGCCGCCATGCACACGCCGCTGTGGAGCGACGACGTCAAGTAGATCACGCCGGCGGTGCCCATGAAGCACGCCTGCCATGTGACGACCATCGTTGAAACCACGACCCAGTAAACGGCCGTGGATCCCTTCCAGTGGGCCACGTCGTTGGCCAAGCCGCCGGTCGCCGCGAGCCCGATCGCTGCCACGACGGACGCCATGGCCTGCATCACTGCCTGCACCTCCACCGCCAGGATGAACCCGCCGGAGACCGCCTCCCGGTACAGCAGCTCCATCACCGGCAGGTATGCAGAGAAGAGCCCTGCCGCGCCGAGCGTGACGACGAAGCCGACGATGTACCCCTTCCGGTCCGGGCTCTCGCCGGCGTCGCCCGACCGGAGCGCGAGGAGCACGGAGCAGAGCGTCATGAGCACGACGGCGTTGAGGTTGACGAAGGTGAGCGGGTGACGGACGATGGCGACGGCGAGGACGAGCGTGAAGGCGAGCTGCGTGGAGAGCAGCAGCGACGACGTGGACACGGGCAGGAGCGAGGAGCTGTAGGAGAAGAGAAGGTTGTTGACGCCCATGAGCCCGCCGATGACGAGGCACACGGCCAGGAACCGCCGCGAGAACCAAAGAAACGGCCGCGGCACGGAGGCTGGGCGGCCGGCGAGGAACACGGCGACCACCAGCGTCGGGAACCCCGCCGACTGCACCAGTGTGACCACCCACTTGTTCTGCCCGCCGTGCTCGAAGTAGAACCGGGACAGCAGGCTCGAGGCCACCGACCCGACCAGCAGCGCCGCGTAGTTCACCATCAAGAGCACCGCCGACCTGCGGCGCCGCGGCGCCACCGGGGCCGAGGAGATCGCCATTGCCGCGCGCTCTCTGGATGCCGTCGTCAAGGCAACGATCGATGGCGACGGAGATGGGGATGGGCGTCGCGGTTTGTATGCAGGCGGCATGTATGTGTATCGGGTAGCAGCGGGGCGATTTTGTGGTTGGCGACCGGAGGCAAGGAGATAAAGGATGCTAATTGCGTCGAGTGTGGAGAATTCAGGGAAGGTTTTACACGGCGCGGCCTCTTCCGTTTCTCTGCTTTACTTGGTGGCTGGATGTGAAAAAGATAGGCGTCAGTTATCATACGTTACTAGTCTTATTTTGGCACTAACTGGTCACGGCAAAACTGGGAAATTAACAGAAGGTTACAAGATAGAGATATCTAGATCGGACGAGACTTACCTGCGCCCCGCGCGTGCACCTATCGGTGCTCCCGCATACGTGGCTTGATTTGATTGGAATAAAATAAAAACCGGCCCCATCCTGTTAAAATCAGGGATTGATTAGATTAGAAAGGAAAAAAGAAAAAAAAATCATAGGATGAAATGGGAGCACGGATGGGAGCAGGGGAAGAGAGCAGGGAAGCTGGATCCATCTAGATCATGAAGGGGTAACCATCACCTAGAAGTATATATTATTTCGAGAAGACCAGGAAATAGTTAATGTGCTCTTATTTTTCAAAATAATAATTTTCTGCATGTACTGTTTTTAGAGCGCAAACCCTTGTGCATGCATTCATTCATTCATTCGGTGCTCAAAGCTTGGAACCAAATATGAACCAACATGTGGTTGGATGGTTAGAGGGACTGTGGTATTCCCAGCCCACCAGGATTCAAATCTTGGTGCTCGCATTTATTTCTAGATTTATTTTAAAATGATATGCCGGCTCAGTCATTCGGAGATGCTCATAGGGGTAGGGTATGGGTGTGTGCGTTCATAGGAGTGAGTGTATGCGTGTGTATATAAGCGTTTGCGTCTGTATTATGTTAAAAAAAAAGCTTGAAACCAAATCGATCGATATCTTGCAGTGTATAGCTTAGCTTTTTAACTTATTCGATTGATGGATTGATTGTTGGTCCATGCATGGGGGCAGAAAATCCATATTATTGATCATGAATCAGTTAATGCAGAACAATCGTGTGAAACTGTGCAAGAATATATATGTGGCTGATCGATCGGATCCATTCTACGGCGTGAAAAACGGTTTGTTTCAGATTGGGATCGTTGAGAATGTGCTTGGGTCGTTTAAGGAAATAAAACGAATGCAATGGGATTGGAATCCTACTTTCTCGGTTTGTTACCTATCCAGGATTGACCCGTATCCATTTATAGAGTTGTGGTTATGGGTTAACATACAAAGGGGAATTATTGGCGGCTCGATGGCCTAACGTCCACATGCTGTGTTCTGCGGCTGTGTGCATGTGCTTACACACTAGGCCTGAAAACTACAATTCCTTTCTCTCAAAGAGGTGCCTAAAGATAGAAACTCAAACCTCATCTCAATTATCTGCACTGTCACACATAAGCCATATATAAGGTAATCCATACTGACACAGTGTATACTTAGGGCATCTCCAGCACGCCTCATCAAATCGCCACTATATGTCAGGATCAAACGGCCCGCACACTTTTAGACCTCCCATGTTGATGCCCGGACAAACCGGCACACTGCATGAGAAGTCTACTCTACCTTTAAAGCGCCAACCTCCCCTCCCCAATCCCTATGCACCCCCCCCCCCTCTCCTCACAACCGTAGAAGCAGCACACCACCCCTTCATCGGCCATCGCAAGGGGCAAGAAGACGGAGGATGAGAAGGAGCACAACCAGCCGTGGTGGTTGCTCGGTGGCTACTGCTTGGATGTGGCTCTGCCACGCTGTCGTGGAATTATCACGTCAGATGTTCTAGTATGAGGACTTAGTCGTGGAGCCATCGCGACTAGGTTAACTTAGAGGGGTTAAACCGGACAAAGGACACGGGGAGTTTATACTGGTTCGGCCCCTTGCGGTGAAGGTAAAAGCCTACGATCCAACTGTGGTGGAATTGATGGGGTCTCGATGACCAGGGAGCGAATCCGCTTTGTCTAGTTCTCGAGTTGTTGTTTCTTGTTCCTGAACCGCCGCCGGGTTGTCCCTTTATATACACAGGTTGACGCCCGGCGGTTTACAGAATCCCGAGGCCGCCTCATACATGTGTCCGGCTCGGTTTCTACCTTTTCCTATCTTACAACACAAATTACATATCTCATGACGGTTTACGTCTATGGGCCCTAATCCGCCCTTGGGCTCTGGGCCTTTAAGTCTCTGTAGTAAAGCGACATACTCCTTGTCTTCATGGGCTTCAATACGGATGACTCCTTGTGAGTATAACCCGGCCCCTCGTGGGCGGTTTATACTCAGTAGTTATATCCCCAACATTAGGCCCCAGATTGACTTGAACTTGTTCATGTCAATCTTCAACTTAGAAAAATTCCCTTTTGAACATCTTTGTGTTAACCTTGTAAACCGCCATGATATCATCTTCACGTGAACTCTTAAACCGCCGTGACGTCATCTTCCGAGATCGTAATAAATCGCCATGACGTCATCTGCTTATTAAAACCTGTAAATACTTCCCTTTTATTAATGAACCTCTGAAGATCGAGGCGACAACTGTATCACATCCATTTTTTGGGTTCCTTGATTCCCGCGCCTGTCACTTATCCCTTCGCCTTATAAATAGAATCAGGGTTCATTTTTTCCTTTTCCCCTTTCGTGCCTCTTCTCCTTATAGTCTTCCTCGCGTCGCCTCAGTACTCGAGCGCAGCCGCCGCCGTCGACTTTTGCCTCTGCTCCAATAACGGCCGCTGCATCAACCTGATTTGATCAGAAAAAAACGTAGCGTCTCTCCGTTACTCCTTCAACCTCTGTAAGTCTTCTTTCCCTCTTCCCCAGATCTACTAGTAGGGTTTCAGTGTTCTTCGGTGTTCGTCGGCGTTCGTCAGTGTTCTTCACTTGTACCTTGCTACCACATTAGAACTTGATAAAACTTGATATTCTCCCTGCGCGGCCGTAGTTAAAGTCCATTTCTCCTCATCATAGCATCCCTTCTTCAGTAAACAGATCCCATCTGGTTTTTAGCTGTTCCGCTGTCACCTTTTAGGGCTTTGGAATTTTCTCCTTTTTAGAACTACAGTAGATCCAGAATTATAATGTCAACTTGCAGAACCTGTTTGTGCAATACTTAGCAATTTCTCAGATTTGTAACTTCCACATCATTGTAGGCGGTTTAACCTTTAGAAATTGATAATCCGCCAGGTACCATTATCCCTCTCCTAAACCGCCAACTCGACCTTAACATCGGTATTCGGTTTATCATGTACATATGTTTCGATATCTCCTTCCCCTGGCCTGAAGCCGGTTTATGCATATCAGTCATGAACCGTAAACCGGCTTTGATCCTCTTTTCCAGCTTGTCATCGAAATGGTCAAACAGTTCTATGCTTGCAATTGGGTCCCTTCCCGGGTTACTGAAGAGCAACTGACTGGGTACGTTTTAACTGGCGCTTTAGCGAGCCAAGAAACCATCCACTGGAGGGTCCCCGGTGCCGAAAATCCTCCTGAGCCCCAAAATGGAGAAGTGATTGTGTTTACTGATAATCTAAATAGAGGGTTCAGTCCTCCCGGATTAAAATTCTTCAGTGATGTGCTTGCTAGCTTCCAGATCCACCCTCAAGATATTGGACCGAACTTCGTGTCCAATATTTGCAATTTTCAAGTATTTTGCGAAGTCTATCTGCAAGAGGAACCCACTGTGGAGCTATTCCGGGACTTCTTTTACTTAAACCGCCGTACTGAATTTACGGACGGGTCCAACACTGAACTTGGCAGAGTAACAATTCAGAAAAGGAAAGATGTCAATTTTCCTCACGCCAAACATCACAGCCACCCCAAGGACTGGAATCATACTTGGTTTTACTGCCAAAACACAGCGCCTGATGATGAAAATCCTCTACCGGGTTATCGTGCCCACCGTCTTACCAGCGAACATCCATTTCCCCAACGACTTACTACAAAGGTACGAGCCAAATACGCACCACATCTTTCAAAGCTCCGAGCCTTTATGGCAAATGGTTTAACTGGCATCGACCTTGTCCGTTGTTGGGTTTCTTGGAGTATCTTACCCTTAAGTCGTCGCACCGGTTTAATGTGTGAGTACACTGGGGATGTCAAAGACCCTCAGCGGCACACTGATATTCAGCTATCTGACGATGAGATTACTGAAGCTGTCAAAAAGATGTTGGATGAACCGATATCTGAGTGCAGCAAGACAGGGCTTAGCCCCTTTTACGTCTCCAATAAACCGCCAACTGTAAGAATTGCATCCTTCTTGTCTTAATCCGCCCCCTTTTAAATACTTTCTTATAACCTTCTGTTCATCTTTGCAGGGTAATGATCCATTCTGGAAAAGGAAGCCGCAGGATAAAGTGGTGAAACCGCAGGATAAACTGGTGAAAACTCATTGCCCTAAGACCGGAGTTATGAAGAAACCGGCAAAGAAGAAGACTGCCGAATCCTCAGGCCCGAACAATGATGAAAATCTTGATGATCTGGAACTTGATTCTCTTGGTTCTTTTTTCATACACCTTATTGACAATGATCGTTACTAGGATGATGTGGAGGCCAGTCATGCTGGTGATGTAGAGGTAATTACTCTTTCTTCCAACTCAAATCCTTTGCCTACACCAAAAAATCCGTCGAGCAGTCCGGAAAGTAAAATTTTCACACCTTCCCGCTTATTCGGATCCGCACTTTCTTTTGAAGACACAGTAGCATGAAGCTCGCTGCATGATCCGGCATAGCGGCCAAGTGGTTACCTCCTCCGGTTTACCGGACACCCCAGTTCGAAAACGCCGTCAAGAGGTCTCTTATACTTCTGATATACCTTGTCCCAAGGCGGGTTATTTCCGATATCCTCTTAATCCGTCTGACTCAAATTACCAGGGAACCTCCCATTCATCTTCTAATGATTCAATAGGGACGAAACTTCCAATTCTTAAAACGGTTCCTGGGTTAGCAGATTTTGCTAATCCATCATACCTTTATATTTTTAACCTTTTCTCTATTCTTATGCATACTTATTATCTTTCCAGGGCCAAAGCCAGAAATAAAACCAAAGTGAACCCGCCAGCTGAGGACCCCAGTCGTAATGAACCGGAAAGAACTCCTGAACCGTCAAATCTAGATGTGGACAACATTCCAGACGACCCGCCAATGTCGGATCAAGCAACTGAAGCTGAACATATGGATGCTGATCCAATGACTCATGTTGATGATCCGCCAAGCCCGGCCAAAGGTGCTGATGATCTACCTAGCCCAGCCAAAGGTGCTGATGACGATGTTGTCATTACGGGCACTGGTCACACCTCTCCTGGCCACCCCATAGCCTTATCCAAACACAGCTCCAAAGAGGAAAAACTGCTCTAGACAAGGGTAAGTGGAAAACTGATTTATCAAGCTATGCCCACCTCAACACTCAAGAGCTGCATTCTGGATATTTAAACCGCCTGTACACAAGCCGTGATTATGAAGTCGGTTTAGTAGGCGTAATGAAGGAGCGCTATGAGGTAATTTTTGTTCAAACTTTTCATAAATATCCCTTCCTTCTGATTTATTGATAATATCAACTCCAGTGTAGCCCCCAAGGGCCGGTTTATCTCTTCAAGATGATCCGGGACTTTATAGAATAATAAATCAACTTCACCTGTGTAGCCCCCAAGGGCCGGTTTATCTATCCAAGATAAACCGGGACTTTTTCATGTTGTAAGGCCTACCCTTCTTGTTGAATACCTTTAGATTCCGGTTTATCATCCCAAGAAAAAATCCACAACTGTGTTGTTTGAGCAATTAGGCATTAGCCCCCAAGTGCCAAGATTAATACTTGTAATGAGTCTTGGGACTTTACCATTTTGTTGAGAAAGAGCTATAGGCATTTGCCCCCAAGTGCCAAGTGTATAACTTGTTATGTGCTTGGGACTTTAAACATGCACTACCAACTCATTAACTGTCTCTTCCAGGCTGATCTGAGCAAAAGAGAATCTCAAATCACTGATCTTCAAGAAAACATCAAGTCCCAGCAAGCAGAAACTTCCAAGGCAAAAGACAAGCTGACCAACACCTTAACAGCCATGGAACAGTTGAAGGAAAACTTCAAAAAGGAGCGGGCAGGATGGGATGCTGAAAAAGAAACTCTGGTGAAACGGGCGTAAGATGTTGAAGCAGCCCTTAATCCGGTAGTGGAAGAACTGACCGGTTTGAAGCAACAAGTTAATGCTATGACCACTGCTGTTTTTGGTAAATATCCTCTTCATAAGCTTTTAAATAACATCCTCCATGATATTGTCGATTTCCTAATGTTTGATCATTGCAGGTCGCCGCGTTGCTCATCTTGGCTCGGATATGCGTAAAAAGTTGAAGGCTGCTTATACGTTGATAGAGCAATTATATTCCGGCGCTCAACGGGTCATCTGCACAGCTTCACATAATAAACCGCCCCCAACTTTGATCAAGGAGACATTGGAAAAATTATCCATGATGCATGCCCGTATTGAGGAATTGAAAAGATCAGCTGCTAGGGCCGGTGCTCTTACTGTATTGACTCGGGCCAAGGCATGGATATCTGATCTTGATCCGTCTGACATAGGGGATGGTTATCCAAGCATCAAAGAAAACGGGTCAGAGTTTCATAATGATGATCTTAGGGCCATAACAAGGGAAATGTGTCCACTGGCGAGCAAACTGGCTGAAGACACCGATTTGTCATTTTACCAATCGGTTTATGATGCCGACAACAAGCGGCTTAGTGCGCCAACTTATGATGTGCAAGACCTTATCCCGCCAATCCGTAAGCACACCTATGCCTCTGATGTTGAACCGGCCACCCTTATAATTGATGAAGCTGTGTTTAGAGCCTTAACTAGGATCGATTGGTCAACCATTGACTTCCAGCCGCTGGGTGGAGAGGAGGAGGATGAACCAATGCAGAACGATCCACAGTCTTCACAGCAGCCCGGTGAAGAGTCATGATCCAGAAGCTGGTTTAACTTCTGCACACTGTCCTTTGTGTGATAAAAAATTGTTCTTTTGGGCAGTCGAAACGCCTTGTAATAGGCTAACTTAAACACTTGGTATGTTATGCCATCCTGCATATTTACTTTGCACAATACTGTTAATCCGTCATGGTTATGCTATGTCTGCTTAAGATCCTTAGCAGCTTTATGCAATCCTATTTCTGCATATAATAGACTGAAAATTGTCCTGGCGGTTTAACGCCGGACGGGTCATAACGCCCAATATAAAGCCAGGGTTTATAACCAAGGTTGCAAGGATAAAAAAATAGGAAATATGTCATACCTGTGACATTGAATCACATCGTTGGTTGACCAACTTTCTTGTAGTAAGGGTGATAACCCAAATCTGGAGCACTGATAACCCCCATCATGCTTTGCTGGTTTATAACGAAGCCATGCCGGGTTATAATAAACACCGGATGATCATCCTGGCGACTTATAGTCAAAGCGAGGCCGGGTTAAAAAACACCAGTTTATAATTGGTTGTGTACTAGCTAACAACTTATAGTTGAAAGCCAAGCCGGGTTAACAAACACCGGGTTATATTGACGACTTATAGTCAGGTCAATAGACGCCGGTTTATCATAAAACCTAATCAAAGGAGAAAAGACTTTGACAAATAAAAGCAAATGAAAAACTTGTACTCGAGGCTTTTCAAGGGCTGCCAGGCCCAAATTCGAGGTTTTTCATGGGCTGCCAGGCCACTGAGTTAAACCATTTTACAAAGCCTTTTAAGATGGACCTCACATTAACCAACCGTCGTTTTAACTTTGACAAGTTCGGGGTCTGTATAAGATTGACTTGTCAAACGTTCGGCGGGTCATACCAGGATTACCTGGGCGGAGTGACTTACTTGATGAAGGCATGTTAACCCAGGGTTTTAGGTGAATACACCTCTCTTCCAAGCCTGGCTTGATAGCCTATACAAGGGTCCTTAAAAACTCTTTGTTGTTGTGCACAAAGAGCCCCCAGGTAACATTTTGAGATGTGCTTAGTGGGTGCCTATGTTTGAGCTGTGCTTGGCAACAGACTCTCTTTGGACCCTTGGGTAGGAAGCCCCCAAGCTTTGTTGTGGCGTGGTAGCCGGATTAATGGACAACCAGAACTCCAATTTGTAAGCTGAAGCCCCCATGTAACCAAGAAATATTTAAAGAAGAACGGCAGAGGCCCCGCTTTAGCAAGGATGCCAGTTTATTATATTGATCATAATATATACATTGTCAAAATATGTACATAATCGGAGCCTATGGCTCAGGTGTAGTAAGGCCGAAGATGAGCAATATTCCACGGCCGGCGGGTCTCCTCCTCCGATTTGCGCGAGTCTTTGTGCTCTCGAATATCGACAAGGTAGTATGACCCGTTGTTCAAATTCTTGCTGACCACAAATGGCCCTTCCCAAGGTGGGGATAACTTGTGCATATCGGTCTAATCCTGGATGAGCCGGAGCACTAAGTCGCCTTCTTGGAAAGTTTTAGTCTTAACCCGGTAGCTGTGATAACGCCGCAGATCTTGCTGATAAATCGTCGAACGAGCCGCCGGCATGTCCCGTTTTTCATCTAACAGGTCCAGCGCTTCTTGGAGTGCTTTCTCGTTGTCCGCTTCAACATATGCTGCCACCCGAGGCGAGTCATGGCGAATATCACTGGGAAGAACTGCCTCTGCCCCATAAACCATGAAGAAAGGCGTATAACCCGTAGATCGATCGGGGTTAGTGTTAATGCTCCACAATACAGAAGGCAACTCTTCCACCCAACAAGCCGGCGTCCTCTTCAAAGGAACCATAAGTCGGGGCTTGATGCCCTTCAAGATTTCCTGATTAGCTCTCTCAGCTTGACCATTGGACTGGGGGTGAGCCACTAATGACACATCGAGCCGGATGTGCTCTCGTTGACAAAAGTCCTCCATAGGGCCTTTGGAGAGGTTCGTGCCATTACATGTTATGATGTTGTGTGGAAAATCGAAGCGGAAGATCACCTTCTTCATGAATTGAACCGCCGTGGATGCATCACACTTGCTAACTGGCTCCGCCTCAACCCATTTAGTGAACTTATCAACAGCCACCAAAAGGTGGGCCTTCTTATCTTTGGATCGCTTAAAAGGCCCTACCATATCAAGCCCCCAAGTAGCAAACAGCCAAGTGATTGGAATCATCCATAGCTCTTGAGCCGGAACATGAGCTCGGCGTGAAAAATTTTGACAACCGTCGCACCTTTTCACCAAGTCCTCAGCATCAGCATGAGCCGTCAGCCAATAGAAACCGTGATGAAAAGCTTTAGCCACCAAGGATTTTGAACCAGCGTGGTGACCACAGTCTCCTTCGTGGACCTCACGCAAAATCTCACAGCCTTCTTCAGGAGAAACGCAACGCTGAAACGCCCCCGAGACGCTGCAGTGATGTAACTCGCCATTATGAATAGTCATGGACTTGGATCGCCGGATTATCTGTCTGGCCAAAACTTCATCCTCTGGTAACTCGCCCCAGTTCATATACGCCAAATATGGAACCGTCCAATCCAGAATAACATGAAGAGCAGCCACCAACTGAGCCTCCAGATCAGGAATAGCCAGGTCCTCCTCTGTAGGTAACTTGACTGACGGATTATGCAAAACATCCAGAAAGGTATTGGGCGGCACCAGTTTATGCTGAGACCCCAGCCGTCTTAAAGCGTCTTCCGCTTAATTTTTGCACCGATCAATGTGCTCAACCTGGTAACCCTTGAAGTGACCAGCAACAATATCCACCTCTCATCAATAAGCCGCCATGAGTGGATCCTTAGAATCCCAAGTACCAGAGACTTGATGAGCCACCAGATCAGAATCCCCAAAGCATCGTACTCGGCTTAAGTTCATTTCCTTAGCCACCCGAAGACCGTGGAGCAAGGCCTCGTACTCAGCTGCATTGTTAGTACAGGGAAACATTAAGCGGAGAACATAACGAATTTTATCACCTCGAGGGGAAGTAAGGACAACTCCAGCCCCCGAGCCCTCCAATTACCTGGACCCATCGAGGTGGATAGTCCAGTACGTGTTATCCGGTTTATCCTCGGGTGCCTGTAACTCCGTCCAGTCATTGATGAAGTCCACGAGCGCCTGGGATTTGATGGCCGTTCGAGGCATATATTTCACCCCGTGAGGTACGAGCACAATAGCTCACTTAGCAACCCGGCCAGTTGCCTCCCTGTTTTGGATGATATCCCCCAATGGAGAGGAACTGACTACAGTGATGGGGTGGCCCTGAAAGTACTGCTTAAGCTTCCGACTCGCCATAAAACCCCCATACACAAGCTTCTGCCAATGTGGATATCTCTGCTTCGACTCAATGAGCACCTCACTGATATAATAAACCGGCCGCTGAACCGGATACTCTTTACCTGCCTCCTTGCGCTCCACCACAATAGCAACGCTGATAGCCCAGGCATTGGCAGCCACATATAACAACGGCGGTTCTTTATTGACCCGCGCGGCGAGAACAGGTGGCTCGGCTAACTGCTTCTTCAAATCCTCAAACGCCGCATTAGCAGAATCACTGCAGACAAAATTGTCCGTCTTCTTCATCATCTGATATAAAGGGATCGCCTTCTCCCCCAACCGGCTGATAAACCGGCTCAGGGCTGCAATATGACCCGCTAGAAATAGAACATCGTTGATACACGCTGGTTTATAGAGAAGTAATAGCCTTGATCTTTTCCGGATTAGCTTCAATGCCCCTGTTAGACACCAGAAAACCCAAAAGTTTGCCTGCCGGAACACCGAACACTACTACAAAAAGGGCTATAGATGGAATGGCTACTAATGGCGCACCTGTGATGTGGTGCGCCATTACTATATTACTAATGGCGCACCTGGTGTGTGGTGCGCCATTAGTAGTTTGGAAAAAAACATAAAAAAAAATTTGTTACTAATGGCGCACCGATGCATAGTGCGCCATTACTAATTTACATAGTAATGGCGCACCACATCCGTCGTGCGCCATTAGTAGTTTTGAAAAAAATGTAAAAAATAAATAAAAAAAAATTTGTTACTAATGGCGCACCATGTCTCGGTGCGCCATTACTAGTTTTAACTAGTAATGGCGCACTTTCCACTGGTGCGCCATTACTAAGTTTTTAAAAAAAAATCAAAAAAATATCATTTTTTTTATTTTATTTTCAAAACTACTAATGGCGCACCATGGGAGTGGTGCGCCATTAGTAGTTGAACTAGTAATGGCGCACCACCCACAGTGCGCCATTAGTAACAGCCACCTTCCACCTTCCACGTGGAAGGTGGCCAGTTACTAATGGCGCACCGTGGGGTGGTGCGCCATTACTAGTTCAACTACTAATGGCGCACTACTCCCACGGTGCGCCATTAGTAACTTGGCCACCTTCCACCGAATGCACCCCCCGTGGATCGCCTTTTCAGGTTTAAAAAATAAAAGAAAATGATGAAAATGTCAGAAAAATAAAAGAAAATAAGTTTCCCATGTGATATGTGGTCTAGTTGTTGGGAAAATTTGCAAATATAATTTCGACTTCATTTGCAAAATCTCTCGAGAATTTGTAAAATGGGCATAACTTTTGCATACTAACTCGGATGAAAAAGTTTTTATATGAAAAATCATCTACTCGAAAAGTTACATCCAAATTTAACCGGGGAACCCGTTAAACATTTTCAAAATCCCCAAAACCTAACAGAAAAAAGTTACGGGCTTTCAAGATCTAGCGGCAAAAAATTCAAAAATTTCAAACTTACTAGTGGCGCACCGTGGATGTGGTGCGCCACTAGTAACTGAAAAAAATTACTAATTTCAAAATTACTAATGGCGACTTCTATAGTGCGCCATTAGTATACCAGATACTAATGGCGCACCTCTGTAGTGCGCCATTAGTATACCAGATACTAATGGCGCACGATGGGCTATACTAATGGCGCACTACATGGTGCGCCATTAGTATACAGATACTAATGGCGCACGGTGGTGCGCCATTAGTAAAAATTACTAATGGCGTGCTATTAATGGCGCACCACAGATGCGCCATTAATAGCCATAGTAGGTGCTCCATTAGTAGGGGTTTTTCTAGTAGTGGAAGACGCACTTGGCCGGATTAAGCATCATCTTAT
Source organism: Aegilops longissima (assembly GCA_021605205.1). Classification (NCBI taxonomy): domain Eukaryota; kingdom Viridiplantae; phylum Streptophyta; class Magnoliopsida; order Poales; family Poaceae; genus Aegilops; species Aegilops longissima. The sequence continues at coordinate 628,812,463 of CM038676.1, forward strand.
AAACCCGAAGGTTATCAAAGGTTTCCTTCAAGTCATCTATTAGTGTCTCCTTCTTCCTGGACTTCACCAAAATATTGTCTACATAAGCATGAACATTGCGCCCAATTTGATCATGAAGACAATTCTGCACACATCGTTGATAAGTCACCTGGGCACTCTTGAGCCCAAAAGGCATAGACACATAGCAGAAGGCTCCAAAGGGAGTTATAAAAGTTGTTTTCTCCTGGTCCTTAACTGCCATCTTGATCTGATGATAACCAGAATAAGCATCCAAGAAACTCAAATGCTCACAACCCGCCGTAGCATCAATGATCTGATCAATACGAGGGAGAGCAAAAGGATCAGCCGGACAAGCTTTGTTCAAGTCCGTGTAATCCACACACATGCGCCAAGTGCCATTCTTCTTAAGCACCGGCACCGGATTAGCCAGCCATTCCGGATGAAAAACCTCAATGATAAACCCAGCTGCCAAAAGCCGGGCTACCTCCTCACCAATAGCCTTGCGTATTTCTTCATTGAAGCGGCGAAGAAACTGCTAGATTGGTTTAAACTTGGGATCAATATTGAGATTGTGCTCAGCGAGTTCCCTCGGCACAGCTGGCATGTCAGAAGGTTTCCATGCAAAGATGTCCTGGTTCTCATGGATGAACTCGATGAGCGCGCAATCCTATTTCGGTTCCAGGTTAGTGCTGATACTAAACTGCTTGGATGAATCGCCAGGGACAAAATCAACCAGCTTAGTCTCATCAGCCGATTTAAACTTCAGGGCCCGGTGATGCTCTGTGGTGGGCTTCTTCAGAGAAGTCATATCCGCCGGATCAACATTGTCCTTGTAGAACTTCATGTTGGGGAACGTAGTAATTTCAAAAAAATTCCTACGCACACGCAAGATCATGGTGATGGCATAGCAACGAGAGGGGAGAGTATTGTCCACGTACCCTTGTAGACCGTAAGCGGAAGCGTTATGACAACGCGGTTGATGTAGTCATACATCTTCACGATCCGACCGATCCAAGTACCGAACGTACGGCACCTCCGAGTTCAGCACACGTTCAGCTCGATGACGATCCCCGGACTCCGATCCAGCAAAGTGTCGGGGATGAGTTCCGTCAGCACGACGGCGTGGTGACGATGATGATGTTCTACCGGCGCAGGGCTTCGCCTAAACTCCGCGACGATATGACCGAGGTGGAATATGGTGGAGGGAGGCACCGCACAAGGCTAAGGGACGATCCGTAGATCAACTTGTGTCCATGGGGTGCCCCCTGCCCCCGTATATAAAGGAGCAATGGGGGTGCGGCCGGCCCTAGGAGGAGGCGCGCCAAGTGTGGAGTCCTACTAGGACTCCCTAGTCCTAGTAGGATTCCACCTCCCTTGTTGGAGTAGGAGAAGGGGAAAGAGGGGGAGAGGAATAAGGAAAAAGGGGCTGCGCCCCTTATCCAATTCGGACCAGAGGGGGGGGCGCAGGCCTCCTTCCTTTTGGCCTCTCTCCTCTATTCCCGTATGGCCCAATAAGGCCCATATACTCCCGGCGAATTCCGTAACTCACGGTACTCGAAAAATACCGAATCACTCGGAACCTTTTCGAACTCGAATATAGTCGTCCAATATATCGATCTTTACGTCTCGACCATTTCGAGACTCCTCGTCATGTCCCCGATCTCATTCGGGACTCGAACTCCTTCGGTACATCAAAACTCATAAACTCATAATATAAGCATCATCGAAACCTTAAGCGTGCGGACCCTACGGGTTCGAGAACTATGTAGACATGACCTAGAACTATTCTTGGTCAATAACCAATAGCGGAACCTGGATGCTCATATTGGCTCCTACATATTCTACGAAGATCTTTATCGGTCAAACCGCATAACAACATACGTTGTTCCCTTTGTCATCGGTATGTTACTTGCCCGAGATTTGATCGTCGGTATCAATACCTAGTTCAATCTCGTTACTCGCAAGTCTCTTTACTCGTACGTAATGCATCATTCCGTAACTAACTCATCAGCTACATTGCTTGCAAGGCTTATAGTGATGTGCATTACCGAGAGGGCCAGAGATACCTCTCCGACAATCGGAGTGACAAAACCTAATCTTGAAATCGCCAACCCAACATGTACCTTTGGAGACACCTGTAGTACTCCTTTATAATCACCCAGTTACGTTGTGACGTTTGGTAGCACCCAAAGTGTTCCTCGGTAAACGGGAGTTGAATAATCTCATAGTTACAGGAACATGTATAGGTCATGAAGAAAGCAATAGCAATATACTAAACGATCAAGTGCTAGGCTAACGGAATGAGTCATGTCAATTACATCATTCTCCTAATGATGTGATCCCATTAATCAAATAACAACACATGTCTATGGTTAGGAAACATAACCATCTTTGATTAATGAGCTAGTCAAGTAGAGGCATACTAGTGACTATATGTTTGTCTATGTATTCACACATGTATTATGTTTCCGGTTAATACAATTCTAGCATGAATAATAAACATTTATCATGAAATAAGGAAATAAATAATAACTTTATTATTGCCTCTAGGGCATATTTCCTTCAGTCTCCCACTTGCACTAGAGTCAATAATCTAGTTCACATCATCATGTGATTCAACACTAATATTCACATCTGTATGTGATTAACACCCATAGTTCACATCGTCATGTGACCAACACCCAAAGGGTTTACTAGATTCAATAATCTAGTTCACCTTGCTATGTGATTAACACCCAAAGAGTACTAAGGTATGATCATGTTTTGCTCGTGAGAGAAGCTTAGTCAACGGGTCTGTCACATTCAGAGCCGTATGTATTTTGCAAATATTCTATGTCTACAATGCTCTTGCGGAGCTACTCTAGCTAATTGCTCCCACTTTCAATATGTATCCAGATTGAGACTTAGAGTCATGTGGATCAGTGTAAAAGCTTGCATCGATGTAACTATTTACGACGGGCCTTTTATCACCTCCATAATCGAGAAATATTTCCTTAGTCCTCACTAAGGATGTTCTTGACCAATGTCCAAATGATCTAGTCCTAGATCACTATTGTACTCCTTGCCAAATTCAGAGCAAGGTATACAATAGGTCTGGTACATAGCATAGCATACTTTATAGAACCTATGGTGAGGTATAGGAATGACTTTCATTCTCTTTTCTATTTTCTGCCGTGGTGGGATTTGAGTCTTACTCAATTTCACACCTTTGCAACACAGGCAAGAACTCTTTCTTTGACTGTTCCATTTTGAACTATTTCAAAATCTTGACAAGGTATGTACTTATTGAAAAACTTATCAAGCGTCTTGATCTATCTCAATAGATCTTCATGCTCAATATGTAAGCAGCTTCACCGAGGTCCTTCTTTGAAAAACTCCTTTCAAATACTCCTTTATGCTTTGCAGAATAATTCTACATTATTTCCGATCAACAATATGTCATTCACATATACTTATCAGAAATGTTGTAGTGCTCCCACTCACTTTCTTGTAAATACATGCTTCACCGCAAGTCTCAGTATAAAACTATATGCTTTGATCAACTTATCAAAGCGTGTATTCCAACTCGAGATGCTTGCACCAGTCCATAGATGGATCATTGGAGCTTGCACATTTTGTTAGCTCCTTTAGGATTGACAAAACCTTCGGTTGCATCATATACAACTCATCCTTAATAAATCCATTAAAATGTAGTTTTGACATCCATTTGCCAGATTTCATAAAATGTGGCAATTGCTAACATGATTCGGACAGACTTAAGCATTGCTACAGTTGAGAAAATCTCATTGTAGTCAACACCTTGAACTTGTCGAAAACCTTTTGTGACAAGTCGAGCTTTGTAGATAGTAACACTACTATCAGTGTCCGTCTTCCTCTTGAAGATCCATTTATTTAAACAGGCTTGCTGATCATCGAGCAAGTCAATCAAAGTCCATACTTTGTTCTCATACATGGATCCTATCTCAGATTTCATGGCCTCAAGCCATTTCGCTGAATCTGGGCTCATCATCGCTTCCTCATAGTTCGTAGGTTCATCATGGTCTAGTAACATGACTTCCGAACATGATTACCGTACCACTCAGTGCGGATCTTACTCTGGAAGACCTCACGAGGTTTGGTAGCAACTTGATCTGAAGTTTCATGATCATCATCATTAACTTCCTCACTAATTGGTGTAGGAATCACTGGAACTGATTTCTGTGATGAACTACTTTCCAATAAGGGAGAAGGTACAATTACCTCATCAAGTTCTACTTTCCTCCCGCTCACTTCTTTCGAGAGAAACTTCTTCTCTAGAAAGGATCCATCTTAGCAACGAATAACTTGCCTTCGGATCTGTGATAGAAGGTGTACCCAATAGTTACCTTTGGGTATTCTATGAAGACGCACTTCTCGATTTGGGTTCGAGCTTATCGGTGAAAACTTTTCACATAAGCATCACAACTCAAACTTTAAGAAACAACAGCTTAGGTTTCTTGTTAAACCATAGTTCATACGGTGTCGTCTCAGCGGATTTAGATGGTGCCCTATTAAACGTGAATGCAGCTGTCTCTAATGCATAACCCCAAAACGATAGTGGTAAACCGATAAGAGACATCATAGATCGCACCATATCCAATAAAGTGCGGTTACGACTTTCGGACACACCATTATGTTGTGGTGTTCCATATGGCGTGAGTTGCGAAACTATTTCACATTGTTTCAAGTGAAGACCAAACTCGTAACTCAAATATTTATCTCCACGATCAGATCGTAGAAACTTTATTTTTTCTTGTTACGATGATTTTCCACTTCACTCTGAAATTCTTTGAACTTTTCAAATGTTTCAGACTTATGTTTCATCAAGTAGATATACCCATATCTGCTCAAATCATCTGTGAAGGCGAGAAAATAACGATACCCGCCGCGAGCCTCAACATTCATTGGACCACAAACATCAGTATGTATGATTTCCAACAAATAAGTTGCTCGCTCCATAGTTCCGGAGAACGGCGTTTTAGTCATCTTGCCCATGAGGCACGGTTCGCAAGTACCAAGTGATTCATAATCAAGTGATTCCAAAAGCCCATCAGTATGGAGTTTCTTCATGCGCTTTACACCAATATGACCTAAACGGCAGTGCCACAAATAAGTTGCACTATCATTATTAACTTTACATCTTTTGGTTTCAATATTATGAATATGTGTATCACACGATCGAGATCCAACAAACCAGTTTCATTGGGTGTATGACCATAGGAGGTTTTATTCATGTAAACAGAACAATAATTATTCTCTAACTTACATGAATAACCGTATTGCAATAAACATGATCAAATCATATTCATGCTCAATGCAAACGCCAAATAACATTTATTTAGGTTTAACACTAATCCCGAAGGTATAGGGAGTGTGCGATGATGATCATATCAATCTTGGAACTACTTCCAACACTCATCGTCACTTCCCTTTCAACTAGTCTCTGTTTATTCTGTAACTCCTGTTTCGAATTACTAATCTTAGCAACCGAACAAGTATCAAATACTCAGGGGCTACTATAAACACTAGTAAGGCACACATCAATAACCTGTATATCAAATATACTCTTGTTCACTTTGCCATCCTTCTTATCCACCAAATATTCAGGGTATTTCCGCTTCCAGTGGCCATTTTCTTTGCAGTGTAAGCACTCAGTTTCAGGCTTTGGTCCAGCTTTGGGCTTCTTCGCGGGAGTGACAACTTGTTTGCCATTCTACTTGAAGTTTCCCTTTCTTTCCCTTTGCCCTTTTCTTGAAACTAGTGGTCTTGTCAATCATCAACACTTGATGCTCTTTCTTGATTTCTACCTTCGTCGATTTCAACATCACGAAGAGCTCGGGAATCGCTTTCGTCATCCCTTGCATATTATAGTTCATCACAAACTTCTACTAACTTGGTGATGGTGACTAGAGAATTCTGTCAATCACTATTTTATCTGGAAGATTAACTCCCACTTGATTCAAGCGATTGTAGTACCCAGACTATCTGAGCACATGCTCACTAGTTGAGCGATTCTCCTCCATCTTTTAGCTATAGAACTTGTTGGAGACTTCATATCTCTCAACTCGGGTATTTGCTTGAAATATTAACTTCAATTCTTGGAACATCTTATATGGTCCATGACGTTCAAAACGTCTTTGAAGTCCCGATTCTAAGCCGTTAAGCATGGTGCACTAAATTATCAAGTAGTCATCATATTGAGCTAGCCAAACGTTCATAACGCGTCAGCATCTGCTCCTGCAATAGGTCTGTCACCTAGCGGTGCATCAAGGACATAATTCTTCTGTGCAGCAATGAGGATAAACCTCAGATCACGGATCCAATCCGCATCATTGCTACTAACATATTTCAACACAGTTTTCTCTAGGAACATATTAAAATAAACATATGAAAGCAACAAACATAGGGAAGCAACAACGCGAGCTATTGATCTACAACATAATTTGCAAAATACTACCAGGACTAAGTTCATGATAAATTAAAGTTCAATTAATCATATTACTTAAGAACTCCCACTTAGATAGACATCCTCTAATCTTGAAGTGATCACGTGATCCATATCAACTAAACCATGTCCGATCATCACGTGAGATGGAGTAGTTTCAATGGTGAACATCACTATGTTGATCATATCTACTATATGATTCACGCTCGACCTTTTGGTCTCCGTGTTCGAGGCCATATCTGTATATGCTAGGCTCGTCAAGTTTAACCTGAGTATTCGCGTGTGCAACTGTTTTGCACCCATTGTATTTGAGCGTAGAGCCTATCACACCCGATCATCACGTGGTGTCTCAGCACGAAGAACTTTCATAGCGGTGCATACTCGTGGAGAACACTTCTTGATATTTAGTGAGAGATCATGTTATAATGCTACCGTCAATCAAAGCAAGATAAGATGCATAAAGGATAAACATCACATGCAATCAATATAAGTGATATGATATGGCCATCATCATCTTGTGCTTGTGATCTCCATCTCCAAAGCACCGTCGTGATCACCATCGTCACCGGCGCGACACCTTGATCTCCATCGTAGCATCGTTGTCGTTTCGCCAACTATTGCTTCTACGACTATCGCTACCGCTTAGTGATAAAGTAAAGCAATTACATGGCGTTGCATTTCATACAATAAGCGACAACCATATGGCTCCTGCCGATTGCCGATAACTCGGTTACAAAACATGATCATCTCATACAATAAAATATAGCATCACGTCTTGACCATATCACATCACAACATGCCCTGCAAAAACAAGTTAGATGTCCTCTACTTTGTTGTTGCAAATTTTACGTGGCTGCTACGGGCTGAGCAAGAACCGTTCTTACCTACGCATCAAAACCACAACGATAGTTTGTCAAGTTGGTGTTGTTTTAACCTTCGCAAGGACCGGGCGTAGCCACACTCAGTTCAACTAAAGTGAGAGAGACAGACACCCGCCAGTCACCTTTAAGCACGAGTGTGCATAGCGGTGAAACCAGTCTCGCGTAAGCGTCTGCGTAATGTCGGTCCGGGCGCTTCATCTCACAATACCGCCGAACCAAAGTATGACATGCTGGTAAGCAGTATGACTTGTATCGCCCACAACTCACTTGTGTTCTACTCGTGCATATGACATCTACGCACAAAACATGGCTCGGATGCCACTGTTGGGGAACGTAGTAATTTCAAAAAATTTCCTACGCACACGCAAGATCATGGTGATGGCATAGCAACGAGAGGGGAGAGTATTGTCCACGTACCCTCGTGAGACCGAAGCGAAGCGTTATGACAACGCGGTTGATGTAGTCGTCGTCTTCACGATCCGACCGATCCAAGTACCGAGCGTCACGGCACCTCCGAGTTCAGCACACGTTCAGCTCGATGACGATCCCCGGACTCCGATCCAGCAAAGTGTCGGGGATGAGTTCCGTCAGCACGACAGCGTGGTGACGATGATGATGTTCTACCGGCGCAGGGCTTCGCCTAAACTCCGCGACTATATGACCGAGGTGGAATATGGTGGAGGGGGGCACCGCACACGGCTAAGGGACGATCGGTAGATCAACTTGTGTCCATGGGCGCCCCGCCCCGTATATAAAGGAGCAAGGGGGTGCGGCCGCCCCGGAGGAGGCGCGCAAGTGTGGAGTCCTACTAGGACTCCCTAGTCCTAGTAGGATTCCACCTCCCTTGTTGGAGTAGGAGAGGGGAAAGAGGGGAGAGGAATAAGGAAAAGGGGCTGCGCCCTTATCCAATTCGGACCAGAGGGGGCGAGGCCTCCTTCCTTGGCCTCTCTCCTCTATTCCCGTATGGCCCAATAAGGCCCATATACTCCCGGCGAATTCCCGTAACTCTCCGGTACTCGAAAATACCGAATCACTCGGAACCTTTCCGAACTCGAATATAGTCGTCCAATATATCGATCTTTACGTCTCGACCATTTCGAGACTCCTCGTCATGTCCCGATCTCATCCGGGACTCGAACTCCTTGGTACATCAAAACTCATAAACTCATAATATAACATCATCAAAACCTTAAGCGTGCGGACCCTACGGGTTCGAGAACTATGTAGACATGACCTAGAACTATTCTTGGTCAATAACCAATAGCGGAACCTGGATGCTCATATTGGCTCCTACATATTCTCGAAGATCTTTATCGGTCAAACCGCATAACAACATACGTTGTTCCCTTTGTCATCGGTATGTTACTTGCCCGAGATTTGATCGTCGGTATCCAATACCTAGTTCAATCTCACATTGGCAAGTCTCTTTACTCGTTACGTAATGCATCATTCCGTAACTAACTCATCAGCTACATTGCTTGCAAGGCTTATAGTGATGTGCATTACCGAGAGGGCCAGAGATACCTCTCCGACAATCGGAGTGACAAAACCTAATCTTGAAATCGCCAACCCAACATGTACCTTTGGAGACACCTGTAGTACTCCTTTATAATCACCCGATTACGTTGTGACGTTTGGTAGCACCAAAGTGTTCCTCGGTAAGCGGAGTTGCATAATCTCATAGTTACAGGAACATGTATAAGTCATGAAGAAAGCAATAGCAATATACTAAGCGATCAAGTGCTAGGCTAACGGAATGAGTCATGTCAATCACATCATTCTCCTAATGATGTGATCCCATTAATCAAATAACAACACATGTCTATGGTTAGGAAACATAACCATCTTTGATTAATGAGCTAGTCAAGTAGAGGCATACTAGTGACTATATGTTTGTCTATGTATTCACACATGTATTATGTTTCCGGTTAATACAATTCTAGCATGAATAATAAACATTTATCATGAAATAAGGAAATAAATAATAACTTTATTATTGCCTCTAGGGCATATTTCCTTCAGTCTCCCACTTGCACTAGAGTCAATAATCTAGTTCACATCATCATGTGATTCAACACTAATATTCACATCTGTATGTGATTAACACCCATAGTTCACATCGTCATGTGACCAACACCCAAAGGGTTTACTAGATTCAATAATCTAGTTCACCTTGCTATGTGATTAACACCCAAAGAGTACTAAGGTATGATCATGTTTTGCTCGTGAGAGAAGCTTAGTCAGCAGGTCATCACATTCAGAGCCGTATGTATTTTGCAAATATTCTATGTCTACAATGCTCTTGCGGAGCTACTCTAGCTAATTGCTCCCACTTTCAATATGTATCCAGATTGAGACTTAGAGTCATGTGGATCAGTGTAAAAAGCTTGCATCGATGTAACTATTTCTGACGGGCCTTTTATCACCTCCATAATCGAGAAATATTTCCTTAGTCCTCACTAAGGATGTTCTTGACCAATGTCCAGTGATCTACTCCTAGATCACTATTGTACTCCCTTGCCAAATTCAGAGCAAGGTATACAATAGGTCTGGTACATAGCATAGCATACTTTATAGAACCTATGGTGAGGTATAGGAATGACTTTCATTCTCTTTTCTATTTTCTGCCGTGGTCGGGATTTGAGTCTTTACTCAATTTCACACCTTTGCAACACAGGCAAGAACTCTTTCTTTGACTGTTCCATTTTGAACTATTTCAAAATCTTGACAAGGTATGTACTTATTGAAAAACTTATCAAGCGTCTTGATCTATCTCAATAGATCTTCATGCTCAATATGTAAGCAGCTTCACCGAGGTCCTTCTTTGAAAAACTCCTTTCAAATACTCCTTTATGCTTTGCAGAATAATTCTACATTATTTCCGATCAACAATATGTCATTCACATATACTTATCAGAAATGTTGTAGTGCTCCCACTCAGTTTCTTGTAAATACATGCTTCACCGCAAGTCTGTATAAAACTATATGCTTTGATCAACTTATCAAAGCGTGTATTCCAACTCTGAGATGCTTGCACCAGTCCATAGATGGATCGCTGGAGCTTGCACATTTTGTTAGCTCCTTTAGGATTGACAAAACCTTCTGGTTGCATCATATACAACTCATCCTTAATAAATCCATTAAAAATGTAGTTTTGACATCCATTTGCCAGATTTCATAAAATGTGGCAATTGCTAACATGATTCGGACAGACTTAAGCATTGCTACAGTTGAGAAAATCTCATTGTAGTCAACACCTTGAACTTGTCGAAAACCTTTTGTGACAAGTCGAGCTTTGTAGATAGTAACACTACTATCAGTGTCCGTCTTCCTCTTGAAGATCCATTTATTTAAACAGGCTTGCTGATCATCGAGCAAGTCAATCAAAGTCCATACTTTGTTCTCATACATGGATCCTATCTCAGATTTCATGGCCTCAAGCCATTTCGCGGAATCTGGGCTCATCATCGCTTCCTCATAGTTCGTAGGTTCATCATGGTCTAGTAACATGACTTCCAGAACATGATTACCGTACCACTCTGGTGCGGATCTTACTCTGGAAGACCTACGAGGTTTGGTAGCAACTTGATCTGAAGTTTCATGATCATCATCATTAACTTCCTCACTAATTGGTGTAGGAATCACTTGGAACTGATTTCTGTGATGAACTACTTTCCAATAAGGAGAAGGTACAATTACCTCATCAAGTTCTACTTTCCTCCCGCTCACTTCTTTCGAGAGAAACTTCTTCTCTAGAAAGGATCCATCTTAACAACGAATAACTTGCCTTCGGATCTGTGATAGAAGGTGTACCCAATAGTTACCTTTGGGTATTCTATGAAGACGCACTTCTCCGATTTGGGTTCGAGCTTATCGGTGAAAACTTTTTCACATAAGCATCACAACTCAAACTTTAAGAAACAACAGCTTAGGTTTCTTGTTAAACCATAGTTCATACGGTGTCGTCTCAGCGGATTTAGATGGTGCCCTATTAAGCGTGAATGCAGCTGTCTCTAATGCATAACCCCAAAGCGATAGTGGTAAACCGATAAGAGACATCATAGATCGCACCATATCCAATAAAGTGCGGTTACGACTTTCGGACACACCATTATGTTGTGGTGTTCCATATGGCGTGAGTTGTGAAACTATTTCACATTGTTTCAAGTGAAGACCAAACTCAGTAACTCAAATATTTATCTCCACGATCAGATCGTAGAAACTTTATTTTTCTTGTTACGATGATTTTCCACTTCACTCTGAAATTCTTTGAACTTTTCAAATGTTTCAGACTTATGTTTCATCAAGTAGATATACCCATATCTGCTCAAATCATCTGTGAAGGCGAGAAAATAACGATACCTTGCCATGAGCCTCAACATTCATTGGACCACAAACATCGGTATGTATGATTTCCAACAAATAAGTTGCTCGCTCCATAGTTCCGGAGAACGGCGTTTTAGTCATCTTGCCCATGAGGCACGGTTTCGCAAGTACCAAGTGATTCATAATCAAGTGATTCCAAAAGCCCATCGGTATGGAGTTTCTTCATCGCTTTACACCAATATGACCTAAGCGGCGAGTGCCACAAATAAGTTGCACTATCATTATTAACTTTACATCTTTTGGTTTCAATATTATGAATATGTGTATCACACGATCGAGATCCAACAAACCATTTTCATTGGGTGTATGACCATAGGAGGTTTTATTCATGTAAACAGAACAATAATTATTCTCTAACTTACATGAATAACCGTATTGCAATAAACATGATCAAATCATATTCATGCTCAATGCAAGCGCCAAATAACATTTATTTAGGTTTAACACTAATCCCGAAGGTATAGGGAGTGTGCGATGATGATCATATCAATCTTGGAACTACTTCCAACACTCATCGTCACTTCCCTTTCAACTAGTCTCTGTTATTCTCGTAACTCCTGTTTGAATTACTAATCTTAGCAACCGAACAAGTATCAAATACTCGGGGCTACTATAAACACTAGTAAGGCACACATCAATAACCTGTATATCAAATATACTCTTGTTCACTTTGCCATCCTTCTTATCCACCAAATATTCAGGGTATTTCCGCTTCCAGTGGCCATTTTCTTTGCAGTGTAAGCACTCAGTTTCAGGATTTGGTCCAGCTTTGGGCTTCTTCGCGGGAGTGACAACTTGTTTGCCATTCTACTTGAAGTTTCCCTTTCTTTCCCTTTGCCCTTTTCTTGAAACTAGTGGTCTTGTCAATCATCAACACTTGATGCTCTTTCTTGATTTCTACCTTCGTCGATTTCAACATCACGAAGAGCTCGGGAATCGCTTTCGTCATCCCTTGCATATTATAGTTCATCACAAACTTCTACTAACTTGGTGATGGTGACTAGAGAATTCTGTCAATCACTATTTTATCTGGAAGATTAACTCCCACTTGATTCAAGCGATTGTAGTACCGGACTATCGAGCACATGCTCACTAGTTGAGCGATTCTCCTCCATCTTTTGCTATAGAACTTGTTGGAGACTTCATATCTCTCAACTCGGGTATTTGCTTGAAATATTAACTTCAATTCTTGGAACATCTTATATGGTCCATGACGTTCAAAACGTCTTTGAAGTCCCGATTCTAAGCCGTTAAGCATGGTGCACTAAACTATCAAGTAGTCATCATATTGAGCTAGCCAAACGTTCATAACGTCTGCATCTGCTCCTGCAATAGGTCTGTCACCTAGCGGTGCATCAAGGACATAATTCTTCTGTGCAGCAATGAGGATAAACCTCAGATCACGGATCCAATCCGCATCATTGCTACTAACATATTTCAACACAGTTTTCTCTAGGAACATATTAAAATAAACATATGAAAGCAACAAACATAGGGAAGCAACAATGCGAGCTATTGATCTACAACATAATTTGCAAAATACTACCAGGACTAAGTTCATGATAAATTAAAGTTCAATTAATCATATTACTTAAGAACTCCCACTTAGATAGACATCCTCTAATCTTTAAGTGATCACGTGATCCATATCAACTAAACCATGTCCGATCATCACGTGAGATGGAGTAGTTTCAATGGTGAACATCACTATGTTGATCATATCTACTATATGATTCACGCTCGACCTTTTGGTCTCCGTGTTCCGAGGCCATATCTGTATATGCTAGGCTCGTCAAGTTTAACCTGAGTATTCGCGTGTGCAACTGTTTTGCACCGTTGTATTTGAGCGTAGAGCCTATCACACCCGATCATCACGTGGTGTCTCAAAGACGAAGAACTTTCATAGCGGTGCATACTCGGGAGAACACTTCTTGATATTTAGTGAGAGATCATCTTATAATGCTACCGTCAATCAAAGCAAGATAAGATGCATAAAGGATAAACATCACATGCAATCAATATAAGTGATATGATATGGCCATCATCATCTTGTGCTTGTGATCTCCATCTCCGAAGCACCGTCGTGATCAGCATCGTCACCGGTGCGACACCTTGATCTCCATCGTAGCATCGTTGTCGTTTCGCCAACTATTGCTTCTACGACTATCGCTACCGCTTAGTGATAAAGTAAAGCAATTACATGGCGTTGCATTTCATAAAATAAGCGACAACCATATGGCTCCTGCCGATTGCCGATAACTTCGGTTACAAAACATGATCATCTCATACAATAAAATATAGCATCACGTCTTGACCATATCACATCACAACATGCCCTGCAAAAACAAGTTAGATGTCCTCTACTTTGTTGTTGCAAATTTTACGTGGCTGCTACGGGCTGAGCAAGAACCGTTCTTACCACGCATCAAAACCACAGCGATAGTTTGTCAAGTTGGTGCTGTTTTAACCTTCGCAAGGATCGGGCGTAGCCACACTCAGTTCAACTAAAGTGAGAGAGCAGACACCCGCCGGTCACCTTTAAGCACGAGTGCTCGCATAGCGGTGAAACCAGTCTCGCGTAAGCGTCTGGCGTAATGTCGGTCCGGGCGCTTCATCTCACAATACCGCCGAACCAAAGTATGACATGCTGGTAAGCAGTATGACTTGTATCGCCCACAACTCACTTGTGTTCTACTCGTGCATATGACATCTACGCACAAAACCTGACTCGGATGCCACTGTTGGGGAACGTAGTAATTTCAAAAAAATTCCTACGCACATGCAAGATCATGGTGATGGCATAGCAACGAGAGGGGAGAGTATTGCCCACGTACCCTCGTGAGACCGTGGTTTAAAGCGTTATGACAACGCGGTTGATGTAGTCGTACGTCTTCACGATCCGACCGATCCAAGTACCGAACGTAACGGCACCTCCGAGTTCAGCACACGTTCAGCTCGATGACGATCCCGGACTCCGATCCAGCAAAGTGTCGGGGATGAGTTCTGTCGACCACGACAGCGTGGTGGCGATGATGATGTTCTATCGCGCAGGGCTTCGCCTAAACTCCGCGACGATATGACCGAGGTGGAATATGGTGGAGGGGGGCACCGCACACGGCTAAGGGACGATCGGTAGATCAACTTGTGTCCATGGGGTGCCCCCCCGCCCCCGTATATAAAGGAGCAAGGGGGGTGCGGCCGGCCCTAGGAGGAGGCGCGCCAAGTGTGGAGTCCTACTAGGACTCCCTAGTCCTAGTAGGATTCCACCTCCCTTGTTGGAGTAGGAGAAGGGGAAAGAGGGGGAGAGGAATAAGGAAAAGGGGGTTGCGCCCCTTATCCAATTCGGACCAGAGGGGGGGCGCAGGCCTCCTTCCTTTTGGCCTCTCTCCTCTATTCCCGTATGGCCCAATAAGGCCCATATACTCCCCGGCGAATTCCGTAACTCTCGGTACTCGAAAAATACCGAATCACTCGGAACCTTTCCGAACTCTGAATATAGTCGTCCAATATATCGATCTTTACGTCTCGACCATTTGAGACTCCTCGTCATGTCCCGATCTCATCCGGGACTCGAACTCCTTCGGTACATCAAAACTCATAAACTCATAATATAACTATCATCGAAACCTTAAGCGTGCGGACCCTATGGGTTCGAGAACTATGTAGACATGACCTAGAACTATTCTTGGTCAATAACCAATAGCGGAACTTGGATGCTCATATTGGCTCCTACATATTCTACGAAGATCTTTATCGGTCAAACCGCATAACAACATCGTTGTTCCCTTTGTCATCGGTATGTTACTTGCCGAGATTTGATCGTCGGTATCCAATACCTAGTTCAATCTCGTTCTTGGCAAGTCTCTTTACTCGTTACGTAATGCATCATTCCGTAACTAACTCATTAGCTACATTGCTTGCAAGGCTTATAGTGATGTGCATTACCGAGAGGGCCCAGAGATACCTCTCCGACAATCGGAGTGACAAAACCTAATCTCGAAATCGCCAACCCAACATGTACCTTTGGAGACACCTGTAGTACTCCTTTATAATCACCCGATTCGTTGTGACGTTTGGTAGCACCAAAGTGTTCCTCGTAAGCGGAGTTGCATAATCTCATAGTTACAGGAACATGTATAGGTCATGAAGAAAGCAATAGCAATATACTAAACGATCAAGTGCTAGGCTAACGGAATGAGCCATGTCAATTACATCATTCTCCTAATGATGTGATCCCATTAATCAAATAACAACACATGTCTATGGTTAGGAAACATAACCATCTTTGATTAATGAGCTAGTCAAGTAGAGGCATACTAGTGACTATATGTTTGTCTATGTATTCACACATGTATTATGTTTCCGGTTAATACAATTCTAGCATGAATACTAAACATTTATCATGAAATAAGGAAATAAATAATAACTTTATTATTGCCTCTAGGGCATATTTCCTTCACTTCAACTCCTCTGCCGCGCAAACCGACTCAGCATAAGCCGCATCACCCTCTTCGCAATCCAAAGCAATCTTACGACTCCCATGTGTCGTAATGGTCCCCTTATGACTGGGCATTTTGAGCTGTAGATAGACATAACAGGGCCTCGCCATGAACCTGGCATAAGCCAGCCGTCCAAACAGGGCATGATATGGGATCTGGATTCTCACCACCTCAAAGGTTAAGGTTTCTTATTTGGAATCACGATCATCTCCAAACACAACCTCCAGAGCTATCTTACCAACCTGGTACCACACCATGAAAACAGTGTTTGACAGTTTAAGATTCTTATCCATCAGTCACATGCGACGGAAGGTTTCATAATACAGGATGTTGATACTGCTCCCTCCATCCATGAGCACTTTGGTGAACTTATAACATCCGACCTGAGGCGCCACCACCAAAGCCATATGACCCGGATTATCAACCCGGGGTGGATGATCATCTCTGCTCCACACAATGGGCTACTCAGACCAGTGCAAGTAACGGGGCACCGCCGGTTCAACAGAGTTAACTGCCCTTTTGTGAAGCTTCTGATCGCGCTTGCACAAGCTAGTGGTGAAGACATGATATTGCCTGCTATTCAACTGTTTCGGGTGACTCTGATAACCCGACTGTTGTTGATTCCCCTGACTATTCTGCTGGTTATAACCACCTTGGTTGTTCTGATTGCCCGGATTACCTTGGAATCCTGAGCTTGAACCGCCTCCGCCATAACCCGACCCATGAGACCCGGGAGCTGAACCACCAGACGAACCCTGATCATATTGGAAAAGATCGGAGTTTCTGAACTCTCGCATAATGAAGCAATCCTTCCAGAGGTGCGTAGCTAGCTTCTCATGCGTCCCGTGCTTTGGGCAAGGCTAGTTTAACAGGTGCTCCAGATTCATACCTGATCCTCCACTCCGCGAGGGCGGTTTACCCTTACGATGCCGAGCATTACCCTGTACGTTGGTGTTAGCCACAAAATCCAAACTATTATCGGCTTTACGGTTACCATTGTTCCCGTGGCCAGCCGGATTATGCTGCTGCCCCTTGGTGTTGCCGCTCTTCTTCCCCTTCCCTGGCTTTTCCTCGTCAGACTCGGGATCCTTGGTACTATCGGAGTCAGCATACTTAACCAGAGCTGCCATAAGTGTTCCCATGTCACTGCAGTGACGCTTGAGTCATCCCAATTTCAACTTCACAGGCTTAAACCGGCAATTGCCCTCCAACGTTATAACTGCTGAATCAGCATTGATGCGGTCCGATGGATGCAAAATCTCCGAAACCCAACACACCCAATGGGTTGTCGATTCGTTCTCTTCTTGAACACAAGCGTCCAGATCCACAATCGACATGGGTTGCTTGCACGTGTCCTTGAAATTCATTATAAACCGGGCTTTTAACTCAGCCCATGACCTAACGAAGTTAGCTGGCAAACTTTTCAGCCAAGTGCGAGCTATTCCATCCAACATCATGGTGAAGTACTTAGAACATGCCACTTCATCTACATCCAGCATCTCTAGTGCCATCTCATAGCTTTCAATCCATGACTCGGGGGGTAAATCAGAAGTATAATTGGGCACCTTTTGAGGACCCTTGAAATCCTTGGGCAGCCATACATTGCGTAGAGCTGGAGTGAGACACGGCACCCCCAAAGAACTGAAAACAACCCCTGGTTCGACTGAAGTTGTGGCATGAACCGGAGTAAGCTGACGCCCCGCACCCTGCGCAGCTAATGCGGCTTCTCGATGTGCTCTGCCATGGTCCACTACGTCCTGGGCAGCGGCTTTCCCTCCTGCCGGGTTAGGCCTCCAGGGCGGATTATGATTTTGTCCGCTGCTTGACACACCCGGTTCCTCAACATGCCTGTTGTAACTCCGGCTTGGGCGAGGGGTAGAATGAATCCTGTCCCGATTATATGAATAAGCCTGATGTTGAACCATTGCTGTTTGAAGGAGATCTCTGGCCCGTCGTATCTCAACTGTTGCTGGTGAGTCGCCTTCAATTGGAATAGCTGCCAATTTTGACGCCGCAACAATCATATTATCTAAGGGGGTAGGAAAATGACCCAGCGGTGCCGGTACGTACTGAGGCGGGTCATGGTTCTGTCGAGGCGGGTCCATCGTGCGTGGCTGATCCAACGCTACTGTCCCAGGTGCTTCAACCCGGTTCACTGCTGCCGAATTACTGGTTCCCGCTCCTGGTGTGTTAAAAAGATTCCGTGCTTCATAAACCGGTGGTAGATGAGACTAATGCCTCCTCCTCATCACATCGTTCGAGGCGTTCTGATCCAGCATGAGCCGGTAAGATTCTGCTTGAACCCTCTACGCCTAAGCATCCAAAGCGGCCCGTTGTTCCGCCATCCTGATTTCCTCAGCAGCCATCTCCTCCTTGGTCTGAGCTATCTGATCTCGCAATTTCCTGACCTCTGCATTATGCTCGTCTCGATTATCCGGATTAACTTCTGTGGTCAACAACGTCGCCAGGGCATTTAGCAAACCAGACAAGACTTGAGCCGGCGGGCGCGCGGGGCCTCCTGCCCCGGCTGCCAATCCGGAAATCATTGCTACCGCAGCTGAAGAGTGCAGCGCGGACTGCGTACCGGCCATGAAGATCGCAACCCGATTTGCCGGTTCAAAGGGGTCTGGAACAGCCCCCAAACCGGCCATCTGGCAGTTGATACAATGACTCGGTCTCCCCGGTGGATGACTCACCATCTAAATAGATAACCTTCTCACCGTCGGATACCGGCTCAGATTCTGCACCATGGATGAATCCTACGAACGCACGCTTCATGGCGGGCTGAACCCGGGAAGGGCTTGCATGTTGAGCCGTCTGGCAAGGTATGTGCAGACGTTTGGCTCAGGGCCCGGTTCGCTGATCTTGCCCATGAAGACATGGATTCCTCCAAAGGGACCCGGTGCCCGTACTCGATTGAGCTGGCGTCGGGGCCCCAGCCTGCGTCGTCGATGTAGAGCTTGCCGCGATGACTCCTGGTCATCTGGCCCACTGCATATCCCTTGAGTCCTTCGAACTTGCCCTCCAAGAACTTGAAACCATCGTGCGATAGCCCCATGGTGGGCGCCAACTGTTGTGGAATTATCATGTCAGATGTCCTAGTGTGAGGACTTAGTCGTGGAGCCATCACGACTAGGTTAGCTTAGAGGGGTTAAACCAGACAAAGGACACGAGGAGTTTATACTGGTTCGGCCCCTTGCGGTGAAGGTAAAAGCCTATGATCCAGTTGTGGTGGAATTGATGGGGTCTCGATAACCAGGGAGCGAATCCGCTTTGCCTAGTTCTCGAGTTGTTGTTTCTTGTTCCTGAATCACCGCCGTGTCGTCCCTTTATATACACAGGTTGACGCCCGGCGGTTTACAGAATCCCGAGGCCGGCTCATACATGTGTCCGGTTTCTACCTTTTCCTATCTTACAATGCAAATTACATATCTCATGGCGATTTACGTCTATGGGCCCTAATCCGCCCTTGGGCTCTGGGCCTTTAAGTCTCTGTAGTAAAGTGCCATACTCCTTGTCTTCATGGGCTTCAATACGGATGACTTCCTGTGAGTATAACCCGGCCCCTCCTGGGCGGTTTATACTCAGTAGTTATATCCCCAACACACGCCAAGACAACATATCGGGGGGAGGAGCTGCAGACCCAGTCTGTGCCACCGTCCCAAGCTGCTACTTCCATCATTCTCCATCGATCCATTCCCCAAGAAGGACGAGTTGCCCGAGTTCGACGACATCGACTAGGCCAAGCTTGTCATCGAGAACTTGGAGGAGGAGGAGGAAGAGAAGATGTCTGATACGTCCATTTTGCATCATGCTTTTATATTGATATTTATTGCATCATGGACTGTTATTACACATTATATCACAATACCTATGCCTTTTCTCTCTTATTTTATAAGGTTTACATGAAGAGGGAGAATGCCGGCAGCTGGAATTCTGGATTGGAAAAGGAGCAAATTTTAGAGACCTATTCTGCACAACTCGAAAAGTCCTAAAACTTCATGGAGAATCGTTTTGGAATAAATAAAAAATATTGGGCGAATAAAGAACTAGATGGGGGCCACCAGCTAGCCACAAGGGTGGAGGGCGCGCCCTACCCCCCTGGGCGCATGCCCCGTCCTTGTGGGCCCCCTGGCAGGTCCCCGACGCCTATCTTCTGCTATATGGTGTGTTTTGACCTGGAAAAAATAAGAAGGAAGCTTTCGGGGTGAAGTGTTGCCATCTCGAGGCGGAACCTGGGCAGAACCAATCTAGAGCTCTAGCGGAGCTATTCTGCTGGGGAAACATCCCTCCTGGAGGGGGAAATCATCGCCATCGTCATCACCATCGATCCTCTCATCGAGAGGGGGTCAATCTCCATCAACATTTTCACCAGCACCGTCTACTCTCAGACCCTAATTCATCTCTTGTATCCGATCTTTGTCTCCAAACCTCAGATTGGTACCTGTGGTTGCTAGTAGTGTTGATTACTCCTTGTAGTTGATGCTAGTTGGTTTATTCGGTGGAAAGATCATATGTTCAGATCCTTAATGATAATTAATACTCCTCCGATTATGAATATGAATATGCTTTGTGAGTAGTTAGGTTTGTTCCTGAGGACATGGGAGAAGTCTTGTTATAAGTAATCATGTGAATTTGGTACTCGTTCGATATTGAGATGTGTGTTGTCTATCCTCTAGTGGTGTTATGTGAACGTCGACTACATGACACTTCACCATGATTTAGGCCTAGGGGAATTCATTGGGAAGTAATAAGTAGATGATGGGTTGCTAGAGTGACAGAAGCTTAAACCCTAGTTTATGCGTTGCTTCGTAAGGGGCTGATTTGGATCCATATGTTTCATGCTATGGTTAGATTTCTTTTAATTCTTCTTTTGTTGTTGCGGATGCTTGTGAGAGGGGTTAATCTTAAGTGGGAAGCTTGTCCAAGGAAGGGTAGCACCCAGGCACTGGTCCACCCACATATCAAATTATCAAAGCAACAAACATGAATCATATGAGCATGATCAAAACTAGCTTCACTATAATTCCCATGTGTCCTCGGGAGAGCTTTGCTTTATATAAGAGTTCGTCCAGGCTTGTAATTTGCTACAAAAAGGATTGGGCCACCTTGCCGCACCTGGTACTCGCCGGCTCTGGATGCACCTACTGTGTCGGAGAAGGGCCTCGCCGCCACACGCCTGTTGATGGAGGGTGAGAGCAATGAGAGGGGGGAGATTGCATTCCAGGCTGGCTCCACCATGCCGGAGGCTCAGGGGAGCACTTTCTACCCCTTCTTCGTGAACGTCATCGTCGCTGGCCTGGTACCCCCCTTCTCAGACTTCTTCTACGCCGTCCTCCGCCATTATAGGTTGCAAGCCCTTCATCTCCATCCCAACTATGTCCTTCTTCTGTCAATTTTCGCTTATTACTGGGAGGCGCATGTTGGGGTGATGTAGTCTATGGCTCTGCTGCGCCACTTCTTTCTCCTCCGGACCAATGGCGAGCACGTCTCGGCGTGAGCCAATTTCATTGCGTATGGCAAGGCCAACACAATCTCGAAGGCTGGGAAGAGAGTCGATAACTTCCGGAGCAAGTGGGTCATGATGGACGCCAAGTGCGCCCACCCCAGGTTGGTGCTGCCGACGGTGATGCCCCAGTCCGGTGAAGGATGGGCTCATGCGAAGCTCACTAATGCTCGGGCGAAGTTGGTGCTGGAGAAGATTGAAGGAAATATGCTCTAGAGGCAATAATAAAGTTATTATTTATTTCCTCATATCATGATAAATGTTTATTATTCATGCTAGAATTGTATTACCCGGAAACATGATACATGTGTGAATACATAGACAAACATAATGTCACTAGTATGCCTCTACTTGACTAGCTCATTAATCAAAGATGGCTAGTTTCCTAACCATAGACATGTGTTGTCATTTGATTAACGGGATGCAAGAATTGGGTTCATTGATATTCCTGGTATAGTAGATGCTATCACACATACAGTCATACTCAATTCGATGGAATTGTTTGATCTTAAAGGGGATCTTCTATAATTTCGCACTAAATATAGTAAAGAAATCTAAATAACCTTTAGATCCATCTAAGATTTCGATTCCCAGTAAAAAAATATAGAATAGAAAAATATGGGACAAAAAATAAATCCACTCGGTTTCAGACTTGGTACAACCCAAAAACACCATTCCTTTTGGTTCGCACAACCAAAAAATTATTCGGAAGGTCTACAGGAAGATAAAAAAATAAGGGATAGTATCAAGAACTATATACAAAAGAATAGGAAAAAGGGCTCGAATAGAAAAATAGAATCAGACTCAAGTTCCGTAGTAATTACACATAATAGAAAAATGGACTCAGGTTCAAGTTCCGAAGTAATTACACATAATTTTGCATTGGATTAAGTATTCCAATTTTGAAAATATGAGTAAAGGATCTATGGATACAGGGTATCAAACCTATAGAGTTTTTGCTTCAAAGAAATAGAAATATCATGAAATAGAAATATCATCATATAGAGTCAGGGAATGGAATAGAGTCAGCGAATGAAGCATATTCATTAACAACTCCATTTATAGATCAAAACTGGAAAAAAAAGCATTGCCTTCTTTACTATATCATTATTAGGAGAATGATGTGATTGACTTGACCCATTCCGTTAGCCTAGCACTTGATCGTTTAGTATGTTGCTATTGCTTTCTTCATGACTTATACAGAGTTCCTGCAACTATGAGATTATGCAACTCCCATTTACCGGAGGAACACTTTGTGTGCTACCAAACGTCACAACGTAACTAGGTGATTATAAAGGTGCTCTACAGGTGTCTCCAAAGATACATGTTGGGTTGGCGTATTTCAAGATTAGGTTTTTTCACTCCGATTGTCGGAGAGGTATCTCTGGGCCCTCTCGGTAATGTACATCACTATAAGCCTTGCAAGCAATGTGGCCAATGAGTTGGTTACGGAATGATGCATTACAGAACGAGTAAAGAGATTTGCCGGTAATGAGATTGAACTAGGTATTGGATACCGACGATCGAATCTCGGGCAAGTAACATACCGATGACAAAGGGAACAACGTATGTTGTTATGCGGTTTGACCGATAAAGAACTTCGTAGAATATGTAGGAGCCAATATGAGCATCCAGGTTCCGCTATTGGTTCTTGACCGGAAACAGTTCTAGGTCATGTCTACATAGTTCTCGAACCCGTAGGGTCCGCATGCTTAACATTATGATGACAGTTCTATTATGAGTTTATAAGTTTTGATGTACCGAAGGTTGTTCGGAGTCCCGAATATGATCACGGACAAGACGAGGAGTCTCAGAATGGTCGAGACATAAAGATTGATATATTGGACGACTATATTCGGACACGGGAAGTGTTCCGGGTGATTTCGGAGAAAATCGGAGTGCTTGGGAGGGTTACGGAACCCCGGGAGAAGTAATGGGCCTTATGGGCTTTAGTGAGAGAGAGAGGGCAGCCATGATGGGCGCGCCCTCCCCTCTGGTCCGAATTTGACTAGAGAGGGGGCGGCGCCTCTTCCCTCTCCTCTCCCCTTCCTTTCCCCCTCCTAGTAGGAGTAGGAAAGAGGGAGTCCTACTCCTACTAGGAGGAGGACTCCTCCTTGACGCACCCCCAAGGGCCGTCCGGCCTCCCCCTTGCTCCTTTATATACGGGGGCAGGGGGGCACCCTAGGACACACAAGTTGATCTTCGTGATCGTTCCTTAGCCGTGTGCGGTGCCCTCCTCCACCATATTCCACCTCGGTCATATCGTTGCGGTGCTTAGGTGAAGCCCTGCGTCGGTAGAACATCGTCATCGTCACCACGCCGTCGTGCTGACGGAACTCATCCCCGACACCCTGCTGGATCGGAGTCCGGGGATCGTCATCGAGCTAAACGTGTGCTGAACTCGGAGGTGACGTACGTTCGGTACTTGGATCGGTCGGATCGTGAAGACGTACGACTACATCAACCGCGTTGTCATAACACTTCCGCTTATGGTCTACGAGGGTACCTAGACAACACTCTCCTCTCTCGTTGCTATGCATCACCATGATCTTGCGTGTGCGTAAGAAATTTTTTGAAATCACTACGTTCCCCAACAGTGGCATCCGAGCCAGGTTTTATGCGTTGATGTTATATGCACGATTAGAACACAAGTGAGTTGTTGGCGGTACAAGTCATACTGCTTACCAGCATGCCATACTTTGGTTCGGCGGTATTGTTGGATGAAGCGGCCCAGACCGACATTAAGCGTACGCTAACGCGAGACTGGTTCTACCGACGTTCTTTGCACATAGGTGGCTGGCGGGTGTCAGTTTCTCCAACTTTAGTTGAACCGAGTGTGGCTACGCCAGGTCCTTGTGAAGGTTAAAACAACACTAACTTGACAAACTATCGTTGTGGTTTTGATGCGTAGGTAAGAACGGTTCTTGCTCAGCCCGTAGCAGCCACATAAAACTTGCAACAACAAAGTAGAGGACGTCTAACTTGTTTTTGCAGGGCATGTTGTGATGTGATATGGTCAAGACATGATGCTATATTTTATTGTATGAGATGATCATGTTTTGTAACCGAGTTATCGGCAACCGGTAGGAGCCATATGGTTGTCGCTTATTGTATGAAATGCAACGCTCTGTAATTGCTTTACTTTATCACTAAGCGGTAGCGATAGTCGAGAAGCAATAGTTGGCGAGACGACAACGATGCTACGATGGAGATCAAGGTGTCGCGCCGGTGACGATGCTGATCATGACGGTGCTCTGGAGATGGAGATCACAAGCACAAGATGATGATGGCCATATCATATCACTTATATTGATTGCATGTGATGTTTATCCTTTATGCATCTTATCTTGCTTTGATTGACGGTAGCATTTTAAGATGATCTCTCACTAATTATCAAGAAGTGTTCTCCCTGAGTATGCACCGTTGCCAAAGTTCGTCGTGCCCAGACACCACGTGATGACCGGATGTGATAATCTCTACGTCCATCTGCAACGGGTGCAAGCCAGTTTTGCACACGCGGAATACTCAGGTTAAACTTGACGAGCCTATCATATGCAGATATGGCCTCGGAACACGGAGACCGAAAGGTCGAGCGTGAATCATATAGTAGATATGATCAACATAGTGATGTTCACCATTGAAAACTACTCCATCTCACGTGATGATCGGTTATGGTTTAGTTGATTTGGATCACGTGATCACTTAGATGACTAGAGAGATGTCTGTCTAAGTGGGAGTTCTTAAGTAATATGATTAATTGAACTTAAATTTATCATGAACTTAGTACCTGATAGTATTTTGCTTATCTATGTTTGTTGTAGATAGATGGCTCGTGCTGTTGTTCCGTTGAATTTTAATGTGTTCCTTGAGAAAGCAAAGTTGAAAGATGATGGTAGCAATTACACGGACTGGGTCCGTAACTTGAGGATTATCCTCATTGCTGCACGTAAGAATTACGTCCGAAGCGCCGCTGGGTGCGATCCTGCTGCAGGAGCAACGCCAGATGTTATGAATGTCTGGCAGAGCAAAGCTGATGACTACTCAATAGTTCAGTGTGCCATGCTTTACGGCTTAGAACCGGGTCTTCAACGATGTTTTGAACGTCATGGAGCATATGAGATGTTCCAGGAGTTGAAGTTAATATTTCAAGCAAATGCCCGGACTGAGAGATATGAAGTCTCCAATAAGTTCTATAGCTTCAAGATGGAAGAGAATAGTTCTGTCAGTGAGCATATACTCAAAATGTCTGGGTATAATAATCACTTGATTCAACTGGGAGTTAATCTTCCAGATGATAGCGTCATTGACAAAATTCTCCAATCACTGCCACCAAGCTACAAGAGCTTCGTGATGAACTATAATATGCAAGGGATGGAAAAAACAATTCCCGAGCTCTTCGCAATGCTAAAAGCTGCGGAGGTAGAAATCAAGAAGGAGCATCAAGTGTTGATGGTCAACAAGACCACTAGTTTCAAGAAAAAGGGCAAAGGGAAGAAGAAGGGGAACTTCAAGAAGAACAGCAGGCAAGTTGCTGCTCAAGAGAAGAAACCCAAGTCTGGACCTAAGCCTGAAACTGAGTGCTTCTACTGCAAGCAAACTGGTCACTGGAAGCGGAACTGCCCCAAGTATTTGGCGGATAAGAAGGATGGCAAGGTGAACAAAGGTATATGTGATATACATGTTATTGATGTGTACCTTACTAGAGCTCGCAGTAGCACCTGGGTATTTGATACTGGTTTTGTTGCTAATATTTGCAACTCGGAACAGGGACTACGGAATGAGAAAACACTGGCCAAGGACGAGGTGACGATGCGCGTCGGAAATGGTTCCAAAGTCGATGTGATCGCGGTCGGCACGCTACCTCTACATCTACCTTCGGGATTAGTTTTAGACCTGAGTAATTGTTATTTGGTGCCAGCGTTGAGCATGAACATTATATCTGGATCTTGTTTGATGCGAGACGGCTATTCATTTAAATCAGAGAATAATGGTTGTTCTATTTATATGAGTAATATCTTTTATGGTCATGCACCCTTAAAGTGTGGTCTATTTTTGATGAATCTCGATAGTAGTGATACACATATTCATAATGTTGAAGCCAAAAGATGCAGAGTTGATAATGATAGTGCAACTTATTTGTGGCACTGCCGTTTAGGTCATATCGGTGTAAAACGCATGAAGAAACTCCATACTGATGGACTTTTGGAACCACTTTATTATGAATCACTTGGTACTTGCGAACCGTGCCTCATGGGCAAGATGACTAAAACGCCGTTCTCCGGTACTATGGAGAGAGCAACAGATTTGTTAGAAGTCATACATACAGATGTATGTGGTCCAATGAATGTTGAAGCTCGTGGCGGATATCGTTATTTTCTCACCTTCACAGATGATTTAAGAAGATATGGGTATATCTACTTAATGAAGCATAAATCTGAAACATTTGAAAAGTTCAAAGAATTTCAGAGTGAAGTTGAAAATCGTCGTAACAAGAAAATAAAGTTTTTACGATCTGATCATGGAGGAGAATATTTGAGTTACGAGTTTGGTCTACATTTGAAACAATGCGGAATAGTTTCGCAACTCACGCCACCTGGAACACCACAGCGTAATGGTGTGTCCGAACATCGTAATCGTACTTTACTAGATATGGTACGATCTATGATCTCTCTTACCGATTTACCGCTATCGTTTTGGGGTTATGCTTTAGAGACGGCCACATTCACGTTAAATAGGGCACCATCAAAATCCGTTGAGACGACTCCTTATGAACTATGGTTTGGCAAGAAACCAAGGTTGTCATTTCTGAAAGTTTGGGGCTGCGATGCTTATGTGAAAAAGCTTCAACCTGATAAGCTCGAACCCAAATCGGAAAAATGTGTCTTCATAGGATACCCAAAGGAGACAGTTGGGTACACCTTCTATCAAGATCCGAAGGCAAGACATTCGTTTCTAAGAATGGATCCTTTCTAGAGAAGGAGTTTCTCTCGAAAGAAGTGAGTGGGAGGAAAGTAGAACTTGATGAGGTAACAGTACCAGCTCCCTTATTGGAAAGTAGTTCATCACAGAAATCGGTTCCTGTGACACCTACACCAATTAGTGAGGAAGTTAATGATGATGATCATGAAACTTCAGATCAAGTTGTTACTGAACTTCGTAGATCAACCAGAGTAAGATCCGCACCAGAGTGGTACGGTAATCCTATTCTGGAAGTCATGCTACTAGATCATGGTGAACCTATGAACTATGAAGAAGCGATGGTGAGCCCAGATTCCGCAAAATGGCTTGAAGCCATGAAATCTGAGATGGGATCCATGTATGAGAACAAAGTGTGGAATTTGGTTGACTTGCCCGATGATCGGCAAGCAATAGAGAATAAATGGATCTTCAAGAAGAAGACCGACGCTGACGGTAATTTTACTATTTACAAAGCTCAACTTGTTGCAAAAGGTTTTCGACAAGTTCAAGGGGTTGACTACGATGAGACCTTCTCACACGTAGCGATGCTTAAGTATGTCCGAATCATGTTAGCGATTGCCGCATTTTATGATTATGAAATATGGCAGATGGATATCAAAACTGCATTCCTAAATGGATTTCTGGAAGAAGAGTTGTATATGATGCAACCGGAAGGTTTTGTCGATCCTAAGGGAGCTAACAAAGTGTGCAAGCTCCAGCGATCCATTTATGGTCTGGTGCACGCCTCTCGGAGTTGGAATAAACACTTTGATAGTGTGATCAAAGCATATGGTTTTATACAGACTTTTGGAGAAGCCTGTATTTACAAGAAAGTGAGTGGGAGCTCTGTAGCATTTCTGATATTATATGTGGATGACATATTGTTGATTGGAAATGATATAGAATTTCTGGATAGCATAAAAGGATACTTGAATAAAAAAATTCAATGAAAGACCTCGGTGAAGCTTCTTACATATTGGGCATCAAGATCTATAGAGATAGATCAAGACGCTTGATTGGACTTTCACAAAGCACATACCTTGATAAAGTTTTGAAAAAGTTCAAAATGGATCAGGCAAAGAAAGGATTCTTGCCTGTATTACAAGGTGTGAAGTTGAGTCAGACTCAATGCCCGACCACTGCAGAAGATAGAGAGAAAATGAAAGGAGTTCCCTATGCTTCAGCCATAGGCTCTATCATGTATGCAATGCTGTGTACCAGACCTGATGTGTGCCTTGCTATTAGTTTAGCAGGGAGGTACCAAAGTAATCCAGGAGTGGATCCCTGGACAGCGGTCAAGAACATCCTGAAATACCTGAAAAGGACTTAGGATATGTTTCTCGTTTATGGAGGTGACAAAGAGCTTGTCGTAAATGGTTACGTCGATGCAAGCTTTGACACTGATCCGGGCGATTCTAAATCGCAAACCGGATACATGTTTATATTAAACGGTGGAGCTGTCAGTTGGTGCAGTTCTAAACAAAGCGTCGTAGCGGGATCTACATGCGAAGCGGAGTACATAGCTGCTTTGGAAGTAGCAAATGAAGGAGTCTGGATGAAGGAGTTCATTTCCGATCTAGGTGTCATACCTAGTGCATCGGGACCAATGGAGATCTTCTGTGACAATACTGGTGCAATTGCCTTGGCAAAGGAATCCAGATTTCACAAGAGGACCAAGCACATCAAGAGACGCTTCAATT
Organism: Aegilops longissima; assembly: GCA_021605205.1. NCBI lineage: Eukaryota > Viridiplantae > Streptophyta > Magnoliopsida > Poales > Poaceae > Aegilops > Aegilops longissima. The sequence continues at coordinate 628,841,856 of CM038676.1, forward strand.
CCATCTGGGACCAAGTCCAGGTGGGGGACATAAAGATTTGCAAGATACATACAGATCTGAATGTTGCAGACCCTTAGACTAAGCCTCTGCCACGAGCAAAACATGATCAGCATCAAGACTCCATGGGTGTTAGAATCATTACTGTGTAATCTAGATTATTGACTCTAGTGCAAGTGGGAGACTGAAGGAAATATGCCCTAGAGGCAATAATAAAGTTATTATTTATTTCCTCATATCATGATAAATGTTTATTATTCATGCTAGAATTGTATTACCCAGAAACACGATACATGTGTGAATACATAGACAAACATAATGTCACTAGTATGCCTCTACTTGACTAGCTCATTAATCAAAGATGGTTATGTTTCCTAACCATAGACATGTGTTGTCATTTGATTAACGGGATCACATCATTAGGAGAATGATGTGATTGACTTGACCCATTCCGTCAGCCTAGCACTTGATCGTTTAATATGTTGCTATTGCTTTCTTCATGACTTATACAAAGTTCCTACAACTATGAGATTATGCAACTCCCGTTTACCAGAGGAACACTTTGTGTGCTACCAAACGTCACAACGTAACTGGGTGATTATAAAGGTGCTCTACAGGTTTCTCCGAAGGTACATGTTGGGTTGGCGTATTTCAAGATTAGGTTTTGTCACTCCGATTGTCGGAGAGGTATCTCTGGGCCCTCTCGGTAATGTACATCACTATAAGCCTTGCAAGCAATGTTGCCAATGAGTTGGTTACGGAATGATGCATTATGGAACGAGTAAAGAGACTTGCCGGTAACGAGATTGAACTAGGTATTGGATACCGACGATCGAATCTCGGGCAAGTAACATACCGATGACAAAGGGAACAACGTATGTTGTTATGCGGTTTGACCGATAAAGAACTCCGTAGAATATGTAGGAGCCAATATGAGCATCCAGGTTCCGCTATTGGTTATTGATTGGAAACATTTCTAGGTCATGTCTACATAGTTCTCGAACCCGTAGGGTCCGCACGCTTAACGTTACGATGACAGTTTTATTATGAGTTTATAAGTTTTGATGTACTGAAGGTTGTTCGGAGTCCCGGATATGATCAGGGACATGACAAGGAGTCTCAAAATGGTCGAGACATAAAGATTGATATATTGGACGACTATATTCGGACACCGGAAGTGTTCCGGGTGATTTTGGAGAAAACCGGAGTGCTGGAGAGTTACCGGAACCCCCCCGGGAGAAGTAATGGGCCTTATGGGCTTTAGTGGAGAGAGAGAGAGGGGCAGCCATGATGGGCCGTGCGCCCCCTCCCCCTCTGGTCCAAATTGGACTAGGAGAGGGGGGGCGGAGCCCCCTCTTTCCCTCTCCCTCTCCCCCTTCCTTTCCCCCTCCTAGTAGGAGTAGGAAAGAGGGAGTCCTACTCCTACTAGGAGGAGGACTCCTCCTCCTTGGCGCGCCCCCAAGGGCCGGCCGGCCTCCCCCCTTGCTCCTTTATATACGGGGGCAGGGGGCACCCTAGGACACACAAGTTGATCTTCGTGATCATTCCTTAGCCGTGTGCGGTGCCCCCCTCCACCATATTCCATCTCGGTCATATCGTTGCGGTGCTTAGGCGAACCCCTGCGTCGGTAGAACATCGTCATCGTCACCACGCCGTCATGCTGACGGAACTCATCCCCGACAACCTGCTGGATCGGAGTCCGAGGATCGTCATCGAGCTAAACTTGTGCTGAACTCGGAGGTGCCGTACGTTCGGTACTTGGATCGGTCGGATCGTGAAGACGTACGACTACATCAACCGTGTTGTCATAACGCTTCCGCTTACAGTCTACGAGGGTACGTAGACAACACTCTCCCCTCTCGTTGCTATGCATCACCATGATCTTGCGTGTGCGTAGGAAATTTTTTGAAATTACTACGTTCCCCAACAAAGATGACTGCCGATCTGAGGCCGGGGAACGCGAAGGCGGCGAAGCTGACGGGGTGGCCCCGCTGCAGGCACACTCACACCCCCTGTGCATGCTCGACAACGTAGACGACAAGCTTCGCCTGAACTCGACAGCTCTGGCTGATGAGGATCTGGCTGCAGCCCTCTGCCTCCTGGTCGGGGACGACCAGGAGTACCTGATACGTCTCCGTCGTATCTATAATTTTTGATTGGTCCATGCCAATATTATTCAACTTTCATATACTTTTGGCAACTTTTTATACTATTTTTGGGACTAACATATTGATCCAATTGCCCGGTGCCGCCTTTACATTGCATGTTTTGTGTTTTGAAACCCCATATCAAACGGAATCCAAACGGGGTAAAACGGACGGAGAATTATTTTGGAATATTTGTGATTTTTGGGAGGAAGAAGCAACGCGAGACGGTGCCCGGGGTGGCCACGAGACAGGGGCCCACGCCCACTCCAGGTGGGCGCGCCCCCCACCCTCCTGGGGCCGTCGTAAGGCGGTTGATGCCCTTCTTTGGCTGCAAGAAAGATAATTTTTGGAAAACGATCTGGGCGAAGGTTTCAATCCAATCAGAGTTACGGATCTCTAGATATAAAGGAAATGGTGCCAGGGCAGAACCTGAGAATGCAGAAACAGAGAGATAGATCCAATCTCGGAGGGGCTCTCGCCCCTCCCAAGCCATGGGGGCCAAGGACCAGTGGGGAAACCCTTCTCCCATCTAGGGAGGACGTCAAGGAAGAAGAAGAAGAAGGGGGGCTCTCTCCCCCTTGCTTCCAGTGGCGCCAGAACGCCGTCGGGGGCCATCATCATCACCGCGATCCACACCAACACCGCCATCATTTTCACCAACGTCTCCATCACCTTCCCCCTTCTATCTACAGCGGTCCACTCTCCCGCAACCCTCTGTACCCTCTACTTGAACATGGTGCTTTATGCTTCATATTATTTTCCAATGATGTGTTGTCATCCTATGATGTCTGGGTAGATTTTCGTTGTCCTATCGGTGATTGATGAATTGCTATGATTGGTTTGAGTTGCATGTTTTATTATTGGTGTTGTCCTATAGTGCTCTCCGTGTCGCGCAAGCGTGAGGGATCCTCGATGTAGGGTTTGCAATATGTTTATGATTTGCTTATGGTGGGTGGTGTGAGTGACAGAAGCACAGACCCGAGTAAGTAGGTTGTTTGCGTATGGGATAAAGGGGACTTGATACTTTAATGCTATGGTTGGGTTTTACCTTAATGAATCTTTTGTAGTTGTGGATGCTTGCTAGAGTTCCAATCATAAGTGCATATGATCCAAGTAGAGAAAGTATGTTAGCTTATGCCTCTCCCTCAAATAGAATTGCAATAGTGATTACCGGTCTAGTAACATAGTCAATTGCTTAGGGACAATTTCACAACTCCTACCACCACTTTTCCACACTCACTATATTTACTTTATTGCATCTTTACCTAAACATCCCCTAGCTTTTATTTACGTGCTCTTTATTATCTTGCAAACCTATCCAACAACACCTACAAATTACTTCTAGTTTCATACTTGTTCTAGGTAAAGCGAATGTCAAGCGTGCGTTGAGTTGTATCGATGGTCGATAGAACTTGAGGGAATATTTATTCTACCTTTAGCTCCTCGTTGGGTTCGACACTCTTACTTATCGAAAACTGTTGCGATCCCCTACACTTGTGGGTTATCAAGACCTTTTTCTGGCGCCGTTGCCGGGGAGTCATAGCATGGGGTGAATATTCTCGTGTGTGCTTGTTTGCTTTATCACTAAGTAATTTTTATTTTCTGTTCTAAGTTGTTCTCTATCTTTAGTTATGGATATGGAACACGAAATACCAAAAAAATTAGGTGTACTTGCTACTCATGGAGATGGGGAACCTCCTAAAACCCTCGATGCTGGTTATGTGAAAGATATTATGTACTACTTTGATAATCCTGAAAAAACCCCATTCAATTATGTTATGGGAGACACGTTGGATCAGCGTGAATACTTTAGGGATTATCGCTTGACACAAAAAGGGAAACTATTATGGGATCAAATTCATATATTACATTGGTATGCTCGTCAACTATGCTTGATACATAATTATACTTGTTGCTCTAGGATGAAGGCTCCACACCTTCCCTTCTCATGCAAATTCAATGATAATGAAACCTTAGCTTCTTATGCTAATGGTAGATATGATTACTATGATGTGGAACAAATAAAAGAATTTGTTGCTTTTATGGGTGCTTATGAGATCGAATCTATGTTTAAAGCGTTTGACGATTTTGATGATTTAGTTTATACACCAGAAAATTTTGCTATACTTAGATATTGCTATGAAAATTATGAATACAATTACAATATTAATTCATTTATTGAGAAAGTCTCCACTGTCCAAGAAGAGACTAATATTTTGCAGGAAGCTATGGAAGAAGAAATTGATGAAACTGTGAGCTCATTAGATGAAAAAGATGATGAGGAGAGCGAAGAACAAAAGGAGGAAGAGCGGACTAGCTACCCATTCCCACCTTCTAATGAGAGTAACTCTTCAACTCATACATTGTTTAAATACCCTTCGTGCTTACCGAAGGATGATTGCTATGATCCCGTTGATTCTCTAGAAATATCCCTTTTTGATGATGCTTGCTATGCCTGTGGCCAAGATGCCAATATGAATTATGCTTATGGAGATGAACTTGCTATAGTTCCTTATGTTAAACATGACATTGTTGCTATTGCACCCACGCATGATAGTCCTATTATCTTTTTGAATTCTCCAAACTACACTATATCGGAGAAGTTTGTGCTTATTAAGGATTATATTGATGGGTTGCCTTTTACCGTTGCACATGATGATTTTGATGAATATAATATGCATATGCATGTGCTTGCTGCTCCTACTTGCAATCATTATGAGTGAGGAACTACATCTTCGCCTCTTTATGTTTCCAACACGATAGAATTGCAAGAAACTGCTTATACTATGTGTTGGCCTTTACTATGTGTGCATGAATTGTTCTTCTATGACATGCCGATGCATAGGAAGAGAGTTAGACTTCGTCATTGCTCGATATATGTTACCTTGTGCTCACTACTAAATTAAAAATCATTGTTAATTAAAATTGGCTTTGATATACCTTGGGATCCGGGTGGATCCATTACTTGAGCACTTTATGCCTAACTTAATGGCTTTAAAGAAAGCGCTGCCAGGGAGACAACCCGGAAGTTTTAGAGAGTCATTTATTTCTGTTGAGTGCTTTTATATAGTTTAAAAACAAAAAAATATAGAGGGGAACTCAAAACTTTCCAAAAAGGAAAGTGAAAGTGAGAGAGACAAGCACTGTTGAAGTGGGAGAGATCCTTGAACTTTGTTCATGCTCATGGAAACTTTGTGAATCTTGATTACAAAAACTTTTCAACAAAAATAATTATCCCCTTGTAAAATTCTATTGTATTATCAAAATAATGTGCCAAGGTTTGCCTTTAGGATTGAGGGAGTCCTGGATTAGGGGGTGTCCGGATGGCCAGACTATGACCTTTGGCCGGACTCCTGGACTATGAAGATACAAGATTAAATACTTCGTCCCGTGTCCGGATGGGACTTTCCTTGGCATGGAAGGCAAGCTTGGTGATACAGATATGTAGATCTCCTTCCATTGTAACCGACTCTGTGTAACCCTAACCCTCTACGGTGTCTATATAAACCGGAGGGTTTTAGTCCGTAGGACGAACAACAATCATACCATAGGCTAGCTTCTAAGGTTTAGCCTCTCTGATCTTGTGGTAGATCTACTCTTGTACTACCCATATCATCAATATTAATCAAGCAGGAGTAGGGTTTTACCTCCATCGAGAGGGCCCGAACCTGGGTAAAAACATCGTGTCCCTTGTCTCCTTACCATCCGCCTAGACGCACAGTTCGGGACGCCCTACCCGAGATCCGCCGGTTTTGACACCGACATTGGTGCTTTCATTGAGAGTTCCTCTATGTCGTCACCTTTAGGCCCGATGGCTCCTTCGATCATCAACAACGACGCGGTCCAGGGTGAGACTTTTCTCCCCGGACAGATCTTCATATTCGGCGGCTTTGCACTACGGGCCAATTCGCTTGGCCATCTGGAGCAGATTGAAAGCTACGCCCCTGGCCATCAGGTCAGATTTGGAAGTTTGAACTACACGGCCGACGTCCGCGGAGACTTGATCTTCGATGGGTTCGAGCCACAGCCAAGCGCGCCGCACTGTTACGATGGGCATGATCTAGCTCGCCACGAGCGGTGTCACGGAGGTCAAGCACCGGTGTCGCTCCGACCCTTAGCTCGGAGCCGACTGCGCCTATCGAGAACGGGTGGCTGGACACCACCTCGGGGGCTGCAATCTCTACGGCAATCAAGCCGAACACCATACCTGTCCTTTGCGAAGCTCGTGACTCCGAGGTGCCGGACTCCTTTCCGGACTCCAAACCTTCCGCGCCCCTGCTAATCGAATCTGATTGGGCGCCGATAATGGAGTTCACCGCCGCGGACATCTTTCAGCACTTGCCCTTTGGCGACATTCTGAATTCACTAAAGTCTCTCTCTTTATCAGGAGAGCCCTGGCCGGACTATGGTCGGCAAGGTTGGGACGCGGACGACGAAGAAATTCAAAGCCCACCCACCACCCACTTCGTAGCCACTGTCGATGATTTAACCGACATGCTCGACTTCGACTCCGAAGACATCGACGGTATGGACGACGATGCAGGAGACGAACAAGAACCAGCGCCTACATGGCACTGGAAGGCCACCTCGTCATATGACATATACATGGTGGACACCCCAAAAGAAGGGAACGGCGACGGAACAACGGAGGATGACCCCTCCAAGAAACAGCCTAAGCGCCGGCGTCAGCGGCGCCGCTCTAAATCCCGCCACAGCAAAAACAACGATTCCGGCACCGGAGACAATAACACCCCGGACAGTGCCGAAGACAACCCCCTCCAGTAGGATTCAGCACAGGAGGATGGAGAAGCCAGCCCTCATGAGAGAGCGGCAGACAGAGAGGTAGAGGACGATAATTACATACCTCCCACCGAAGACGAGGCAAGCCTCGACGACAACGAATTTGCCGTGCCTGAGGATCCCGTCGAACAAGAGCGTTTCAAACGCAGGCTCATGGCCACAGCGAGCAGCCTCAAGAAAAAACAGCAACAGCTTAGAGCTGATCAAGACTTGCTAGCCGACAGATGGACTGATGTCCTCGCGGCCGAAGAGTACGAACTCGAACGCCCCTCCAAGAGCTACCCCAAACGCAGGCTGCTACCTCGATTAGAGGAGGAAGCACCTAGACCTACATCACCAGCGCATGATACGGCCGATCGGCCACCTCGTGGCCGCGACAGAGAGGCCTCTCGGCCTCCACTCAAGCCGCACCCCGGCGCCGGTCAAAGAATACCAAGGCACGGTGAAATGCGCCAGACCTACGAGATATATTGGAGGACAGGGCAAGGCAAACAAGATCGATCTATGGATCGCGTGAGCGCCCCATGAAACGTGACGATAACCGTCATTCCGGATATGGTAAATCCGGCCGGGCCGAACACAGCAGACAAAGCTCATTTGAGCTACATCGTGATATAGCCCAATACAGAGGCGCCGCACACCCACTATGCTTCACAGATGAAGTAATGGATCATCAAATCCCAGAGGGCTTCAAACCTGTAAACATCGAATCATACGATGGCACAACAGACCCTGCGGTATGGATCGAGGACTATCTCCTTCATATCCACATGGCCCGCGGTGATGATCTACACGCCATCAAATACCTCCCACTCAAGCTTAAAGGACTAGCTCGGCATTGGCTTAACAGCTTGCCAGCAGAATCAATTGGTTGTTGGGAGGACCTGGAAGCCGCATTCCTCGACAACTTCCAGGGCACCTATGTGCGACCACCAGACGCCGATGACCTAAGCCACATAATCCAGCAGCCAGAGGAATCGGCCAGGCAATTCTGGACACGGTTCCTAACAAAGAAAAATCAAATAGTCGACTGTCCGGACGCAGAGGCCCTTGCAGCCTTCAAGCATAACATCCGTGACGAGTGGCTTGCCCGGCACCTAGGACAGGAAAAGCCGAAATCCATGGCAGCCCTCACGACACTCATGACCCGCTTTTGCGCGGGAGAAGACAGCTGGCTAGCTCGTAGTAATAACATGACCAAGACCCCTGGAAATTCGGATACCAAGGACAGCATGGGCAGGTCGCGTCGCAACAAGCAAAAGTGCCGCATTAACGGCGACAATGCCGAGGATACGGCAGTTAATGCCGGATTCAGAGGCTCTAAACCCGGTCAGCGGAAAAAGCCATTCAAAACAAATACTCCGGGCCCGTCCAATTTGGACCGAATACTCGATCGCTCGTGCCAGATACACGGCACCCCCGAAAAACCAGCCAACCACACCAACAGGGATTGTTCGGTGTTCAAGCAGGCAGGCAAGTTAAACGCCGAAAACAATGACAAGGGGCTGCATAGCAATGACGAGGAGGAGCCCCGGCCGCCGAACAATAGGGTACAGAAGGGTTTCCCCCCACAAGTGCGGACGGTGAACATGATATACGCAACCCACATACCCAAAAGGGAGTAGAAGCATGCACTCAGGGACGTATATGCGTTGGAGCCAGTCGCCCCAAAGTTCAACCCATGGTCCTCCTGCCCGATCACTTTTGATCAAAGGGACCACCCCACTAGCATCCGCCATGGCGGATTCGCCACATTGGTTTTAGACCCAATCATTGACGGATTTCACCTCACTAGAGTCCTTATGGACGGCGGCGGCAGCCTCAATCTGCTTTATCAGGATACAGTGCAAAAAATGGGCATAGATCCCTCAAGGATTAAACCCACAAAGACGACCTTTAAAGGCGTCATACCAGGTGTAGAGGCCAACTATACAGGCTCAGTTACACTTGAGGTGGTCTTCGGATCCCCGGATAATTTCCCAAGCGAGGAGTTAATCTTCGACATAGTCCCGTTCCTCAGTGGCTATCACGCACTGCTCGGACGAACCGCATTTGCAAAGTTCAATGCGGTGCCGCACTACGCATACCTCAAGCTCAAGATGTCAGGCCCTCGAGGAGTCATTACAGTCAATGGAAACACTGAAGGCTCTCTCCGGACGGAGGAGCATACGGCGGCCCTCGCGGCGGAAGTACAAAGCAGCCTGTCAAAGCAATTCTTCAGTCCGGCCATTAAACGTCCGGACACCATCAAGCGCGCCTGGAGTAACCTACAACAAGACCGCCTGGCACGTTCCGAGCACGCGTAGCAATGCGGCCCTAACCCCAGCCCTTGCGAAATTGTGAAACCAGTGCTGCGCGTACATAACTACGCTCTGGAAATACCATGGGCATAGGAGGAGGGGTATGACCACGGCACGCCCAAAATACGGCTCAACCGCACAAGGGGCTCCCGATTTTGCCATTCTTTTTTTCCCTTTTTCTTCTTTCTTACTTTCAGGACACCACTTTCAGGGAGGCCTGTCCGGCAGCATAATCGCTGAACACACGATGCAACAGCCAGGGAGGCCGGAAGCTACGTCGAGTGCCCAGGTGGTCTCTATAAAGAGCAGTATAATTGTTTCACATATAATCCCGCAGCTCACCCCTGGAGGGGGTACATGTTAAATAGTCCCATCTCTTGCTTATCGCACTATTTGTATCGTTCTGCTTTTACCGCGGACTTTTCGAATAAACAATGCATAGCTTTTGTTATTGCATTATTTTATATATATATATATATATATATATATATATATATATATATATATATATATATATATATATATATATATATGTTCAGTTATGACATTATGCAACCGTACACTTTGGTACGGCTAATACACCAGGGCTTACGCTTTTGAATATGGTGTGAGAAGTCTGAACACTCTCATGAGTGTGGCACCCCGAACTTATAGCATTATATGCATCAGCTCTGAATCATGTCTTGGGTCAATAGTTGGGTTTGCCCGGCTCCCATGTTTTGGTACCTTACGTTCCGTTATATCGGCTAAGGTAGCACTGGGAGAACCACTGCGATTGTGCCCCGGTTGAGCCGGACTGAGCACCTCAGTGGAGAAAGCTAAAACTGACCGTCATGATAGGGCGCGAGCTGGTCGCTGTTCGAGAGGTTTTCGAGTCGGCTTTGTCCGGCCTAGGCGTGGATAGCGCCCCGAGCTCGGTCTTCCGAATACTAGGGGCTTCACCGAAATTTAAAATTATAGAATTCTATGGCTAAGTGAGAGTGTTCAAGCATTATAGTCTGATTGCCTTGTTCGTTGTGTTGAGCGCCTCCCTCGAAGGACCCAATAATGGGAAAAAGAGCGCTCAAGTTTATCCCGAACACCCCAGCACTCGCGGCATGGGGGCAGAAGCCGACGACTCGCCATCTCTCAATTTTGATAAACGGCCGCACAGAAGGTAATATTTTAAATTCAAAAGCGTTGCTTAGCGCATATGAAACAAGTTTTCAGCGTACAGGATTACAAATGCGAGTTTACTCAAAAATTACATCTTTGGAGCACTCATCCGCTATATGGCGGGCACCCTTCAGGACGCCCTCATAATACATCTCGGGCTTGCGATGCTCCTTGCCCGGCGGTGGTCCATCCGTCACAAGCTTCTCAGCGTCCATCTTGCCCAGTGCACTTTAGCACGGGCAAGGCCCCACGGCACCTTCGATGCATACGGAGCGCTTGATGACGTCAAGCCTGGACAGCATCCACCGGCCGCCTTACCAGCCCAAGTAGCTTCCGGGCATGGCTTCCCGTGCCACAGCCGGACTGCGAGACCCTTCATGGCCTGTTCGGCCACAGATGGAGCTCGACCAGCTGCTTCACTGGTCGCTCAAAGGGCACCGGTGTCCGGCCTCAAAGATATCGAGACCAGAACACCTTCTCCGTCGAGCTTCCCTCCTCGGCTCGGTAGAATGCGGCTGCGTCGGACACACTCCGAGGAAGATCTGCGAATGCTCCTGGAGAGCTCCGTACTCGGGTAAGTAACAAGTAATTCACTTTTGCGTGCTTTCTTTGCATAAAGAATGCCTTACCCGCCGCTATCTTCTTCATCGCCTCAATTTCCTGGAGGGCTTTTTGGGCTTCGGCCTTGGCAGATTTGGTGCTCTCAAGCGCCGAGGCGAGTTCGGACTCTCGAGTCTCCGAGTCACGCTCCAAACTCTCTTGTTTTTTCACCAGAGCCTGGAGCTCTTGCTGCACCACCGCCACCCGCGCCTCCTGCTTCTCTCGCTTGGTGCGCTCCACGGCCGCATTGTTTTCGGCCGTGGATAGCGCTTCCTTCAGGGTCGCCACCTCGTTCCTGGCCCCTGCATACCCACGTTGATCCTGTCATTTTTTTTGCAACCACATCCTTTTTTATATACTTACATAAGGTATTACTTACCTTCCTTGTCCTCGAGCTGCTTCTTGGCAAGGCCGAGCTCGTCCTCGGATCGCCGAGGCTCGCTTCAATACATTGACCTCCGCAGCCATCGGGCAGAGGTCAGCAAAGACAGCCTGCATTCCCATATTGACACACTTATGTTAGACTCCTCGTATATCTTTTTGATCCTCAGTTCGGCTTTTCTTTCCAAACACCAAACTGAGCATCAGGGGCTACTGTCTATGTGGTAATATTTTTACATATCTTAACTACGTACCTCAAAGCCTGTTAGGAGGCTGGCACAGGCTTCGGTCAGCCCGCTCTTGGCGGACTGAACCTTCTGGATCACCGCACTCATAATAGTGTGATGCTCCTCGTCGATGGAGGCGCCGTCAAGCACCTCCAGCAGATTATCCGGTGCCTCCGGTTGGACGGAGGTCACCGGCGTCGTAGGTTTGCCCTTCTTAGTAGGGGGCCGCCTGCCGGATGCCGGAACCGTTGAAGGTTCCGGTGCGGTGTCCGGCCTAGGGCCGGACTTAGAGCCCTTAGGGGTTTTATCCCCTTTTCACCTGGAGTCCGGGAGGTCGCCTTGCGGCGCCTCCAGGACCACCTCCTCCTGGCTTGGCCCTTTTTGGGACGCCACCTCAGGGTCATCCGCGGCGCGAGGAGAGGAGGCGGTCGGAAGTGAAGTGCTGTTCACATCCGACGAAACCAGGAACCGCCGACGGTTGCCGAGCCCGCCTTGGGCGGACTGCATGATTATATCCGACGTCAGAAGGTACTGTGCAACAAAGGAACGCCATGAGTTATTCTGGTATCCGGAGACTTATGATTTCACCAGGGGCTTGGCCCTGGGTGGCCACTCTTCTTCGCCGTCGTTGGCATTGGTGGAGTAGTCCGGATGAAGGGTCCTTCCCTTCTGGACCCTCCGGCCTCCCCGATTGGGGCGGCCTTCCTTTCTTCTCTCCTTCGCCGGGGAGAGGCCTCCTTCCTCCTCCTCGTCTTCACGGGAGGAGTCCGCCGAGTCATCGGACGATGAGTCCGACACCACTGGCGCCGGGAACTCCTTGAGTTCCCGTGGCCTTCTTCTTAGCCTTCTTCTCCAAAGACCACGTAAGGTGCCGGAACCAGCAGCCCTGTCAGCGGGCATTCACTGGGTCTTCTGGCAAGGGAGCCAGACAGTCAATCTGCCCAGACGTCCTCTACCAATCCTGTCAAATGTAAGGGAGTTTAGATCCTGCATAGAGTCAAACTATGAAAACAAGTGTCCCGTAAAGGGCAAAATAACTTACCGCGTTGGCTTGATGCTGCGTGCTGAATCCGCGTCCTCGGTAGCGGATGCGGGAGCCTTGGCGCCCTTGAACAGCACCTTCCAGGCATCTTTGTACGTAGTGTCGAAGAGCCTGCTCAGGGTTTGGTGCTGTGCCGGGTCAAACTCCCACAAGCTGAAAGCTCGTTGTTGGCACGGGAGGATCCAGCAGATGAGCATGACCTGGACTACATTTACGAGTTTGAGCTTCTTGCTCACTAGGTTTTGGACGCAGGTTTGGAGTCCAAACAGCTCCTCCGAATTACCCCACGACAAGCCCGTCTCTTTCCAGGAGCTGAGCCGTGTAGGGAAGCCAGATCGGAATTTGGGGGTCGCTTCCCATTCAGGGTCACGCGGCTCGGTGATGTAGAACCACCCCGATTGCCACCCCTTTATGGTCTCCACGAAGGAGCCCTCGAGCCATGTAACATTGGGCATCTTGCCCACCATGGCGCCTCCGCACTCCGCTTGTTGACCGCACACTACCTTTGGCTTGACACTAAAGGTCTTCAACCGTAAACCAAAGTGGGGCTGGATGCATAGGAAGGCCTCGCACACGACGATAAACGTCGAGATATTGAGGATGAAGTTTGGGGCCAGATCATGGAAATCCAGGCCGTAGTAGAACATGACTCCCCGGACAAATGGGTGAAGTGGGAAACCTAGTCCGCGGAGGAAGTGGGTGAGAAACACCACCCTCTCATGGGGCCTGGGGGTGGGGATGATCTACCCCTTGTCGGGAAGCCGGCGCGCGATGTCATTAGACAAGTATCCGGCCCTCCTCAGCTTCTTGATGTGTCCCTCCGTGACGGAGGAAACCATCCACTTGCCTCCCGCTCCGGACATGGCTGGAGAAGGTTGAGGTGAGATGTGTGGACTTGGGCGCTGGAGCTCGAGTGCACGAAAATGGATAAGCAAAGGAGGAAGAAGGCGTAGATGGCAAAGGTGGATCCTTATCCCCTTATATGGGCGGACGAAACTATGCGCCCCCACCCGTCTGGTAAAACTCGCTTATCTCTGAAGCGCCGTAAATTAATGGCACGGTTGGGTTACCCACGTCCGTATTGATGAGAATCCCGGAATAAGGGGACATGATCTCTGCTTTGACAAGACGTGCCAAGGAAACCGCCTCGCTAAACGCGCTGCAGTGGGACAGTAAAAACGATTCGGGTAAAGGCTTGGCCGTGGTGTGATGACACGCTGCGGAATACGTCAGCAGATTAGATTTGTGTGAATATTGTTCTCTCTACGGTGGTATGTGGAAATTATTTTGCAGAGTCGGACACTATCCTTGTGTTCAAAATCTTCTATGAAGTATTCGGAGGAGGAACCCGCCTTGCAATGCCGAAGACAATATGCGTGTCGGACTCGTCGTCATTGAAGCCTGGTTCAGGGGCTACTGAGGGAGTCCTGGATTAGGGGGTGTCCGAATGGCCGGACTATGACCTTTAGCTGGACTCCTGGACTATGAAGATACAAGATAGAAGACTTTGTCCCGTGTCTGGATGGGACTTTCCTTGGCGTGGAAGGCAAGCTTGGCGATACGGATACGTAGATCTCCTTCCATTGTAACCGACTCTGTGTAACCCTAACCCTCTCCGGTGCCTATATAAACTGGAGGGTTTTAGTCCGTAGGACGAACAACAATCATACCATAGGCTAGCTTCTAGGGTTTAGCCTCTCTGATCTCGTGGTAGATCTACTCTTGTACTACCCATATCATCAATATTAATCAAGAAGGAGTAGGGTTTTACCTCCATCGAGAGGGCCCGAACCTGGGTAAAAACATCGTGTCCCTTGTCTCATGTTACCATCCGCCTAGATGCATCTAGGGCTGGCCGCCACCCCTAAGGGAGGAACCCTAGATGGAGGCGCAGCCCCTCCCCTTCCCCTATATATAGTGGGGGTTTTGGGGCTGCCAAGAACACGAGACTCCATCTCTCTTGGCGCAGCCCTACCCCTCTCCCTCCTCGTCTCTCGCACTCTCGCAGTGCTTGATGAAGCCCTGCTGGAGTGCCACGCTCCTCCATCACCACCACGTCGTTGTGCTGCTGCTGGACGGAGTCTTCCCCAACCTCTCTGAGGGAGTCCTGGATTAGGGGGTGTCCGGATGGCCGGACTATGACCTTTGGCCGGACTCCTGGACTATGAAGATACAAGATTGAAGACTTCGTCCCGTGTCCGGAGGGGACTTTCCTTGGCGTGGAAGGCAAGCTTGGCGATACGGATATGTAGATCTCCTTCCATTGTAATTGACTCTGTGTAACCCTAACCCTCTCCGGTGTCTATATAAACCGGAGGGTTTTAGTCCGTAGGACGAACAACAATCATACCATAGGCTAGCTTCTAGGGTTTAGCCTCTCTGATCTCGTGGTAGATCCACTCTTGTACTACCCATATCATCAATATTAATCAAGTAGGAGTAGTGTTTTACCTCCATTGAGAGGGCCCGAACCTAGGTAAAAACATCGTGTCCCTTGTCTCCTGTTACCATCCGCCTAGACGCACAGTTTGGGACCCCCTACCCGAGATCCGCCGGTTTTGACACCGACATTGGTGCTTTCATTGAGAGTTCCTCTGTGTCGTCACCTTTAGGCCGATGGCTCCTTCGATCATCAACGACGACGCAGTCCAGGGTGAGGCTTTTCTCCCCGGACAGATCTTCGTATTCGGCGGCTTTGCACTGCGGGCCAATTCGCTTGGCCATCTGGAGCAGATTGAAAGCTATGCCCCTGGCCGTCAGGTCAAATCTGGGAGTTTGAACTACACGGCCGACGTCCGCGGAGACTTGATCTTCGACGGGTTCGAGCCAGAGCCAAGCGCGCTGCACTGTTACAATGGGCATGATCTAGCTCTTCCGCCGAACAGTGTCCTGGAGACCGCACCGGTGTCCGCTCCGACCCTTAGCTCGGAGCCGACTGCGCCTATCGAGGACGGGTGGCTGGACACCGCCTCGGGGGCTGCAATCTCTACGGCGATCGAGCCGAACACCATACGTGTCCTTTGCGAAGCTCGTGACTCCAAGGTGCCGGACTCCTCTCCGGACTCCGAACCTTCCGCGCCCCTGCCAATCGAATCCGATTGGGCGCTGATAATGGAGTTCACCGCCGCGGACATCTTTCAGCGCTCTCCTTTCGGTGACATTCTGAATTCACTAAAGTCTCTCTCTTTATCAGGAGAGCCCTGGCCGGACTACGGTCGGCAAGGTTGGGATGTGGACGACGAAGAAATTCAATGCCCACCCACCACCCACTTTGTAGACATTGTCGATGATTTAACCGACATGCTTAACTTCGACACCGAAGACATCGACGGTATGGACGACGATGCAGGAGACGAACAGGAACCAGCGCCTATAGGCCACTGGACAACCACCCCATCTCACGATGTATACATGGTTGATACACCTAAAGGAAACGACGACGTGGAACAGAGGGACGCAACGAGGGACCGTTCCCTCGAAAAGCAATCAAAGCGGCGGCGTAAGCGCCGCTCCAAACCCCACCGCGACAGAGAAAACAGCCATACAGACCCAGCCATAGAGCAGGGCGAACCGGCGGACGAAGAACATGCCGTCGAGCAACAGCCCGAACAGGGCAACTTGGATAAACAACCCGTCCCCGGCGAAGACAACAGTCCGGACGACGTCACGCCGGACAAGTTGCAGGAGCAGAAGAACCTCCAAAAAAGGCTCGTCGCTACTGCGCGTAGCCTGAAAAAGCAGAAGCGGAAGCTCAAAACAGCGGAAGATGCACTCAGAATTAGATGGAGCAAAGTACCCAACACCCACTACAACAAAAATGCCATGTAGAGACGCTAAATGTAGGTGTTAAAGACGCACTAAATCATCTCTAGCTGATTTTAGAGTCGCTCATTAAAGCGTCCTAGGAGCGTCTCCTCACGCACTGTCTCAAAGACCATTGAGACGCGGAGGAAGCGTGTCTACACGGAAATGAGACGTTTAAGAGCGTCCTTACAAAGAGTGTCAACATGGATATGAAACGCTTAAGCGCGTCCTAAAAAAGCGTGTCAACATGGATACGAGGTGTTTTGAGAGAATCTTTATGCCCCTAGGGATGCTTTGATAAATTCATGCTAGATGCAACTGCATATATCCTCTTTCTATTGTGTAATTTTTTTAATCAATTGCGCTTAATAGAATTACTTGCTCCTATGAAATAATTGGATTCTCATTTACATATCAGAAAATATTCGAAAATTGTATGGCATGGCACAAAATAATAACATTGTATTACTGAGAGTAGTAGTAGCTTACAAACTTAATTGTACACATCACATATGAACGATTACATGTCACAAAGTAGGTGAAACATATCTATATGATTTTTAGTTTCTACATGCAGATAATGGAACAATGGCTCCTTGCTTTCTCTGCTTCTCTAGTTCATCCTTGTGGCAACTGCCTTCAAAATCCGCACATAGAAGTTTTTCTGCCAAGAAAGCCCAATGAGATATACATAAATTTACTGGAACTTCTATCAGTAAGTTTTCGTTTGCTGAACATACAGCCATAAGACTAGAGAAGAATGGTATTACATGTACCACATGAGTAAACATGCACTTCAGAAGTTCAGTCTAGCCGTGTAGATTTCATGTGCCCATATGAAATATAGATACATACTGTATTAAGAAGAAACATAATTATGTCATCGATAGATTGGCCAAGTGAGAATGCTTGAAATGTATTTGTTAGAAAAATACGGCGACAGTCGCCACACAAAGAGCTATCCAAAGCGAAAATTATTGCCGGAATTTGATGATGAGGCCTTAGAGCCTCCGCAATCAAAAAATAATAAGGAAGCCACCCGGTCGGACAAACGACCCCATGGCCAACACAGTGCGGCAAAGGACGCCGCACACAAGCCGGCACGCGATCCGCACAAGGATTCACATCAAAACGATGGCCCAGCCAGATCCATCTATGGGCCAAGAAAGCAAGCTCTAGTAAGCAATGCAACACATCAAATATCCGAACATCGCCGTACGCCCAGATATAGGGGCGCCGCACAACCCCTATGTTTCACCGATGAGGTGTTGGATCATGAATTTCCAGCGGGATTCAAGCCCGTAAACATAGAGGCATATGAAGGAACAACAGACCCTGGAGTCTGGATTGAGGATTACATCCTCCACATACACATGGCTAGAGGAGATGATCTCCACGCCATAAAATACTTACCCCTCAAACTCAAAGAGCCAGCCCGGCATTGGCTCAAAATCCTTCCCGAAAGCACCATCGGAAGTTGGGAAGAGATCGAGGATGCTTTTCGGGCAAATTTTCAAGGGACTTATGTCCGACCTCTGGATGCAGATGATCTAAGTCACATAACTCAACAACCCGGAGAGTCAGCCCGGAAACTCTAGAACAGATTTCTTACTAAAAAGAACCAGATAGTCGACTGTCCGGACGCCGAAGCCTTAGCAGCTTTCAAACACAGCGTCCGAGACGAATGGCTCGCCAGACACCTCGGCCAAGAAAAACCAAGAACAATGGCCGCACTAACAAGCCTCATGACCCGCTTTTGCGTAGGAGAGGACAGCTGGCTGGCAAGATGCAGTACCAGCGACCCAAGTACATCCGAAGTTCGGGATGGAAACGGAAAACCATGACGCAGCAAGGACCAGCGCCGGACCAAGGGAAACAGCCCGAAGAGCACGGCAGTCAATGCCGGACTCAAAAGCCCTCGGCAGATCCGAAAAAGCTGCCCCCCAAAGATAACAGGGACGAGCTAGCTAACTTAAACAAAATCTTGGACAAGATATGTCAAATACACAGTACTCTCGGCAAGACTGCAAACCATATCCACAGAGATTGTTGGGTCTTCAAGCAATCCAGCAAACCCAACGCCGAACACAAGGGGCTCGACACACCAAGCGAGGACGATGACGAACCCCACAAGCAGAGCACCGGAAAACAAAAGAACTTCCCACAAGAAGTCAAAACATTAAATTCACTTCACGTGACAAAAAGGGAGAAAATAGTGGCGCCCACAGAGATACGCGCCACATGGCCTATCCCAGAGGAGTCCCGCCACTGGTTGTTAAAACCAATCACCTTCGACCATCTGGATTACTCTAGAAGTATCCGGAACATAGGCTGGACTGCCTTGGTATTAGATCCGATAATTGACGGACTCCACTTTACACAAGTCCTAATGGACGGCGGCAGTGATTTAAACCTGATATATCAGGACACAATCTGCAAACTGGGGATAGACCCAACAACAATTCGCCAAAGCAACACTTCCTTTCAAGGGGTGACGCCAGGCCCATATGCCCATTGTACGGGCTCTCTCCTGTTAGAAGTTATGTTCGGCTCACCCGACAACTTCCGCCGTGAAAAGCTAACCTTCCACATCGCCCCATTTACAAGCAGCTATCAAGCACTACTGGGACGCGAAGCTTTCGCCCGCTTTAACGCAATACCGCATTATGCATCCCTTATACTTAAAATGCCCAGTCCACGAGGCATCATCTCATTAAAGGGAAATATCGAGTGTTCCTCGAGCACGGAAGATCAGCGGCTGCATTAACAGCCACACACTAAACCGCCTCATTAGGCAAAGCACCTAAACAGGTCGTTCAGACCCCGGACATGGCTAGACGAGTCCGGCGTAAGGGCTTACTAGCCGCACGCCCCCGTTCAAGGGGCTCCACACATGTACAACAAGAGACAATAAAGCTCAATTTTATTCAAAAAAAACATACTTTGTTTATTTAATGTAACGTACATTTTCGCACAATCTTTTTCAACTAAGTTCCTCTCTTTTGCAGATGAACACCGTGCTACACCCGTCCAGGATACGGCACAACGGAGACACGGGCGCAGACGTGCAATAGGGACGCGTTGCAAGGATTCTTTTCAGATTAAGACCCTGCGTAAACCTTTTTTACTGTCTCTTGTTGATACACATCCCCCGGTTTCTTGCTATAACCGAGGTGGAGGCTGGCGTCTTGGCATCGGCCACGTCAGAACTTTGCACGTACCTGGACACCAGGGGCTCATTAATAAGGGCGTTGTTCAGCCCGTTTTCATAAAGACCGAATACCTTAGTGAGTGTTCGGCGTCGCGAGTTTGGCCTTATATGCATCAGCTCCGAATCATGTCTTTGGTCAAATGTTGGGTTTGCCCGGCTCCTGTGTTTTGCTGCCTTACGTTCCGCTCTATCGGCTAAGGCGGCACTAGGAGAACTACTGCGATTGTGCCCCGGTTCGGCCGGGCGAGGACCTCAGTAGAGAAATCCGAAAACTGACTGTCATGATGTAGCGTGAGACTGGTCAACCACTCGATGACCCACCGCAATCTTTAGGTTTCCTCGGCATTAACAAAGGGCCATTTCCCGGTCAGGCACACACGCGCCTCGAATTCGGGCAAGCGCGGTGCCCCTAGGGGCTATATAGTAGCCCCACTGTCAAACTCCTATGGCTAAGTGAAAGTGATAAAGCATTATAGTCCGGTTACCTAGTTCGCTACGCTATCACCTCCTTTATAGGACCAAGACGTTGGATCAAGTGTGAAAACGCGCCTTCTGCGAACACCCCCGCATTATATGCGTGGGGGATAAAGCCGAAGACTGCCATCTTTCAGGTTATATACACATATACATTAACGGCCGCACAGGAGGTATTTTAATTCTTGCAGGCACAAGTATAAAAAGCTTTTATATTCCATTGAAACATTGTCTTACAATTATACATGTTATTCGAACATGATGTCTTTCGAGAACTGCGTCTCTATTAAACGAGCGCCCTGCAGAACTTCCTGAAAATAGTGCTCGGCGGGTATTCGGCTCCCGTCCAAATCTTGGGATGCAACGTCGGTGGTCTTCGTCTCCGCCCAGTATGTCTTGACACGGGCTAGAGCCATCTGTGCACCCTCTATGCATGCTGACCTCTTCATTGCATTGATACGGGGCACCGCACCAAGGAACTGATGCACCAAACCAAAATAACTCTTCGGCTCAGGCCCCTCCGGCCACAGATGACTCACGACTTCCTTCATGGCGAGTCCGGATAACCTATTCAGCTCCGCCCATTCGGCCAAACGCTCGGATAATGGAAGTGGGCGCCCTGGATTGTGGAACTGCGACCAAAAAAGCTTTTCCACTTCGTGATCCTTTTGATCTTGGAAGTGTTCGGCCGCGTCCGCAGCACTTGCCGCCAAATCCAGATAAGTATCCGCCGACTCCACAGCTGGTCCAACTGAGCATACTTAGATCCCGAACTTCATCCGCAGCATGAAGGGCTTTCCACCGCGATATCTCCGCCCGACGAGCCTTTGCTGCATGGCTCTCATTGCAGAGCGAGCATCCTTGGCCTCGGTAGTGGCCTTCTCTAGGTCCTTTTGTTCCGCCCGATCTTCCTTTTCAAGAAGCTTGCAGCGGTCAGCAGCATCCTTTAACTTCACCGCCATCTCGGCCATTTCCTTCCTGCTTTGGCAGTGAGCAACATGTTCGGCTTTCAGCTCTTCGGCCGCCTTCAAGGCAGCCGCATCACTTTTTCTGGCCTGCTCCTTGGCTCGAGCGAGTTCCGCCCGAAGGTTCTCCATGGCAGCGGCACCATCTGCATCAAGCATACATGTTGTAAGGCAAGGTTATCAAGCCCCCTTACCAGGTGTCCGCGGAGAAAATTTCATACCTTGCGACTCGTCCAACCGCTTGGTGACAAGCGCGATGTCGGCATCCGCCACATCAAGTTGCCGATTTAGCTCGGCAAATTCATCAGTCCGGCTAGCCACCGGACACTTCGCCACCTACATAGGAAGAGCGACATGTTATACCTGGGATTATGATCCTCGGCGCGCTGTCATCTTTGACAACGCACCGAGTCTCAGGGGCTACTATCTATACAGGGCGCATCTTTTTATATGCGGAACTGTCAAAAGGTACATCATCTCGCAGACTCAAAACCTGTCAAGAACTCCTGACGGCCTCGTGCAACCCGCTCTCCGCGGATGAAATCCTTTCAATCACCGTGCCCATCAATGCACGATGTTCTTATGAGATAGACGCTCGCCCGAGCAGATCCTTCAAATACTCCGACCGTGCACCGGACGGTGCCGGACTCGTCCGATGGCCTTTTTCGAAGGTCGGGCACGGAGGGCTTTGGGGAGCCATACGGCTGCTTTCCGGACCTGCCGGATTTGGAGAAACCCTCCACAACGACACCTCAGGGTCGCCCGCCTCGCAAGGCGGTACGGCAGGAGGGGGCGTTCCGCTCTCCATCATCTCCGGACGAAGATCCCCTGAAGATGAGCTCTGCTGCGAAGGGCGGAGATCCGAACTACAAGGTAAAAATCCAGTTGTCTTTCTCAGGAATAAAATAGGGATGTCTTTTATTTGGAAACTCCCCTCTCTACTTACGGCTCGCTGGAGGGCTGATCCCCTTGAGGGCATAGTGCGGCCGAGGCACTCCCCGACGCAGGACCCTCTGACGAAGATCTCTTCCCCCACTTTGAGACCATGGTCTCCGGGTCTTCAGAGGCGGTCCTCTTCTTTCCCTGGATAGAGGGATTTTCGATCCCTCCTTTCCGGATAGCCTCCTTCGAGGAGACGGTAGCTTCCTTGTTCCCCCCTTCGCCTTCTTCCAAAGGCGCAACCTCCAGCATCCTGGTTAACACGGGATCCGGCGTGGTCTCGGGGAGGGGGCCGGACACCTGATCAGCTTTGCCTTCGCTATCCACTCCTGTTTAAAGGGACAACTCCTTTAAGGGAAATTTTATGATGAATATACGGATAAATTGGCCGGGTATAGGGCTACTTACTTGAGTATCCGGGCGATTGCAGCTTAGACCTGCGTCCTCGGTCAAGTCCGGACACATTGCTTGTGATCCGAAAAACAATTTATACATCTCCATGGGCGTCATGCCTGCAAAGTGTTGGAGAGCTCGTGGTCCCTCCGGATTAAACTCCCACAGGCGGAGGGGGCGGCGCTTGCAGGGCATAGTGCGGCGAATCAACATGACCTACGCCACTACGGCCAGGTTGATGTCTCTTTCCAGGAGATCATGAATGCGGCCCTGCAACAGGGGCACGTCCTTGGACGGCCCCCAGTCGAGCCCTTTATTGACCCATGACGCCACCGTGGGGAGGACCCAGCCCGAAGACAGGAGGCGCCACCCACTTGGTGCCCCCGGCGCCTGTGATATAAAACCTCTCGTTGCCATAAGCTGAACTCCTCTTGAAAAGAGCCCTCGGCCATGGAGCGCCAAGATTCTTGCTTATAACAGCCCCTCTCAAGACTCCGCTTGCCGCCTTGATCATCTTCGCTCTACTTTGAAGGTCTTGAGCCACAATCCGAAGTGAGGGGTAACGCGGAGGAAGGCTTCGCACATGACGATGAACGATGAGATGTGGAGGATGGACTCCGGATCCAAGTCGTGAAATTCTAACCCATAATAAAACATGAGCCCCCTCACGAAGGGGTCTGTCGGGAAGCCTAACCCCCGAAGGAAGTGAGACGCGAACACCATGCTCTCACCGGGCTTGGGAGTGGGAATAACCTGCCCTTGAGCATGCAGCCTATGCGAGATTTCGTCGGTTAAATACCTGGCATCTCTCAGCTTTAGCACGTCTTCTTCCGTAATGGAGGAAGGCATCCACCGGCCTTGAAGGTCGGAGCCGGACATCATTGAAGGTCTGAAGCGCCTAAATCTGGAGCTTTGGGTGTTGGAACTCGGGGCGAGGGGCGGATTCGATTGAGATTGAAAGAAAGGAGTAGAGCCTTGGTCTCTTTATAAAGAGGGGTTGAATACCAAGAGCCCTCCCCCGTGACCGTTTGAGACTCTCCTTCGATAGAGGAGACGTGCCAACGGGCGCGATTGGGTTACCCACGCCCGTATTGATGAGAATCCCGGAATAAGGGGACACGATCTCTGCTTTGACAAGACGTGCCAAGGAAACCGCCTCGCTAAACGCGCTAAGGTGGGACAGTAAGAACGATTCGAATAAAGGCTTGGCCGTGGTGTGATGACACGCTGCGGAATACGTCAGCAGATTGGATTTGTGTAAATATTATTCTCTCTATGGTGTTATGTGGAAATTATTTTTCAGAGCCGGACACTATCCTTGTGTTCAAAATCTTCTATGAAGTATTCGGAGGAGGAACCCGCCTTGCAATGTCGAAGACAAACTGCGCGCCGGACTCATCGTCATTGAAGCCTGGTTCAGGGGCTACTGAGGGAGTCCTGGATTAGGAGGTGTCCGGATGGCCGGACTATGACCTTTGGCCGGACTCCTGGACTATGAAGATACAAGATTGAAGACTTCGTCCCGTGTCCGGATGGGACTTTCCTTGGCGTGGAAGGCAAGCTTGGCGATACGGATATGTAGATCTCCTTCCATTGTAACCGACTCTGTGTAACCCTAACCCTCTCTGGTGTCTACATAAACCGGAGGGTTTTAGTCCGTAGGACGACCAACAATCATACCATAGGCTAGCTTCTAGGGTTTAGCCTCTCTGATCTCGTGGTAGATCCACTCTTGTACTACCCATATCATCAATATTAATCAAGCAGGAGTAGGGTTTTACCTCCATCGAGAGGGCCCGAACCTGGGTAAAAACATCGTGTACCTTGTCTCTTGTTACCATCCGCCTAGGCGCACAGTTCGGGACCCCCTACCCGAGATCCGCCGGTTTTGACACCAACACTCTCCCTCTCTCCTTGCTGGATCAAGGCACGGGAGACGTCACCGGGCTGCACGTGTGTTGAACGCGGAGACACCATTGTTCGGTGCTTAGATCGGATTCAGCCACAATCTGAATCGCTTCGTGTACGACTCCACCGACCGCGTTCTTGCAACGCTTCCGCATCGCGATCTTCAAGGGTATGAAGATACACTCCCCTCTCTCTTGTTGCTAGTTACTCCATAGATTGGTCTTGGTGACGCGTAGAAAAATTTTTAATTTCTGCAACGATCCCCAACAGTGGCATCATGAGCTAAGTTTATGCGTAGTTTCTATGCACGAGTAGAACACAAGTTCTTGTGGGCGTCGATTTTGTCAATTTACTTGCCACCACGAGTCTTATCTTGATTCAGCGGCATCATGGGATGAAGCGGCCCGGACCGACCTTACACGTATGCTTACGTGAGACAGGTTCCATCGACTGACATGCACTTGTTGCATAAGGTGGCTAGCGGGTGCCAGTCTCTCCCACTTTAGCCGGATCGGATTCGATGAAAAGGGTCCTTATGAAGGGTAAATAGCAATTGGCATATCATGTTGTGGTTTTGGCGTAGGTAAGAAATGTTCTTGCTAGAAATCTATAGCGGCCACGTAAAAACTTGCAACAACAATTAGAGGACGTCTAACTTATTTTTGCAGCATATGCCGTGTGATGTGATATGGCCAAAAGAATGTGATGAATGATATATATGTGATGTATGAGATTGATCATGTTCTTGTAATAGGAATCACGACTTGCATGTCGATGAGAATGACAACCGGTAGGAGCCATAGGAGTTGTCGTAATTTATTGTATGACCTGCGTGTCATTGAATAACGCCATGTAATTACTTTACTTTATTACTAAACCATTAGCCATAGTAGTAGAAGTAATAGTTGGCGAGACAACTTCATGAAGACACGATGATGGAGATCATGATGATGGAGGTCATGGTGTCATGCCGGTGACGATGATGATCATGGCGCCCCGAAGATGGAGATCAAAAGGAGCAAAAAAAATGATATTGGCTATATCATGTCACTATTTGATTGCATGAGATGTTTATCATGTTTTTGCATCTTATTTCCTTAGAACGACAGTAGTAAATAAGATGATCCCTCATAATAATTTCAAGAAAGTGTTTCTAACGTAATACCGTTCTGTAAAGTTCGTTGTTTCTAAGCACCACGTGATGATCGGGTGTGATAGATTCTAACGTTCACATACAACGGGTGTAAGCATGATTTACACATGCAAAACACTTAGGTTGACTTGACGAGCCTAGCATGTACAGACATGGCCTCGAAACACAAGAGACTGAAAGGTCGAACATGAGTCGTATAGAAGATACGATCAACATGGAGATGTTCACCGATGATGACTAGAACGTCTCATGTTCGGACACGGCCTAGTTGACTCGGATCATGTATCAGTTAGATGACTAGAGGGATGTCTATCTAAGTGGGATTTCATTAAATAATTTGATTAGATGAACTTAATTATCAAGAACATAGTCAAAAGGTCTTTGCAAATTATGTCGTTGCATACGCTTTAGTTCTACTGTTTAGATATGTTCCTAGAGAAAATATAGTTGAAAGTTGATAGTAGCAATTATGCGGACTGGGTCTGTAAACTAAGGATTGTCCTCATTGCTGCGCAGAAGGCTTATGTCCTTAATGCACCGCTCGGTGTGCTGAACCTCAAATGTCGTCTGTGGATGTTGCGAACATCTGACATACACGTTTTGATGACTACATGATAGTTCAGTAATGTTAAACGGTTTAGAATTGTGGCACCGAAGACATTTTTGAAACGTCACAGAACATATGAGATGTTCCAAGAGCTGAAATTAGGATTTCAGGCTCGTGCCCACGTCAAGAGGTATGAGACCTCTCACAAGTTTCTTAACCTGCAAACTAAGGGAGAAAAGCTCAATCATTGAGCATGTGCTCAGATTGTTTGAGTACTACAATCACTTGAATCGAGTGGGAGTTAATCTTCCAGATGAGATAGTGATGGTTCTCCATAGTCACTGCCACCAAGCTATTAGAGCTTCGTGATGAACTATAACATATCAGGGATAGACTTGATGATCCTTGAGCAATTCGCGATGTTTGACACTGCGAAAATAGAAATCGAGTAGGAGCATCAATAGTTGATGGTTAGTAAAACCACTAGTTTCAAGAAGGGCAAGGGCAAGAAGGGATACTTCATGAAACGGAAAATATGTTACTGCTCTAGTGAAGAAACCCAGGGTTGAACCCAAACCGAGACTAAGTGCTTCTGTAATGAGGGAACAGTCACTGAAGCAGAACTACCCTAGATACTTGGTAGATGAGAAGGCTGGCAAGGTTGACAGAAGTATATTGGATATACATTGTATTAAATGTGTACTTTACTAGTAATCCTATTAGCATCAGGGTATTAAGATACCGGTTCGGTTGCTAAATGTTAGTAACTCGAAATAAAAGATCTACGGAATAAACGGAGACTAGCTAAAGGTGAGATGATGATGTGTGTTGGAAGTGTTTCCAAGGTTGATGTGATCAAGCATCGCTTGCTCCCTCTACCATCGAGATTGGTGTTAAACCTAAATAATTGTTATTTGGTGTTTGCGTTGAGCATATATATGATTGGATTATGTTTATCGCAATACGGTTATTCATTTAAGGAGAATAATGGTTACTCTGTTTATTTGAATAATACCTTCAACGGTCTTGCACCTAAAATGAATGGTTTATTGAATCTCGATCGTAGTGATACACATGTTCATACCAAAAGATATAAGATAGTAATGATAATACCACATACTTGTGGCACTGCCATTTGAGTCATACTGGTATAAAACGCATGAAGAAGCTCCATGTTGATGGATCGTTTGGACTCACTTGATTTTGAATCACTTGAGACATGCAAATCATACCACATGGCAAGATGACTGAAAGGCCTCGTTTTTCAGTGAGATGAAACAAGAGAGCAACTTGTTGGAAGTAATGCATTTGATGTGTGCAGTCCAATGAGTGCTGAGGCACGTAGTGAATATCGTTATGCTCTTACTTCACAGATGATTTGAGTAGATTATGAGTATATTTACTTGATGAAACACAAATCTGAATTATTGAGAGGTTCAAGTAATTTCAGAGTGAAGTTGAAGATCATCGTGACAAAAGGATAAAATGTCTATGATATGATCATAGAGATGAATATCTGAGTTACGAGTTTGGCACACAATTAAGACATTGTGGAAATTGTTTCACAACTAATACCGCTTGGAACACCATAGTGTGATGGTGTGTCCGAACATCATAACTGCACCCTATTGGATATGGTGCATACCATGATGTCTCTTATCGAATTACCACTATCGTTTATGGGTTAGGCATTAGAGACAACCGCATTCACTTTAAATAGGTACCACGTAATTCCATTGAGATGACACCGTATGAACTACGGTTTAGAGAAACCTAAGCTATCATTTCTTAGAAGATTGGGTCTGCGTCGCTTATGTGGAAAAGTTTTGTCCTAATTAGCTCGAACCCAAAAACGGATAAATGCATCTTCATAGGATATCCAAAATAGTTGGGTATACCTCCTATCTCAGATCCGGAAGCAAAAGTGATTGTTTCTAGAAAAGGGTCCTTTCTTGAGGATGGTTTCTCTCGAAAGAATTGAGTGGGAGGATGGTGGAGACTTGATAAGGTTATTGAACCGTCACTTCAACTAGTGTGTAGCAGGGCACAGGAAGTTGTTCTTGTGGCGCCTACACCAATTGAAGTGGAAGCTGATAATAGTGATCATGAAACTTCGGATCAAGTCACTACCAAACCTCGTAGGTCGACAAGGACGTGTACTGCTTCAGAGTGGTATGGTAATCTTGTCTTGGAGGTCATGTTGCTAGACAACAATGAACCTACGAGCTATGCAGAAGCGATGGTGGGCCCGGATTCCGACAAATGGCCCGAGGCCATAAAATCCGAGAGAGGATCCATGTCTAAAAACCAAAGTGTAGACTTTGAAAGAACTACTTGATGGTTGTAAGGCTATTGGGTACAGATGAATTTTAAAAGGAAGACGAAAAATGATGGTAAGTATCACCATTAAGAAAGCTCGACTTGTCATTAAGATGTTTTCCGATAAGTTCAAGGAGTTGACTACGATGAGGCTTTCTCACTCGTAGCGATGCTAAGAGTCTGTTAGAATTATATTAGCAGCTACTGCATTATTTATGAAATCTTGCAGATAGGATGTCAAAATATAGTTTCCTCGACGATTTTCTTGGGGAAAGGTTGTATGTGATACAACCAGAAGGTTTTTTCAATCCTGAAAGATGCTAACAAG
Organism: Aegilops longissima; assembly: GCA_021605205.1. Classification (NCBI taxonomy): domain Eukaryota; kingdom Viridiplantae; phylum Streptophyta; class Magnoliopsida; order Poales; family Poaceae; genus Aegilops; species Aegilops longissima. Next base: position 628,870,546 of record CM038676.1, read on the forward strand.
TATGCAAAGCTCCAGCAATCCTTCTAAGGACTGGAGTAAGCATCTCAGAGTTGGAATATACGCTTTGATGAAATGATCAAAGATTTTGGGCTTATACAAAGTTTATGAGAAACTTGTATTTCCAAAGAAGTGAGTGGGAGCACTATAGAATTTCTGATGAGTATATGTTGTTAACATATTGTTGATCAGAAATGATGTAGAATTTCTAGAAAGCATATAGGGTTATTTGAAAAGTGTTTTTCAATGGAAAACCTGGATTAAGCTACTTGAACATTGAGGATCAAGATCTATAAGGATAGATCAAAGACGCTTAATAGTACTTTGAAATGAACACATACCGTGACAAGATTTTGAAGGAGTTCAATATAGATTGGCAAAGAAGGAGTTCTTGGTTGTGTTAAAAGGTGTGAGTATTGAGTAAGACTCAAGACCTGACCACGGCAGAAGAGAGAGAAAGGACGAAGGTCGTCCCCTATGCTTTAGACGTAGGCTCTACAGTATGCTATGCTGTGTACCGCACCTGAAGTGTGCCTTCCCATGAGTCAGTCAAGGGGTACAAGAGTGATCCAGGAATGGATCATAGGACAGTGATCAAAGTTATCCTTAGTAACTAGTGGACTAAGGAATTTTTCTCGATTATGGAGGTGGTAAAAGAGTTCGTCGTCAAGGGTTACGTTGATGCAAACTTTGACACTAATTCGGTTGATTCTGAGTAGTAAACCGGATTCGTATAGTGGAGCAGTTATTTGGAATAGTTCCAAATAGTGCGTGGTAGCTGCATCTAGGAGATGACATAGAGATTTGTAAAGCACACACGGATCTGAAAGATTTAGACTCGTTGACTAATAACCTCTCTCACAAGCGAGATATGATGAAACCCAATGGGTGTTGGATTCATTACAATCACATAGTAATGTGAACTAGATTATTGACTCTAGTGCAAGTGGGAGACTGTTGGAAATATGCTCTAGAGGCAATAATAAAATGGTTATTATTATATTTCCTTGTTCATGATAATTGTCTATTGTTCATGCTATAATTGTATTAACTGGAAACCGTAATACATGTGTGAATACATAGACCACAACATGTCCCTAGTGAGCCTCTAGTTGACTAGCTCGTTGATCAATAGATGGTTATGGTTTCCTGACCATGGACATTGGATGTCATTGATAACGGGATCACATCATTAGGAGAATGATGTGATGGACAAGACCCAATCCTAAGCATAGCACAAGATCGTGTAGTTCGTTTGCTAAAAGCTTTTCTAATGTCAAGTATCATTTCCTTAGACCATGAGATTGTGCAACTCCCGGATACCGTAGGAATACTTTGGGTGTGCCAAACGTCACAACGTAACTGGGTGGCTATAAAGGTGCACTACGGTATCTCCGAAAGTGTCTGTTGGGTTGGCACGAATCGGGACTAGGATTTGTCACTCCGTGTGACGGAGAGGTATCTCTGGGCCCACTCGGTAATGCATCATCATAATGAGCTCAATGTGACTAAGTAGTTAGTCACGGGATCATGCATTACGGAATGAGTAAAATGACTTGCCGGTAATGAGATTGAACAAGGTATTGGGATACCGACGATCGAATCTCGGGAAAGTAAACGTACCGATTGACAAAGGGAATTGTATACGGGATTGCTTGAATCCTTGACATCATGGTTCATCCGATGAGATCATCGTGGAACATGTGGGAGCCAACATGGGTATCCAGATCCCGCTATTGGTTATTGACCGGAGAGATGTCTCGGTCATGTCTGCATGATTCCCGAACCCGTAGGGTCTACAGACTTAAGGTTCGATGACGCTAGGGTTATAGGAAATAGATGTACATGGTTACCGAATGTTTTTCGGAGTCCCGGATGAGATCCCGGATGTCACGAGGAGTTCCGGAATGGTCCGTAGGTAAAGATTTATATATGGGAAGTCCCATTTTGGACATTGGAAGTATTCTGGGCGTTATCGGTAACGTATCGGGACCACCTGAAGGGTTCGGGGGCCACCGGGAGGGGCCACCAACCCCAGAGGCCTGTGTGGGTCAAGTGTGGGAAGGTAACAGCCCCTAGGTGGGCTGGTGCGCCTCCCACAAGAGGCCCAAGGCGCAGGGAAGGGGGAAAACCCTAGGCTCATATGTGCCTAAGGCCCACCTAGGGTGCGCCCCCCCCCCCTCTCTCCCTCTCTGGCCGCCCCTTAGATGCATCTAGGGCTGGCCGCCACCCCTAAGGGGGGAACCCTAGATGGGGGCGCAGCCCCTCCCCTTCCCCTATATATAGTGGGGGTTTGGGTGCTGCCAAGAACACGAGTCTCCCTCTCTCTTGGCGCAGCCCTACCTCTCTTCCTCCTCGTCTCTCACAGTGCTTGGCGAAGCCCGGCTGGAGTGCCACGCTCCTCCATCACCACCACGCCGTTGTGCTACTGCTGGACGGAGTCTTCCCCAACCTCTCCCTATCTCCTTGCTGGATCAAGGCACGGGAGACGTCATCGGGCTGCACGTGTGTTGAACGCGGAGGCACCGTTGTTCGGTGCTTAGATCGGATTCGGCCGCGATCTGAATCGCTTCGCGTACGACTCCACCGACCGCGTTCTTGCAACGCTTCCGCATCGCGATCTTCAAGGGTATGAAGATACACTCCCCTCTCTCTTGTTTCTAGTTACTCCATAGATTGGTCTTGGTGATGCGTAGTAAAAAATTTAATTTCTGCAGCGATCCCCAACAGATGTCACCTGGTTCCGTTGTAGATGGAGGGGTCTTGGAGTAGCTGAAGATGCACGGTGAGGAGGCCGCTCCTCACGAGCCACCGGAACCCTGAGCCTCGGGAGGCTCCGGGGGTCCGGGTGGTTCCCTGAGGACCGTCTCCGTCTCTGCTAGGACCTCGTGGTGCCTGGCCTCCTGAGCCGCCAAAATGCTCCGCAGGTGTCGCTGGTGGATGGCAGCCATGTTTGGCAGTCCGTAAGGCATGCGAATGCAGCTGTCAGGACCCCGATCCTAAGTCACACCGATCTAGCATGTAACACATCATATCACTTTGCGGCCTCACGCACGGTACTCCCACGGTTGTCGCCTTACCATGGCCCGGGACCGTTTGCGTCTTTTGGCTCACGATATGATAGTGTCGCTAGCATCCATATGACAAAGAACCCGGCCGACATGGCTAGTCGTGAACCCAAAGCGGCACTAACCCATGGGGACAGGCATACATGAATCACATCGAGCATGTCGGTCATCAACGATGTATTCGGGCTGTAGCACTGGCTAACAGGACTCGGTATCCCGGCTGTAGCAGGCTAGGCAGGACTCGAATAACACCGCGTGACATTTCCCGAAGGATGACATATAGGAACGAAGTGAGACACATGCCGCCATCAAGTGTCCAAGCAGAGTGGGCTAGCAGGACTCGGTGAACCGGGCAGAAGCGGACTACTATCGCCGGGCACGAGACTACATTTCCCCATATGAGAGGCTGCCAAGGATAAACAACTAGTTTGTCGGATCCCACACATACCAAGCATTTCAAACATACACACAATATGCTCAATATGTGTAAATACGACGTGGCACCACAACATAACTCTACGACTCAGATATTATTCATTAGGCTCCGAGGAGCGAGATATTACAAACATGGGTCTCATGACCCAACACTCGAAGCATACAAGTCAAAACACAAGCGAAGCTAAACATGTCTGAGTACGCATAACTATAAATGGAAAAGGCTGAGAAGCCCGACTATCTACCAAATCCTGCCGAGGCACAAGATCGTAGCTGAGGTAACAAGCTAAACGTCAAGTCCAAGCGAACTACTAGCGAGACCGACGCCTCTCGCAAAAAACATAGAATAGGCAAACGTGAGTACAATTGTACTCAGCAAGACTTACATCGAACTAACTACATATGCATCATTATCAAAAGGGGTAGTGGAGTTTGACCTGCAGCAAGCCAGCTTTGACTCGGTGGCTATCCTGAACTACGATCGCAAGTAACTCTTTTGAGGTGGCACACGAGTCCACATATTCACCATGGCAATACACCACTATGGACCCGCTCCGCCTTCCCACGAGAACGCCATCCATAGCACTCACGCTTATCTTGCGCATTTTAGAGTATCCACTTCCACTTGTCTATGAACTGATATAGGCAACCCAGAAGTCCTTTTCCGCGGACACGGCTATTCGAATAGATCATATTTAACCCTGCAGGGTGTACTTCTTCACACACGCTCACCACTTATAAATCGTTTACCGACATGTACTCGCAACCTTCAAGCGGAAGCCCAACGTGGGTGTCGGCCTCAGCCTACCTAAACACTCAAGTCCCTAGTCCAGGTTTATCGCCTATTCGGGTTCCATCCGCAGGGAGTCCGGCCGAGGTTTCCCATACAGCCCCGAACGATGTGTGCAGGGTTCCCGAGATACCAAACGGGCACTCGGTACACCGGGCCACGGTGCCTACCGCAACACAACCCACCCCTAAGGTCAGCGTTACGTGCGGCCCCCAGCATGCTACAAACACCAGAAACTACTTGCAACTCCCGGACTGAGGACAAGGGTGGTTAAGAAGCCGAGAGGGTCAATTAAGGATCCCAATGCGTGGTAGTAACTGTTTCATGGATCACAAACACAGAACTCAGTTCCTGAGGACGGCTGCAATGAGACAACCCACCATGTACTCCTACATGGCCTCTCACCGCTACCTTTACCAAATCGTGTTCACACACTTAGCTCACACACAATAGGACATGTTCATAACAATTCCAATTCATTCCCGATGAATCAGACCCGACTCAACTCTAAGCAGTAGCAGGCATGACAAACAAGCATAAATGAGTAGGCACATCATGGCTCAAACAATTCCTACTCATGCTAGTGGGTTTCATCTAATTATTGTGGAATGACAGTCATGCAAAGGATCAAGGGTTCAGCTACGCAGCAAGTAACACATGAGTCATTGTTGTCCTAATGCAATAAAATAGAGCAGGAGCGAGAGAGTGGGATTATATCGAATGAACAAGGGGTTTTGCTTGCTCGGCACTTCAAGATAATATAGTTCTTCATCGGTGTCATCAAACTCATCGTCGAGACGCCGCTCATCGAGAGGGACAATTACCGCAAACAAGAGAGAACACAATCAATGCAATGCACATTCACATGAATGACATGTCATATTAAGGTACTGAATTCATCTAATGCAATAATAATCCAAGTTAGTTGAAGTGGAATTCAAACAAGGTTGAACTCCAACTTCAAATGCTATTCCATAAATTACCCTAATCATGATTCATCCTATTTAGTGATGTTAACTTGTTCAAACATGCATGATCATGGCATAAACATATTCTTCATATTTTTCTGATCATTTTTCATATATAAATTATTTCCATCCGAGTTACGGTTGAATTTATATGATTTTTGGAAGTTTAGAGTATTTTCTGAAATTTACTGAATTAAATTAAATCCATAAAAGGGTATTACTGCGTCAGCCTGACGTCAGTGTGACGTCAGCGGGTCAACTGGGTCGCTGTCCAGGTCAAACCTGACGCTGGGACCCACCGGTCAGCGTCTAACTAACTAACCTAACCTAGTTAACACTAACCTAACTTAGTTAGCCGGGCGGGGCCCGCATGTCAGTGGGGAGAGGGGGAGGTCAAACCGGCAAGGTCAACCCACGCCGTCGTCATCGTCAGCGCGCCGGCGTTTAGCCGCCGGCGAGCCCGACGCGGCGGCGCAAGTGCAAACTGCCGTTCCGGCCACCAAAAGGGCCGGGGAGGGTACCTACGGAGAGCTGGGGATGAGCTGGGGCTCTTGGTGGGGATAGCCGGGGTCGGGGCGGCCGGGATCGACGCCGGCGACGAGGTTGGCGGCTGCCGGAGCTCGGGTAAGTGCGGGGTTGGCGCTACGATGCACGGGAGGGCAAGTGGATGTGCGCGTTAGGCTCCTGGGGGTCTCCTGAGCATGTTGACACGCTCCGACGCGAGCGGCAGGGGCTGTGGCTGGTGGCGCCATGGGCGGTGAGGAGCTGTCGGCCGTAGTGGAGATGGTGGTTAGGGGGGGAGACGAGTCGGGGAAGAGGGGAAATGACTCGGGGGCTCACCGTGGGTGCGATGAGGCCGTCGGTGAGCTCGGGTGGGCACCGGAGCCGGCGAATTTGGCGACGGCGACCGGCGGGTCCGAAGAGGGGAAAACGGTGGGGGCGGCGCCTCGGGGTGCTCCGGCGTCGGGGGACTTGGTGAGGAGGGAAGAGAGGGGCTAGGAGGAGGCCATGGACACTTCGGCGAGGCGAGGGAGGGCCTGTGGCCGTGACTACGGCGAGCGGTGGCGACGGCAGCTCTCGGTCGCGTGAGGGAGAGAGAGCAGAGGAAGGGGGGGAGGCGTTCGAGGGAGAGAGTGAGAGGGCCAGGGGGTCGGGGAGGCGCGTGGCATCGCAAGGAGGTCGGGGAGGCCAGGCAGGCAGGGTGGAGGTGGCGCGGCGCGGCGGTGCGCGCGTCGACACGCCTCTGCCTACTGGCAGAGGTTAGAGACGACCGCCCCAGCCGGTGGGCTGGGCCGTCCAGCGGGAGGGGCTGGGCCAGGTGGGCTGCAAGTGAGCCAGGTAATGCCCAGGTGAGCCTCTGTTCTTTCCTTTAATTGTTTTCTGTTTTTCTATTATGCAGTTTGTTTTTGATCCAGTTTTAAAAACCAAATCAATTTTATAAATCCTGAAAATATTCACAGGCACTTTCTGAATTATTTCTATGGCCCACAACATTTCCAACATTATTTGAGCATTTAAATTATTTAAAGTGTTTAAATGCCCAAAGTCAAATGGTCTAAGATTTAATTCAAAAATCCAGAATGGCCTATAAGATATGTTCATCATTTTGGAAGGGCTTTCACCTTTATCCATTAACCATGAACATTTCCACAGGGCATTTTGGGATTATTGAAAATGATTTTATTTGAACCTATTAGAATTCAATTGGTGCTAGGGTTTCAACAATCCCCATTTCAACTTTCTGAGAAAATTAACATGATGACATGAATGCCTTAATGCAACTAATGTCAAGCAGTTCTAGGGCTGTGACAACTCACCCCCACTAAACAAGAATCTCGCCCCGAGATTCAAGACGTGAGGTAAGAGGAAAAGGAAGGTCACAAACTATTACAATTTCCATGATCCAATTGCCTTCTCGAAGATGTTGGTTCACTCCATCTTCTTGGTCTTGACGTCTTCGAGATCTTTACTCGACACGGCAACAGATAGAAAGGGGAAAACCCTACATGATTCGACCTTCACGAAGATCAAGTAAACATGATCGACTCACGGACTGAGACGGTGACATATCTCGAGTTGAGACACAAAATACATCGAGGGGGATGGAAGAACAACAACGAGGTTTGATTAGTGGCAACAATTCCACGCTTTAGGAAGATGGTGGATGGTGTCAAGGTGGCGAGGAAATATTTACCATGACCCCGTAACAGGACACCTCGAGAAAGGTGACGCCAAGAACTATTCCCTTGAGTGGCAAAAAGAATTACTTTTGGTCCATAGATCATTGGAACTCTTTATACCAGCCTAAGGCAATCGCAAGCGATCATTTGGTGGAGTGCAAAGGAAATGGTACACTTGGACTGAAATGGATGATGTAGACTACCTTGTTGAAGACAACGCAATGGATGATTTGCTTATCATCGAAGGTGGGGGGGGGACCCATGGTAAATCCACTGTTGAAGATAAACCTGGACAAGAATTGCTAAGAAGACAGTCTATAGCGAGATAGCACAAGGACGGTGCAAGCTGGGAACGAGATGCGATTGTTCGAATGTTTCAACCATCATATCCGCCTGAGATTCAGATCTGGTTGGTGTTAGGATATTTCAGACTCAGCACGTCTGAAAAGGAAAGGTTGCAACACAATTTGACGAGATAACGTTGCGAGATTCTCGGGAAGTGAACTAAGGTAGCAAGCTCCAAAATATGAGCTGGTTCCGCTACAAACCTGTGAACACATTGTCCTGCATAAACATGGCCACGTAGTAGTCTTATAATAAAACGCTACCGAAGTTCGTGGGGAACCATGATCGAGGATATTGAAGTCCTTGCATAAGGCATGCTCTTAAGAAGGAACTTCCTTTCCTTGAACAAATCAATCAGTGGCTTGGTGTGCTAGGAATACATACGGAATGAAGATGATCAGTCTATCAAACCATAGAATACTTCGCACATGCATGACGGACTTGGGATGATTCCAGAAGAGGCAAAACAAACCTTTCTCAAGTTCATGGCGGCAACTTACATCAGATGCACATGAACTAGAGGAAGTCACTACTTTCATCCAAACATATGCTTCATGAACAAAACACGAAGAAATGCTTACACAAGTTTCCAATACTAGGTTGATGCTCAACATGACCCATGGGGGAGACAAAATGCTACTGATGGGCTCAACAGCAACTCATCGGAATTCCCATATCACTGGACTTCCACCATCATGTGAACACGTGATAGTATTGGTCGACTAAAAGATGTAATGGTGTATGCTCGAAGGATCAACCACGAGTAAGACAACATTACGAATATCGTTGGTTCTGATTTGACTTGACAATGGCCCATACTCAAGTCAAAGAATTGGTAGGACAATAGATCCAGCAACTGATCACAGGGACCAATCAATGAAGGTATCATCTTTCTTCAACACACACTACACAAGAATATCCCTTTGGAACGAACTAAGTTAGGCAAGCTTTTATCTTCCAACTCTCCTAGTTGTTGGCTAGCTTAACCGACTAGCTCAGGGGTATCCAACACAGATTCTTGGAGAAGGGGTGGTTCACAAGAAACCAACTTGATCACGAGCCCAACATAACAGTCAGGAAACAACCCGGTAACACTTCCAAGAAGATATTTGGGAAGTCACGAACCACCGGTATGTTACTAAATTCAGGAACAATCTTGCTTTTGAGGGCAAGACGATATGATTGAACGAGTGAGGACTTGACAGGATCCTAACTCATAGATCGAAGAGTGCACCAGAACTAAGGACTAGGTAGCACGATCAATCTTAGGATGATGGTTTAACAACCAACACGCTAAGAATGAGAATATTGTCCATTCACTACCAAGCAATGAGTTGCTCGGAGTATTGATTTCACACATCACAACTCACTTGTCGGCATTCCGGTTACAATAACACGGGACCGAGGAATGAATGATGATGGTGAGAAGTATCACTACGTCAAAAATTCATGAGAGTTAGTGCAATCCTCATGACACTCTTGACGTAAAGATGGTAACACTCCAAGGTAGAACAGAACAAAAGCTGAATTGGCGTTTTGATCTGCGGGATACAACTACTTTGACCCAATCCTAGAGATGGATGAGGTACTGGAGTTTGTTTCTCCTAGTCATTCCGGAATAGAATGGCTTGACGGACCACTAGGATAAAATGCATCGATGAACACAAATGCACACATACCCTTGGCTATCAATTGATAGATGAAGGTCAGAAGGCATCTAAGAGAACAACTCAAAGGAACATATAATTTTCTGAGTTGTGGATGCACAGATTAGTATGTCGAGCAAGCTCAACATTTCTTCCGGATAACCCATGCAGAAAGGTAGAATTGGCAGATTCACAATTATGAATGGAGAACTCCTCAAGAGCACTCTTATTGTGATCTTTTGGCTCAAAAGAACTTCTGCCATAAGCGGTTCATGGTATTTGGAAGAAGGAGAATACCACGGACTTCGAGGACTATCGCAAGGTTACTAATATCCTAAAGGCACTAATAAATACTAACAACATGAAGTAGGATGAATCTCGGGTTCAACAACCCAGGAGTAGAATACCTACTACTAAATGGCATCACGGGATGCTTTCGAAAATGATGGCCAGAATCATCACACTTGGGATACAAAAACATTGCTAAATTGCTAGGTGACCTCCTAAGCATCTAGGGTCGTAATAATAGTTCCAACATATATGTCGAGGCAACAGAGTACCTCGACTGACTGGTTAGTGTGCTTAATCTGGCCCAAAAGGACATCAGGAACGGGAGGAAGGGATTTGCAAATGCATCAGACTATTTAGAGACCTGGGATGACTCGGACAGCATAACGGCTGTAAATGCTCAAAATGATTTGAGACATCCTGCAGAAAATGGTGGCATAACCACTCAACAACATCATAACAAGATTCTGAGATCAACAGTTATCATACAGAAATAGTAGGATCTAAACTCGGGATTAAACCCAACAAACTTATAAGTCTATGGATTAGTAACACGTCATCCTAATGGATAGATGAGAAGCCTAGTTCTTAAACCCGAGAAGAGAAGAGGATGACTCGGATCGAAGGCCATGAGGTATAAGGAGTAAAAAGAGCCTTACGCTCCTTCCACAATCAATTCCCTTATATAACTAAAGCATTTCTAGACACAACTTGACCAGTTTGGCTTGGTAATCCTCTGAGCATCAGCTCGATACTAACGCTGTCGGACCCCGATCCTAAGTCACACCGATCTAGCATGTAACACATCATATCACTTTGCGGCCTCACGACGGTATTCCCACGGTTGTCGCCTTACCATGGCCCGGACCGCTTGCGTCTTTTGGCTCACGATATGATAGTGTCGCTAGCATCCATATGACAAAGAACCGGGCCGACATGGCTAGTCGTGAACCCAAAGCGGCACTAACCCATGGGGACAGGCATACATGAATCACATCGAGCATGTCGGTCATCAACGTATGTATTCGGGCTGTAGCACTGGGCTAACAGGACTCCGTATCCCGGCTGTAGCAGCTAGGCAGGACTCGAATAACACGCGTGACATTTCCCAAGGGATGGACATAGGAACGAAGTGAGACACATGCCGCCGATCAAGTGTCCAAGCGGTAGTCTTTGGGCTAGCAGGACTCCGTGAACCGGGCAGTAGCGGACTACTATCGCCGGGGCACGAGACTACATTTCCCCATATGAGAGGCTGCCAAGGATAAACAACTAGTTTGTCGGATCCCACACATACCAAGCATTTCAAACATACACACAATATGCTCAATATGTGTAAATACGACATGGCACCACAACATAACTCTACGACTCAGATATTATTCATTAGGCCCGAGGAGCGAGATATTACAAACATGGGTCTCATGACCCAACACTCGAGCATACAAGTCAAAACACAAGCGAAGCTAAACATGTCCGAGTACGCATAACTATAAATGGAAAAGGCTGAGAAGCCCGACTATCTACCAAATCCTGCCGAGGCACAAGATCGTAGCTGAGGTAACAAGCTAAACGTCAAGTCCAAGCGGAACTACTAGCGAGACCGACGCCTCTCGCAAAAACATAGAATAGGCAAACGTGAGTACAATTGTACTCAGCAAGACTTACATCGAACTAACTACATATGCATCATTATCAAAAGGGGTAGTGGAGTTTGACCGCAGCAAGCCAGCTTTGACTCGGTGGCTATCTGAACTACGATCGCAAGTAACTCTTTTGAGGTGGCGCTACACGAGTCCACATATTCACCATGGCAATACACCACTATGGACCCGCCCCGCCTTCCCACGAGAACGCCATCCATAGCACTCACGCTTATCTTGCGCATTTTAGAGTATCCACTTTCACTTGTCTATGAACCTGATATAGGCAACCCAGAAGTCCTTTCCATGGACACGGCTATTCAATAGATCATATTTAACCCTGCAGGGTGTACTTCTTCACACACGCTCACCACTTATCGCCGTTTACGACATGTACTGCAACCTTCAAGCGGAAGCCCAACGTGGGTGTCGGCCTCAGCCTACCTAAACACTCAAGTCCCTAGTCCAGGTTTATCGCCTATTCGGGTTCCATCCACGGAGTCCGCCGAGGTTTCCCATACAGCCCGAACGATGTGTGCAGGGTTCCCGAGATACCAAACGGGCACTCGGTACACCGGGCCACGGTGCCTACCGCAACACAACCCACCCCTAAGGTCAGCGCTATGCGTGCCCCAAAGATGCTACAAACACGAAACTACTTGCAACTCCCTGATGAGGACAAGGGTGGTTAAGAAGCCGAGAGGGTCAATTAAGGATCCCAATGCGTGGTAGTAACTGTTTCATGGATCACAAACACGAACTCAGTTCTCGAGGACGGCTGCAATGAGACAACCCACCATGTACTCCTACATGGCCTCTCACCGCTACCTTTACCAAATCGTGTTCACACACTTAGCTCACACACAATAGGACATGTTCATAACAATTCCAATTCATTCCCGATGAATCAGACCCGACTCAACTCTAAGCAGTAGCAGGCATGACAAACAAGCATAAATGAGTAGGCACATCATGGCTCAAACAATTCCTACTCATGCTAGTGGGTTTCATCTAATTACTGTGGAATGACAGGTCATGCAAAGGATCAAGGGTTCAGCTACGCAGCAAGTAACACATGAGTCGTTGTTGTCCTAATGCAATAAAATAGAGCAGGAGCGAGAGAGTGGGATTATATCGGAATGAACAAGGGGGTTTTGCTTGCCTGGCACTTCTGAAGATAATATAGTTCTTCATCGGTGTCATCGAACTCATCGCTCGATGACATCGTCTATCGAGAGGGACAATTACCGCAAACAAGAGAGAACACAATCAATGCAATGCACATTCACATGAATGACATGTCATATTAAGGTACTGAATTCATCTAATGCAATAATAATCCAAGTTAGTTGAAGTGGAATTCAAACAAGGTTGAACTCCAACTTCAAATGCTATTCCATAAATTACCCTAATCATGATTCATCCTATTTAGTGATGTTAACTTGTTCAAACATGCATGATCATGGCATAAACAGATTCTTCATATTTTTCTGATCATTTTTCATATATAAATTATTTCCATCCGAGTTACGGTTGAATTTATATGATTTTTGGAAGTTTAGAGTATTTTCTGAAATTTACTGAATTAAATTAAATCCATAAAAGGGTATTACTGCGTCAGCCTGACGTCAGTGTGACGTCAGCGGGTCAACTGGGTCGCTGTCCAGGTCAAACCTGACGCTGGGACCCACTGGTCAGCGTCTAACTAACTAACCTAACCTAGTTAACACTAACCTAACTTAGTTAGCCGGGCGGGGCCCGCATGTCAGTGGGGAGAGGGGGAGGTCAAACCGGGCAGTGGGTCAACCCACGCCGGTCAGCGGTCAGCGGGCGCCGGCGTTTAGCCGCCGGCGAGCCCGACGCGGTGGCGCAAGTGCAAACTGCCGTTCCGGCCACCAAAAGGGCCGGGGAGGGTACCTACGGAGAGCTGGGGATGAGCTGGGGCTCTTGGTGGGGATAGCCGGGGTCGGGGCGGCCGGGATCGACGCCGGCGACGAGGTTGGCGGCTGCCGGAGCTCGGGTAAGTGCGGGGTTGGCGCTACGATGCACGGGAGGGCAAGTGGATGTGCGCGTTAGGCTCCTGGGGGTCTCCTGAGCATGTTGACACGCTCCGACGCGAGCGGCAGGGGCTGTGGCCGCGGCGGCGCCATGGCCGACGGTGAGGAGCTGTCGGCCGTAGTGGAGACGGTGGTTAGGGGGAGACGAGTCGGGGAAGAGGGGAAATGACTCGGGGGCTCACCGTGGGTGCGATGAGGCCGTCGGTGAGCTCGGGTGGGCACCGGAGCCGGCGAATTTGGCGACGGCGACCGGCGGGTCCGAAGAGGGGAAAACGGTGGGTGCGGCGCCTCGGGGTGCTCCGGCGTCGGGGGACTTGGTGAGGAGGGAAGAGAGGGGCTAGGCGGAGGCCATGGACACGTCGGCGAGGCGAGGGAGGGCCTGTGGCCGTGACTACGGCGAGCGGTGGCACGGCAGCTCTCGGTCGTGAGGAGAGAGAGCAGAGGAAGGGGGAGGCGTTCGAGGGAGAGAGTGAGAGGGCTGGGGGTCGGGAGGCGCGTGGCATCGCAAGGAGGTCGGGAGGCCAGGCAGGTGGTGGAGGTGGTGGCGCGGCGGCTGTGCGTCGACACGCCTCGCCTCTTGGCAGAGGTTAGAGGCGACCGCCCAGCCGGTGGGCTGGGCCGCCCAATGGAGAGGGCTGGGCCAGGTGGGCTGCAAGTGAGCCATGTAATGCCCAGGTGAGCCTCTGTTCTTTCCTTTAATTGTTTTCTGTTTTTCTATTATGCAGTTTGTTTTTGATCCAGTTTTAAAAACCAAATCAATTTTATAAGTCCTGAAAATATTCACAGGCACTTTCTGAATTATTTCTATGGCCCACAAATACTTCCAACATTATTTGAGCATTTAAATTATTTAAAGTGTTTAAATGCCCAAAGTCAAATGGTCTAAGATTTAATTCAAAAATCCAGGAATGGCCTATAAGATATGTTCATCATTTTTGGAAGGGGCTTTCACCTTTATCCATTAACCATGAACATTTCCACAGGGCATTTTGGGATTATTGAAAATGATTTTATTTGAACCTATTAGAATTCAATTGGTGCTAGGGTTTCAACAATCCCCATTTCAACTTTCTGAGAAAATTAACATGATGACATGAATGCCTTAATGCAACTAATGTCAAGCAGTTCTAGGGCTGTGACAGCAGCTATGCGGCGGACCCTCGCAGCATCCCACACGCGAAGGCCAGAAATGCTCCTGAGACGCGGCTCGGTTGAGCCCTGGGATGTCGATGCAGACGATTGCCGCGCATGGGGAGCTATGCCAGGCATGCGGCGATTGCCGCGCATGGTTCTTTCTTCCTGAAGCTCCTGAGTGGTCTTGGTGACGAATTCCCGGGCGCTGGGCTTTCCTTGTCATGCGCCTTCCTGAGGGAAACGTGTCGTGAAGCATGCCTCCAAGTGGTTCCGAGTGCCTCCCTCGTGATGTTGGGAAGGTCTGAGGCCCTCCAAAAGAGAGCCCCCAAGCCCTGCTCGAGGAGGGCACCGGGTGTGCCTTCCTATGCGGTGGAAGGAGGCGCCCCATGGACGGGTGCTGATCCTGACGCGGCACCGCCCGAGAGGCCAACCTCCTGAGGCCTCGGGTGGAGCGGTTGCTTCTTCTTCTTGGGGGCCGGCCTCCGGAGGGTTCTCGCCTTTGCTGCTTGGATCCTCGATTGATGCAGCTTGGAAAGCATGCTCGAGGGAGCACACCGCATCTCTCTCCTCGCAGGGGACCATGATGATTCCGCCGCTTCCCGGCATCTTGAGGACGTTGTAGCCATGGTGGGTCACCGCCATGAACTTGACCAGGGCCGGATACCCTAGGATGGCATTGTAGGGTAGGTGGATGTGGGCTATGTCGAAGTCGATGAGCTCGGTGCAGTAGTTGTCGCGCTGTCCAAAGGTGACAGGGAGGCGGACCTGCCCTATTGGGGTGGTGGAGCTGTCGGTAACTCCGTAGAAAGATTTGGTGGGCTGGAGCTGATCATATGGCACTTCAAG
Source organism: Aegilops longissima (assembly GCA_021605205.1). Classification (NCBI taxonomy): domain Eukaryota; kingdom Viridiplantae; phylum Streptophyta; class Magnoliopsida; order Poales; family Poaceae; genus Aegilops; species Aegilops longissima. Next base: position 628,885,943 of record CM038676.1, read on the forward strand.
GTTGTCGAACATCTTGACGGACAGGACGTTGAGGCATACGCCACCGTCGATTAGGGTCCTGGTGACCTGCACGTTGCTGATGACTGGGGAACAGGGGATTGGGAGGACGCAGGCAGTGGTCGCGCACTTGAGATGATCCGCTGAACTGAAAGTGATGGCGCCCTTGGACCACCTGAGCGGGCGTGTGGCCTCGAGCTTGGGGAGGACTGTGTTCACCTCGTGAGCGAACTGCTTGAAGATGCACTGAGAGGCTGGGGCCTGAGCTCCGCCCAAGATGCAAGCGATAGCACGTGGCTCCTAGAAGCCCCCAGCCCCCTCGTCTTGATGATGGTTGTCATTCCTTCTTGGCGGTGGCAGCGAAGGAAGACCTGCGTTTCCCCGCGGGCGCTCCTCGCGAGGCCGATCCCTCCAAGCGCCCTCACGAGGCTGATCCCTCCAGGCGCCCTCACGAGGCTGGCCCTGCCAGCGATCCTCACGAGGTCGGTCGCGCCACTCTTGGCGAGGGCCACGATCGTCCCAACGTCCCCTGTCGCGTCCTCCTCCTCGGCCGTAGCCCCGGTCATTGCGCTCGGGGCGTCGGCTGAATCGTCCTTCTCAAACTGCCCTGAGCTCATGGCAATCGTTGGTGTTGTGGGTGTGGAGGTAGTGGTAGGCACAGAAATGTCGGCTGGCCTTGGACGACTCCGGCTGGTCCCTTCCGCGTTTAGTGTCTGGTTTCGCGGCGAGCACGGTTGCTCCCTTGCGCTTGACGTCCTTGGCCTTGAGCTTCTTTTCTTCTGGGTCAGCAACTGGTAGCTCGAGGAGGGAGAGGCGCCCCTCCTCAGCCCTTGCGCACTTGGTCGCCAGGTGGAACAGCTCCAGGGATGTGCGCAACTCTTCATGGATGGCCAGCTCCTCCTTCATCTTGACGTCGCGGACGCCATCAGAGAACGGTGAAATGATAGCCTCGTCCGTGACCTTGGGGATCTTGACGTGGACGTTGTTGAAGTGCTGGATGTACTTCTGCAGGATCTCCCCAGGCTGCTGCTTCATGCGGCGCAGGTCACCCGCGGCCGGGGGGCGGTCGCGAGTGCCCTGGAAGTTTGAGATGAAGCAACTACGTATCTCGTCCCAGGAAGAGATCGAGCCAGAAGGTAGGTTCAGGAGCCAGGAGCGAGCATCATCCTTGAGCGCCATGGGAAACCAGTTCGCCATAACTTTCTCGTCGCCTTTGGCTGCCTCGATGCTCAGCTCTTAGAGCTGCAAGAACTCTTCGGGGTTGGGGGTGCCATCGTAGCAAGGAGGCAGGTATGGCTTGAACTTTCCCGGCCAGGCGACGCTACGCAGCTTGGGGTGAAGGCGTGGTAGCCTGCTGTGGCAACCGGAGCCCCTTGCTGCTGTGGACCTTGTTCTTGATGATGCCCGCGCACCGCTGCGACTGGCAGCGTGCGGTCTTGTCGTGCCGGTGCAGGGAGCACGGGGGCGCCTTCTTGGGGCCGAGGGATTTCTTGGCAGCTTCTTTCTTCTCGCTCGGGCGCCGGGCGCGGTGGGTCACGCCCGGGGGCCGCGCGCCTTGGATCCAGGGCGCCGTCTTGGGGCTGAGGCGGCGGAGGCGCGCCCTGAGCTGCTCCGCCCGTACTCGGTGGCGGTGGAGGCAGCCAGAGGGACGGCGCGGGATAGCCCCCTGCGGCGCTGACGAGCTCAGTGATGCGGGCGAGCCAATCTTCGTAGCGGTCGTCCACGGGGCGGTAACGCAGGAGCTCGCGTGCCGTGAGCAGTGCGGCCTACGCGTCCGTGGGAGCGCGTCGAGCGTGGGACGACGATTCGGCTGGAGTCATCGACAGGGTGGTGGTGCGGCCGTCCCGCCGCACCGAGGGGTGTAGAGAAGACGCTTGGTTCTCGTGCCCTGTCGGGCCGGTGGCGGCGTTGGCGGCAGGCGACGGGGAACGACGAGGGGGGCCGCCGACAGGGGCCGTCATGGTGACCTGAGCGACGAGAGCGGCCCTGCGCTCAGCACGGGCTCGGCGAGCGTCGGACATGGATGTGACGAAGCGACGGGACGCGGATCGACGGAAGGAAGGCTTCGGCGCACCCCTACCTAGCGCGCCAAATGTCGGATATCGGGTTCCGGCAAAACCCTTAAGGTTCGAACACTCGGGTGCGCACGAAGATTCCCCCCTATCGAATCTTGCTCTCTCTGCCTCGTCGTGATCGCTAGGCTTAACTAAACGAAATCACAGCACAAGAGACACAAGGTTTATACTGGTTCAGGCCACCATTGTGGAGTAATACCCTACTCCAGTGCATGGTGTGGTGGATTGCCTCTTGGGCTGATGATGAACAGTGCAAGGGGAAGAACAGCCTCTTGCGGCGAGGTGTTCTTGTGCTCTGTGGGTGGTTTTGGTCTGAATGGATCTCTCTTCTATGGTGGTGGCTATTCCAATTTATAGAGGCTCTGGTCCTCTTCCCAAATATTGAGCGGGAAGGGATTCCACAACGGCGGGATTTGAAAGGGGACAGCTAGTACAGGTTATCCTAACTAAAGGTGGTCTTCGCCTGCCAAAGGCTCTAGTGATGACGCCGTCCTGGGCTCCACAGTGACCTCCGTCTTGCCGTCCTCCTAGTCCTGGTCTTGTTGCACTGATATGGAAACATTTGCATGATGCCTCGGTACTCCGCGCCTGCGCTTGCCCCCTTAGCACCAAAGGGGAAACTAGTACACTGCGCGCTGGCACCCGCCTGGCCTTGGTCGTCATGGCTTGCGTCATGGGAACTTCGCGAGGTACCCCATGCCTTGATCTCTCCGCCTCCCTCGCGAGCCTGCCTGATGAGGTCGCTCCTGAGGAGGCCTTGCGTCGTCCGCCCCGCGAGGGTCTTGAAAGTTTGGTTGATGAAGACGAGCCGCACTGGGCTGCTGGTGGAGCCACGCAGCGGGCCGCAGGCAGGCATGGCTGGATACCCCCATATCCAGAACGCCGACAGTATGCAATGTTGCAACACGTTTTGGTGGGAGTACAATGACGCCCTATGGCTATATGTCACATGCTTGCATAATATTTCAGTTTCATTAGACATAATTGTTAAGGCGCTTCACTTTCCTGAAGTTTTAGTCCTTTTTGTTCAGTACTATCCCAATTACTTTTCTGAAGTTTAATTTTTAAATTTGTAGTTGTATATATAGTTTAGTTTTGTATTTTGTTCTAAATGGCACCTCCTTTTCAAATAGTTTGCATACTTTTTTGGTTAAACCTTTTCATGCAATTCAACTTTTTTAATTGCACTATAATGAAGGAAAAATGTGGATGGGAATTTTTAAGCAATGCTTCTCTTTTTCATTTAGGACAGTTTAACTGGTCACCTTTCCAGCCCCCTCACATTATTAGTGATATTGACCATGAGATCACGAGTTTATAGTGTTCCTGGTCGTCTGATCATCAGAGCTAACTTGGACCACTTGTCGTAGAGCCTTCAACCTCACGAAGCCCACGAGCACCTCCCATGTCTCTCATTCCCCTTTGCCCTCAGCGGGGCTAGATTTCGCCTACCACAAGACGATACTCCGTATCTCCCTAGGACATACTAGGGGAAACCTTATGCACAGAGGATTAGCAGTAGCGTGGGTTAGAATGGGGCGCTACTGCTATTTAAGAGTAGTGCGTTGTTACCTCGCGTGCTACTGCTACAAAAATAGTAGTATCATGGCACCGTGAAAACGTGCTACTAATATTTTTGCCATCGCCGTCGTCAAGCTAGGCATAGTAGCAGCGCTGCCTAGAAAACGCGCTATTGCTATGGGAGTATCAGTAGTGCGTTTTACTAGACCGCGCTACAGGTAAGTCTAACTTACCCTTCACCGCGCGTGGCCCTCACTCTCCCCCTCCACACTCTCCATCTCATCCCGCCCATCGCCGCCGCATTGCCGCCGGCTGCTGCAACCGTCGCCCCCGGTATGTCTACCTCCCTTCCTCCGAATGTCCTCCCTCCCTAGCTCCCTCCTCCATACCTCCATCCCTCCCTCCCTCCTTCCTACCACAAGGTAGCTCCTCCTACCTCCCTCCTCCTCCTCCCTCCCCCCTCCTTCCCGCGTCCTCCCTCTTTCCTTCCCCTCCTCCCTTCCTCCTTCCTACTCCTCCTCCCTTCCTCCTTCCTACCCCTCCTCCCTCCCTCCCTTCTCTCTCTAATCTTGTAGAATTTAGGTAATTTAAGTATAGGTTTTAGAATGTAGACATTGTAGATACGTAATTTAAATGTAGGTTTTAGAATGTAGACATTGTAGAATGTAGATTTTTAATAGAATAAATTTGTAGGTCATTTGAGTAAATGCAGGGTTTTTTTACTATTTTAGGTGTTTTGGATAGAATAGGAAATTTTAGGACTTCTGATTAGAAATTTTAGTAATAGAAATTTTTAGTTGGTAGAATTTGAAAAAATGTCGTGTACCTGTTATATTCTGAACTTAGGGCATATTTCTATGGTTCAAGAAGTTGACAGTAGGTAAAAAAATCAAGGCATTTTTCTAGGGTTTACGAAACAAATTGCAGACAGTAGACATTTTTATTTAGAATCAAATTGAATATTTAGTTGATAGCTTATAGGGTATCACCAAGTCCTAAAATGAGGATAATAATGTTTTTGTTTATATCTTGTTTTTGCATAAACCAAGGAGCCATGCATCATCCCGTCGTCGTCCCCGTCACCGACCCCCTCCGACCTCGAGGTGAGACCAGCCAAATCCCCATGTTGATGATGATGTAGATGTTTTGATAGATGTAGTAGAGTAGTAGATGAGTAGCTATGACAATTCCCATGGAATAGAAAATTTTCAATGTAGGTATTTCAAATATGATGGAGATTTAGACATGTGATATGTAGTCTTGTGTATTACTACTGCTTGCCCAAGTGGCCTATGTTTGTAGAGAACACCTCAGAGTGGCCTATGTTTTGCCGGAGTGTTGATTAATTTCCATTCCGACAAATTTCAGGTGCTCCATATATGCCCTTTTTAGCAAAGGTCATGCCGTATTTTTCCGTGAATTTTGGCATGACTTGTGCTAAAATATGTAAGAAATATCGAGTGGCCCAGATTTTCTAAAAAGATAACTAAACGACATTCCGGATTGACTTTAAGTCTGTTGGGACTCCACCATATATGAGAGAAGAATGTCAACTGTTGTCGTGGGGGTCGTTCTTCCTCTACTTTCTCGTGATAGACCTTTTGGTAATACAGGGGAAGTAAGAGAAGAACGACATCCACCGACGGTCGCAAAAGTTAGAGAGGAATCAGTGAGGGAGAGTCTCCATCATATATAAGAGGACGAAGAATCCCGACTGTTGTCGAGGGGGTCGCTTCTCCTTCGTCTCGTGTGAGCTGGGAGTTTTCAAGAAAAGACTCGATGGACTGATAGTGAACCCGTGATGAATAATAATGATCTGATTTAGTTTTTGTAGTACATATATTGAATTTTAGAAGTTTAATCTTTGAATTATGAACATAGGAAATGTCTGGCGATGACGATAGGATCCCGGAGTGCGACTACTGCGGCGACGACCATGGTCTGTGCGACATGCCTCACCTGGTAGACGGTTGACGCTTCAGTATTAAGCTCGACGAGACCTTTGATGTTAAAACGGTACACAACGACGAGTCTTTTTCGTAATCAAGCATGACGTATGCTTCTTCAACGTGTAATTTCCGTCTTTTGCAATTCAACTAGCGTATCCCATGCCATGCAAGACGCTATGTCTTTGACCATCTGAATTTCGAAGATCATGAAAATATGGAGACAAAGATAGTTCATCTCAACACCCATCATGGTTATGCTTTGTTGTAAAGCTATACAATTCGGAGAGCATATCCCATTTTGGTTGCTCGAATTGGGAAGCACTGTGCAAGTCCTATGCTTTTCAGGAGGATATGCATGTCACCTTCGATCTTGGTGATCCTGAAGATGACATCGACCAAGAGAATATCTATATTTGGGTCCTGGTTGATACGCTTCCACTTCTACCTCTATGTTAGTTTCTCAAACATATTTATTAAGTAATTTATATTGCTCATTTCAAAATAGTTGACATCTTATTTCCATTGACAGCTTATTTTCATTCTTCAAAAAATGTACGGAAAATGGTAGACAGAACGTACTACACTGATGGCGCTGAATTAACTTATGAGGAGAAAGATCAGCTTATCTCATTTATTATTTATGTTGAGAATTACAATATCAATTATGAAAGCCATGCACATTATGGTCAATACGTGCCACTGGAGCACATGTTGAAGTACGGTAACATCCATGGAGATGGCATGGTAAGATTTTTTACTATCACGACATCCCTGTATCTTTTGCATATATTCTTCTAAAGCTAAACTACATTGCTAACTATGATGTTATTATTATGTTCTTTAACAGAATCCCGAAGGATTTTGTGCCTGATCTGATGTTTCTGAAAGGTCGCCTTGATGTTATTAGCTTACGACCAAGTCTGCCTAGGCTTCACCGCTGTTCATACCGGATTTCTAAAATCGATGAATACATGACAATCAAAGAATGGAAAAAATGTATGAACAATCATAGGGAGCTACTTGGAAGCAACATTGTGCGAAGCGCAAGAATTGAATACAGGATAATCTCCATTCTCCATAATGGAGCGTGAGGGGCTATCTTATTTTTTGATATTTTACCTTAGAGAGGGTAGTAGGTCCTAGCTAATACTCATGATCTTGGGCTAAGAACAATTAAGTAGGGTTGGTTAGATGACTATGACGATGGTGAGTATGACTTGTTATTATGATAACGATGATGAGTTATTAGATGACTGTGATGATGATGAGCATGACTTTTTATTACGATAACGATGATGAGTTATTATTAATGATGATGATCTTAGTTGTTATATGAGCATGGTGAATTATTATATATATCAGAGGGTGAAAGAGACTACTGTATATATATAATAACTCATCATGATCATAAAATCATATGATGAGACTACTGTATAAAAGCAATACAAATACAACGTCAATATGGTGCATACAAAAACAATTACAGGAAAAGTTAGCAATAGCGCGGTTATAGAGGTGCTGCTGCTATTAGCAGTAGCGCGTTTCATGAGGAACGCTACTACTAAGTAAACCTAGCAGTAGCATGTGTCCAAAAGTGCTACTGCTAAAAGTTAGTTGTAGCGCCTCATCAGTAGCGCGCCCACCCGCGCTACTGATAGACACCTGACCCACGCTACTGCTAGGATTTTCCCTAGTAGTGGGAGATCGCCAGTTGTATTGGCTTCTTAGAAGCGTTTGTGCTGGTTTATTTTCTTTTTTTTTTGTTCTCTGTGTTCTCTGTGTTGGTTTTTATTCTTTTTTGGAATTGTTTTGTTTCTTTACCGGTTTTCTTTGGGTGGTTTTGGTTTTTTCTTTTCCTTTTTGTTCCTTTTTCCTTTTCATTACATGTCTACATTTTCTAATACATGTTCTACCTTTTTGTATATGCCAGAAACATATCTCACGTTGAGCCTTTCTCAAATACATGATGAACGTTTTTTCAAATAGATGTTATGAACATTTTTTCGAATACCTGTTAAACATTTTTTTCAAATAAAAATTGAACATGTTTCGAATGATACAAAAAACATTTTTGAAGGGTTAATTAGATAAATGCCACTCTAATATGGCGATTCACAAAAATGCCACAGCAATTTCAAACTTTAAAAAATGTCACTGCAATTTTTGCAAACTTTAAAAAACGCCACTCCAGACTTCGAAAAATGCCACTGGAAATGGCATGAAATGACATTTTTTAAAGTTTGGAAATTGCAGTGGCATTTCTCGAAATCGCCGGATTTGGAGTGGCATTTATCAAATTAACCCTTTTCTAACTATGCCAACCTTTTTACATTGTACGGACATTTTTGCTTTTAATTTCATGAACATATTTTTCAAATGCATGAACATTTTTTCTAATGCCATGTTCATTTTTTTAAATGATACAATTGTTTGTTAGAATTGCATGTGCATTTTAAAATTAAAAATATGAATTGAACATTTCTTTGACTGAAATGAAACAATTTTTAAACTACATGAACTTGTGTTTACATTGTACAAATATTTCTTGAAAAATATAACGAACATATTCTTGAAACCTGTGAACATTTTCTAAAAAGGTATGAAACTTTTTCTGAAGCGTATAAATATTTTTTTTCAAATTGTGAAAACATTTTAACATCTTATAAACATTCCATCCAAGTGCACTCCTATGGATATTCGATATTTCGCTCATCTTTGACCATAGTACTCTTGTAAGTCGATGAGATGTACCTTTTTGTATCTGGATACTACCGGATGCGAACATAGAGCAAATGCGGAGTGGACACGAACAGAAGCTATAGTAGTACTCGGCATTTTATTTTATTTTGCGAGTTAGTAGTACTCAGCAGTTGTGTATAGGATGTTATTAAATACATGCGTGGTAGTAGAAGTTGGGCCCCACATGAGCCATTCTTCTCACTGTAACATTGTGTGATGTTTGGTGGTTGGGGTACCAAGGAACCATAGGCCCGTAATAAAAATGGAAATTTCATATTCGTGAAAACCGAAAATTCCGTTTTTGTCTGTTCATAGTGGCGTTATAAGTTTTCTCCTGGTTTTTTATTTCTCGTAATAATTTTGCCCATCCTTTCTTATTTTAAATTCCTGAGTATGTTTGAATTTGCAAAGATTTTCACGGATCGATGAATATTTTTCAATCTCATGAACATTTTTTCCAAATTCACAAGGCTTTTTTAATTCAGAAACTCTTTCAATTAGCATATGTTTTTTTAAAAAAATTGGGAATACTTTTCAGAATTCGTGGTTTTTTTTCATATCTGGGATACATTTTGAAATTCGAGGAAAATTTCAAATTCTTAACAAAAACGCACAAAAAATCAAATTCAAAATTTTTAAATCTTATTTTTGCAAAAGCAAATCATGATTTTAATGCAGACTAAGGCATAGTCTAGTGGTGGGAAGGGGCTGATGCCTTCCCACCCACCCAGGTTCAAGGCACGGTACTTGCAATTTTGGTTTGTTACACCAATTATACTGTAGGGGGTTCCCTTACAGTCTTTCTGTCAAAAAAATCATGATTTTAATTCACAATTTTTTTAGAAACTTGTGATTTTTTTCTAAATACATGAATATTATGTAAAATGTACAAAATTCTAATGTTCTTAAATATCTTTCTTAATGTATTTTAATAGTAACCTTTCGAAAGAACAATATCTAGCCTAAAAAAGCCGCTGGCAAAACTCTAGTAGAGTCCGGACTGGAGCCAAGTCTGGCCCGATGCGGCTAAGCTAGGGTTGGCCTGGATATATATACGCCAGCAATGGCCGTCGAGAAGATGCAGTTCTCCATGTCGATGGCCACCGGCTACGAGGGTTTCCTCTTCAATGCTGCTCATGTGGAGGAGGCGGAGCTGGAGGTGTTCACCCTCAAGCCCAAGGTGAAGAAGGGCAAGGCGGAGGGGTGTTCTTTCTTTGTCAAGGAGGGGTGTGGCTCCATGTCGGAGTAAATGACCACGGGTAGCCTTGCCGGCTCCCCTTGGCTCTTCAAAACATCGGGCCGACTGCGCCCCTCAAGCATCCAAGACGAGGGGCCACCTTCTCGTGGCCGGTTGTGGCTCGGCCGACTGCGGGAAGGCGGCAAAGATCAATATACCAGCCTAGAGTGGGCCGACTCCTAGTAGGCGGCTACCAGAGTAGCCGGACTCTAGCAGGCGGCCCACCCCGTATAAACCTCAGAGTTTGCACCCACATAACAGCGATAAGACGGGGCGTGGCTACAGTGAAGCCTGCCACCCTCAAATCCCGGAGCGGGCATGGCTACAGTGCGACGTACCGGTCGGCCATCCCCTGCTCGGCACGGCACTGTTGCCATGTTGAAAGTGAAATCACCCATGGCGGACTGTCAGTACGGCCCCTCATGCCAGTGAGGCCTCCCCCAAGGTGGCCAGGTCAGTCCTGTCGGCTCAAGGGGAGGACGGCTCCCCGCAGCCGACCAACCCTTCCCTGGAAGTTTGTGCACCATCAAGCAGATGAGAGGGGGTAAGGCTACAGTAAGCGCCCACCAGGCGGCGGTACTGTAGTCATGCTTGCCCCGACAAAGCCATTGTCATCAAGGGCGACGCAACAGTAACAAGCCGCTGACAAGACCCCCAAGTGGTGGGCCCGGCCTGTCGACCAACAAGCCGGCAGCCGGCGGGACCCACCAGTCGGCGGGCCCCAGCAGTCGGCGGAGAAGCCAGTGTCGATGGACACTGATAGCTTGGACCCACGTCTAGCCGGATTACCATTGTACCCCTGGGGGGTAGGCCTATATAAACCCCCAGGGCACCCATGCAAAGGGTTGAGCTCTTAGGGTTTCACACACACATATAGAGAGAAGAGTATAGCTAGCCTTGCCCTTCTTCTTCCTCTAGCAAACAGCTCAAGGAGCCTCTTGTAGCTTCTTACTGATTTAGTGATCATGCGGAGACCCCGCAGAGCAGGAGTAAGGGTATTATCTCCTAGGAGAACCCCAAACCTGGGTAAGATTCTCCGGCGTGCATGTCTTTGCCTTATCGCGCTTCTGTGCACCGGCGACGTCTTACTGGTTCCCACTATGATTAGTCATCCTTTGGCATATGTCGCACCTACCACCCGACATTTTGCGCCCACCATGGGGCCAGGTGCACCGTCGTCCGGAGACCTGCTCTGGACGAGAACCTTGTTCCTCCGCAACGAGCGTAGCCAGCCCGGCACGCCCGATGGCGCTTGCACCGACGTACTGCACGGCGTCGACGCCGCCTGTGCAGCGAGCCACCTCGCCGATCTCCTTGGTGAGGTTCACATCACCGACGATCCCGCACTAGGCGCGGGCTCGGCCAGCTCTGAGAGCTGCCTCATCGACCTCCTTGGCAAGCTCGACATCGCCAGCGAGCCCACCTCCGACTTGGAGTTGATCGGCTCCACCGACCCGATGCTCGTTGACTCCGACACGACACGGCATCCCTCGACGCCTTCCCCACCAACGTGGTGGTGATCGACGACCCTCTTCCTCACGCCGACAGCGGCGGCAGCACCATCACCAAGGTGTTGGTCATCAGCCACGACACCGCCTCCAGTGAGAACTCCTGCGACGCCCTGCAAGCGGCACTGCACGACTTGTCCGCACCCATTCCAGCAGACGCCGACATTGAGACACTGGAGGCTCGCTGCCTCGCCCTCATCAAGAACGGCAAAAAGATAGCCACCATGAGGCGCCTCACCGAAGCCTATCAACGTGAGGTTGATCCTGCCGCCTCCGGCACGCCGGCTGCCGGAGGGCCTAGCCGGCTTGGCATTGTCAAGAAGCGCGGCGCGGCCATCGCTAGCATGCTAGGAGCTGATCGCCCGGTCTGCGCCATGCCGCTTGAGAATCTGCGTGTCGTTCAGGCGGCAGCAGACGAGTTGGAAGGATCGGGTGGAGACGAGCTGTGCTACATGACGCGACGCGTCCAGCAGCTCATTGATGCGGCTGCCGAACTGCAAGAGGCCGGCGCCCGCGCCGTGAGTCCTCCTCCTCGCCGAGAACATGGTGCGACCTCTCGGACGCCGACTGCAGGCGGCGCCCGCGAGCGAAAAGATAAGGAGTCGGCTGCAAGCCGCAGCCGGACGCGCATCACCATCGAGCGCGAAGAAGATGGCCGCCCACGAGCTGTGGAGCGGCAAGCTGATAACCCGCCTTCTCCTCCGCCTCGTGGTCGGCGATATCCTACCCCGCCGCCCGTCGGGCATCCCACGCTCGGCGACCGGCTAGGCCACTACGAAGGAGTCGGCGAGAATGACGCCCGCCACCGGATCGACCGTCTGGCGCGATCTCTGGCGCTAGAAGAATAAGATGATGTCGTCCCGCCTTGTTTTGGCCCCCGCATCTGCGACGAACCCTTCCCCAAAGGGTTCTCGCTCCCAAGAGACACGCCCAAGTACAACGGCTTGGTGAAGCCAGAAGATTGGCTGATAGACTACTCCACCGCAGTCAGCATCGCGAACGGCAACAAGTGCATTGCCGTAAAGTACGTCCCCTCATGTTTCAAGGCATAGCGCGCACCTGGCTGAACAGCCTCAATCCCTAAAGCATCAATAGTTGTTTGGATTTCACAGAGGTTTTCAACCGCAACTTCACCAGTACATACAAGCGGGCACCCAAGCTCCGCCAAATTTCCTTGTGCGTCCAAGGCCCGACCGAGTCTAGCCGCGACTACCTGACGCGCTAGGCCGAGCTCCGCAACTCCTGCGAAGGCGTGCACGAGGTGCAGGCCATAGAGTACTTCACCACCGGGTGCCGAGAAGGCACCCTCCTCAAGCACCGGCTTCTCTGCGACGAGCCGGCTACACTCGACGACTTGCTGATCATAGCAGACAAGTACGCCACTGCCGACTCTTCAATGAAGTCGGAGCTCCGGGTGGACACCTCCGGAAAGGTGCTACCTTCGGCTCCCAAGACAACGGCCGGTGACGGCAACCGGGCCCGCATCAGAACGACAACAAGCGCAAGACTCTGATGCCGGCTTCCACTAGCCGTAAGGTGGCCATAGTTGAAGACAAGCAGCCAGAAGGGTAGCCTATGCCCAAACGTCAAAAAGGCGGCAGGCCAGCTTGGCAGCCTGCTTTCTCCTATGAGTAGACCCTTGACGCTCCCTACAAGTTCCATAGCGGCGCGAAGCCGTCCAACCACACAACACGGAAATGTCATTGGCTCACCCGAATCTCCAAGGGCGAAGGACTGCTGCCCCCTCCGCCTGATGGTCCGCCGCCTCCGGCTCCTCAACAGCCGGCCGCCCGCCTAGCAGTCGGAGCTATCCAAGACGAATTCCCTGACGAGCATGCAGCCTCGGGGACTGCCCTCTTTTATCTATATGATAAGTTTCTATGCCTATGAATGTGTTAGTACATTTGTTCTTTTGTCCTGCACCGGGTTTGACCAGTCGGCCCGGGGACTTGTCGCCTTGTGATATGAAAACACTACCTGCAGTCAGACAAGTAGTGTGCCGGCACCTAGCCCCCCTACCAAAAGCCACAGCTCGTAGAGCGATTGTCCGGCTCGCCAGGGTCAAAGGCAAGAAATGGTGCCCATACGAAAAATGGCGAAGGACTAATGAGTTTTGCATAACACAAGTCGGCTCCCCGCCCTGCCAACCGACTGCTAAGCAGCCGGCTGGCCGGCTTCCCACTTACCTTGCCACAATCTAAGAAGGCTAAAGTATTTGCCCTCCCAAAACGGCCGCGTACTTGCCCAGCCACAGACTCCAGAGCAGTTGTCCGGCTGGAAAGGCGGCCGCGTACTTGCCCATCCACAGACTGCAGAGCAGCTGTCCGGCTAGAAAGGCAGCCGTCAAGGAAGGGCGGCAAAGGAAAAAGGCGGACAAAGGTTAAAAGCAAGGAAAGTCATAAGCCGACACCAGCATAGCACATGCAAGATAATATTTACACAAAAGTCCTTCGAAGGCCGGAGTTCAACATAGTTTGAATACACCCCCAGTGGGTGGAACTGCGCAAATTTAACAAGATATTGTCGAAAAGATCAACAAAGCAGGATAAAAACTGGCCGCCTAGGCTGAAGGAACAACAGGCGAGCCTGGTAGGTTGGTAGAGACGGCGGCGCTAGCTGGTGGAGTGGCCGGATGACGGGTCTCGCCCTGATCGTCTCCAGCAGCAGGTGGCGCGCTTGCGCGCGCCTCGTTGCTTGAGGTGTGGTCGGGTTGAGGCTGGTCGTCTGCTCCTCACCCGGCGCAGCGTCTTCGCCGACCTCGTCTTCCTGGTCCTCGCCCTTGTCGCTGGAGTCGATCTCCTCCGCCGAGTCCTCGCCGTCCTTCGAGTTTAGCCCGAAGAGGTCGGCCGGCACCGCAACACCGTCTTCGTTCAGCTCGGGGATGAAGACGTTGGTGTCTGTGTAGTCGGCGATCGCCGCAGCACGATGAACGATGGCGGGCCTCACCGCCACAGGTCCTCGTGGGCCTCCTGCCGGAACGTGGCCAACTGATCTAGACCAGCCCAGGATACCATGCTCTGACGAACTCCAACGCCCGCCTGGCACCTTCCCGGGCCGAAGAGGCCTTCCACGCCTCAAAGTGGCCGACGGCCACTTCAAGCTAGTAAGTGGTCCGACTGGGGGTATGCGGTGCTGGCGTGTCGGGCCAGAGGGTGGCTAACACCCGGGCCCCGACATGCTGAAGGCGGCGGAGCATCCGGTGGGCCGGCTGGAGACGGGCTTGGATGGCCAGAAGCTGCTCTTCAAGACTGACGGGCATTTGGCTCAATCTCCGCGCCAGCCTGCCTTCGTGCTTCGCGATGAGCCTCGATGGTTTAGCTGGCGGCGACGGAGTAGCCAGGGAAATACTCTGAACAAAGAAGAAAAAAATACAAAGTCAGAAGCCGGACTAAAACAACCAGCGGCAAACGAAGAAAAGAGAAGGAAGGCGGCTTACCGTCGACCATGTCCTCAATACGGCCATAGCCGTCGTTCAGCGCCTGCTTCGACTCAGCCCAGTTCGCCACCTAGGTCTCGTACTCAGCTTAGAGGGCGGCCTCGCTGTCCTTCACCTTCTGGAGGGGCGCCTCGTGAGACTTCTCCTGGTCGGCCAGCCGCTTGGCCAGGCGGTCACGCTCCTGGACCACCGTGCTATACTCTGCATCCTTGGTGCGCAGCACGGTCTGGGCCACACCCAGTTGCTTCTACAAACCAGCATTGGCCTCTACAAAAACAACAAAGAAGAATAAACAATAAGCAAGAAGTCGCTAGAAAAGATCCGCCCGACCGCCAAAGATCGCCTCAATCTCGGGACTACACCAGAGGTCTTGACGCTGCCCCACAAGAGAAAGAAGGCGGAATGCTTACTCTGGCTTTCCGACAAGTCGGCTGTCTTCTGGGCCAGATCCCGGACCTGGGAGTTGAAGGAGGCCACGCGGATATTATGATAGTCCTGTCAAAAGGACAGACGAACAAGAAAAAACAAGTCAGCACACGAGTCTGCTTAAAAGTTCCAAGCCGCCTGCTCAGCAGCCGGCCCGGAACTCGGGGACTACACCCAGTGGGTGCGCTAACGCGCCCCCACAGAGGAACACAAGAGCAAGAAGCAAGAGGTAGGAGGCATACCCGAATGGCCGACCACGTCGCGAGGAACTCCTGGTTATAGTTCTTCAGGGCGGTGGTCTGAGATTGAAGCCGGGCCCGGACATCCTGCGCCGCTTCATTCAACACGGCCGTTCCTCCCCCTGGCGCCCAGTCCGGCGAGCCGGTGCTAGCCGCCTCGAGGTCTCGGGTCGACGAGCCGGCGCCCCTGGCCTCCTGCGGAGGCGGCGCCGAGGCCGCCTTCCCGGCATGACGGCGCGCCGAAGGCTGGACTGCAAGATCAGCCCCCGCGGTCGGCTCGCCTCCAGCCGGCGGCACGGGTGGCGTGCTGGGTTGGCCGCCTTGGTCCGCTGCAGCCGGCGACGGTAGAATCACCTCCGTCTTCGGGGCTACGTCATCATGCCCCTCCTGCTCCATGACCGGCTGGTTGCCGTCGGCCCCTTCAGGCGGCACGAACGAGGCTTCGGGCGTCGGCACCACGGCGCGGAGGGGAATGACGAGCTGCGAGGGTTGGCAGCGTGAGGCCTCCCCCGCCTGCGCAGCAGCTGTGGCATCCGCCTGCGTCTGGGCCATGAAGCCAGCCAACACCCTCGCGGCCGCGTGCACCTCCTCCTGTGCCGCCTTGGCGACGGCCGCCCTCTGCCGCTCCGCCTCTTCCTCGCGCGCCTCCCGCGCATTCCTCTCCGTCGCCGCCTGAAGCTCGGTGCGCGGTTCCACGCGGCGGGAGCTGGCGGAGCCCCCCGCCGCCCCCACAACGGAGCCGGCAACCGACTGCTCCAGCGAGAGCGGGCCCTGTTACAGCAAGGAGAAGAAAAACTCAGAAAAACATTTGTAAGAAAAAAAGGGGAGATGCAGGAGGCCGGCACTTACGCAGAAACCATTTGGGGCTCCTTCACGACCTTGCGGAAGCGGTTCGCCTTCGCAACCGCTTCCTCTCGCTTGGTCGCTACGGCCGAGCCTTTGGGCTTCTTCGGCCGGCTGCCGAACAACGCCGGCGCGGCCCGGCGCTTCGGCGCGCCGCCTCGTGTAGCCGGCATGGCGGTTGAGCTCGTGCCCGCTCGGTCAGACGCCGGCTAGCGGCGCGAAGGAGCTTCTTCGTCATTATCATCGGGCCAATCCTCGATGCCGCCTCCACCTATAGAGCCGCCCCGCCTCGCCGTCTCTGCCTATCGCATCGTCCTCCAAGGCGGCTGCCCCAAGTCGGGGTCTTCCGTATCGCTCTCCTCCCGGTCAGGGAGGAACTGATGATCCGGCCCCTCGAAGCCGGTGGCCGGCTGGAGAAGAGTGCCCTGTTTCACAGCCGATTGGTCAAGGCGGTCAAAGAGGAACTCGGCTGTTAAAGAAAGAGAAGATATGAATACTTACCATTGGTGGCGGATCCGCGCACAAATACGGCTGCTTACAGAATCGCCACTCCTCCTCCGGGAGCTTGCAGTTCGAAATGTAGTTCACCAAGTGAGCTTCCTCCGCATGCGGCATCTCCTTGGTGCACATCCGGCTTCGATCCCGGCGCTCGCCCATCTAGCTTATCATGTGCGGCCATCCTTGGAGCGGGAGTACCCGGCGCGCCATGAAGGCGGTCAACAAGTCGGGCCCGGTGAGGCCTTCCGACCTCACCATCACCTTAAGCCGGGCGACTGCCGCGGTGCCAGCTACCGACAGTGTGTTGGGCCAGTACCTCCAGTTGGTCCGCCTTTCGGCAGGTGGGCTAGCTACGTAAGCCGGCAGGTTGACCTAGTCGCCGGATGGGTGAATGCTCCACACATAGAAGTATGACAGCTGCCACAGCTTCACCGACTGTATCAGCGCAATGGAGGGGAACGGGTTCTCGGCGGCCGGCCTTCGCACCGCGAAGAAGGCGCCGCACTGAGCCGGCACCCCCTTGGAGACGGTGCCGAGCTTCGATTGGAAGAACTCTCCCCAGAGCTCGATGGTGGGGAGGACGCCGAGGAAGCCCTCGCAAAGGGAGAAGAAGGCGGACAACAGCCCCACCGTGTTTGGTGTGAGGTGGTGCGGCTGGAGGCCGTAGAAGTCCAAGAAGGCGCGGAGGAAGCCGCTTGCCGGCAGGCCGAAGCTGCGCAGGAAGTGCGACCTGACGATGACGCGTTTGCCCTCCTCCGGCACCGGCGAAATATCCCCCTCCGGTGCCACATGAACCTTCACGTAGTCCTTGCCGGGCAGCCGCCGCGTCTGCCGGAGAAACTCAATGCAATCCTCATGGACGTTGGAACCGTCCCACGATCCTGCGCGTGCCATGGGGTCGAGGGGCTCGAGCAGAGGAAGAGCGCGGCGGCGGGTGCGCGGCCTTGCGGCGATGAGGAGCGGCGCGGCAAAGTAGCGGAGAGCTTGGCGCGACGGTGAGCGACAACAGTAGTAGCAGCGAGAAGAAGAAGAGAATGGTGGGAGAGAGAGCGGGTGCGCGTGCGTTCGCCGCCCCTCCTCCCCCTATTTATAGCCGCAGAGCGGCGGAGCCGAGGAGGCGTGGCGTGGGGGATGTGGGATTAACTGCACCCACTCCCCCATGACCCCGCGTC